>BMAW01065914.1:0-94452 GCA_019974015.1 Nephila pilipes
GATTGTCCGAAAAATAAATGTTTTACAGTACCTGGAATCTTGCGATGAAACTTGCACATTAATATAAGCTGGATTTTATATATATTTTTTTAAAACAAAGCTCTTACAGCAATCGACGGCATTTACAAAGAGCTTAAACGAAACACACATTTAGATTATCACTAGCACAAATAAATAACTTGATGCGAAGAAGCATTTGATGATAGAAAAACTGAGGTTCTACTTGTAGGCGGGACACACTCGTCGTCGTAGGAAACTAATCGTGGAAATGGATGAGGCACACATTTTCTTTGTTGAAAATACGTCGTCGCTGGACACTGGCTATTCTTGTTGAAGATACGTCGTCGCTGGACACTGGCTATTTTTGTTGATCTCAGGGCGAGCATCAATTTTCTTTTCTTCATGTAATTCTCTCCCATTAATTTTGACGCAATCTCGGTCCGATCACTCATACATTTTGAAGGAATCACTGCCGGAGCCGCTATAAATTTTGAAGTAATCCCGGACGAAATCCCCATAAATTTTGTAGAATGGGGGTTGATGGAGATTGTTCATCCCGAATCTACGCTAGTATGCTCTTACGCATAGGGCTGGTTGTCTAGGGGTGTAATTTCGGATTCCATATTATGTTGTTGATAATATTCAAGGATGAAGCTTGCAGTAGTTTTACTCGTTTATTAGGAGAGATGATGAAGAATGATAAGTATTTACACAATGAAAAGTATTAGTAAGTTAACCAGTTCGTCAGATAAAGTTAGATGACTGCCTCATTTAACCCATATTGGCGTTGGGCGATGGAACGCGCTCGGGCGTTTGCAGTTTATTTCCAACGCGGGTAGCGAAGGAGAAGAGAAGCGGAGGAAGTGGCGGCAAAAGAGAGAAGAGAGCGCGAAACGAGCTTCACTCAGTTTTGTTCTCGGATAGGTGGCGCTGCATGAGCTTATCACATGACTCTGATTCGTGGCGACATCTATTGAGTATCGGAGGAACTGGTTTTACAGTAGATTGAAAAAATAAAATTAATTGCATAATAATAATTGGATGGAAAATCCTACATATATATAATTCAAACAGATGAAAATACATTACACTTAGCAAAAAGAAATACAATTCTAAATTTAATATAAAGGTGCTACAATATAAAAGTTGAAAGATTCTTATTTTAATGATTCGTTTGCGAGTTTTCCAGTCTTTAAAAAAATATTTTTAAAAGTCAGAGAAAAATGTAATTCCACAGAAGCTTTCATTGTTTTTTGCTTTTTCAGGTGCACTTTATTGCATTCAAATAGAACAAATTGTAAAGATGTGAGAACTAAAGTCGAAATTCCATAGGATTAACATTACGTCCACGAAATCAAAATGGTGGATAGATGGGAGCCGTAAATGCCTGAAGAAAAATTTTGTATGGAAATAAACACTAAAATAAAGAGCTCATACTTTCTGCTTTTATTTTTTTACTTATTTATTATTTACTTTTTTCACTTATATTTTTACTTTTTTCGGTGTAATGAGATAATGTTTAATTTTGCTTTTAAATTAACAAATACGAAAAAACAATCTCAATAATTCTTGCTCGATCATTCCTATACGCTTCATATCCAATTCAAATGAGATGAGCAAAACAAATACGCCTTTTATTCCAAAGAATCTCGGAATAGGATAACGGAATGTGAAGAATATGCATTTTCAAGGAACCCTTAGAGTGCCATTTTATTACGTAGAATATTTTGCAGATAAAATTTATAACAGCTCTTTTTATGCTCTCTCTGAAACTATTTGAGGTGATTTATTACTTCCAAAAGAGACAATGCTTTTTATCTTGTTATCGTTATCATAGTCACATTTATACGATATCATTTTCAAAAAAAAAAAAAAATGACAGGCATTTCTTTTTTCAACGAATAATATCTTCATGTAAAGAAGATCAATTTTTAAGCATTTTATGTGTAAATCATAAACAGTAACTTATCCAATACTTTAGTAAATATCTTTAACTTTTAAATTTGTTTTGCCTCATAAAATTGAATTCATTGACTATTATACATAACCATTTTTAGAGTGTTTGGATTGGATTTAAAACAGACATTTTATTTGTATCACTACTAGTTGTGTACAAAACTCCATAAAATAAAGATGCAGAGGACGCTCCAGTATTTTTGGCACTATTAGCAAACCCCAAAAATGGATACCCCATGCTTGAAAAAGCTTTATAATTTTTTAAAAGAAAACAGAAATATACTGCTGTTTGTAGAAAATGCAACACCATGAAAGAATCATCAGAATCAAATGAAATTTAATGCAGAAACGACTTGTACTGATACAAATAAATGATGAAATTTTCAAAACAAAAGAAACAAATTAAGCGTCCGAAATCAGTATTTGGTGCAGCCACCATGCGCTGCAATAAGTGCTGCTATACGACGTGGCATGGAGTCAAACAGATGTTGAATATCTGCTTGAGGAAGAGAATTCCATATCGCTTGTATGCGCAACCAAAGTTCGTCTTTGGAAACTGCAGGACGCGGATCACGAGCGAGACGCCGACCAACCATATCCCACACGTGCTCAATAGGCGACATATCCGGTGAATAAGCAGGCCAAGGAAGAAGTTGCATGCGTTGTGCTGAACAGAAGTCTCGAACAGTCCGCGCAACATGTGGGCGTGCATTATCCTGCTGAAAGATAGCTCCAGGGCTGCCTTGAAGGAAAGGAACGACTTCGGGCTGTAGCACTTCACGGACGTACCTGTTGCTATTGAGATTACCCTCAATTCGTATCAAATTGGATCGTCCATGATACGAAATCGCACCCCAGACCATAACTCCGGGTGTTTGACCACTATGTCGTTCAATAATACACTCAGGAAGGCAGCGTTGACCGGCATAACATCTAACACGAACACGGCCATCATGGGTCCACAAATTGAAGCGTGATTCATCTGAAAAGACAACTTGGTGCCAATCAGCTCGCCTGTCTCTGTGCTCAAGAGCCCACTGCCGACGCAGCCGTCGATGATTCGCCGTGAGGGGAATCCTGTATAAAGGCACCCTTGCACGCAATCCACGGCGCAGCAGACGACGACGAATTGACGAAGCCGACAATTGTACACCTGTAGCAGTAGACCAACGTGCTGCCAGCTGCCTGGAGGAAGCTGTGCGATCATTCACCGCCATGCGGAGCAGGTGTCGATCATCGCGCTCTGACGTCACCTTCTGTCGTCCAGTGCCTGTTTTTCGAGTTGTTCGGTGCTCGTCGGTCCACTGCTTCCAAACTCGCATCACTGTGGAACTGTTCCGCTGCATACGAGCTGCTATTGCGCGATAGGAAAATCCTCCTTCTCGAAGGCCGATTATCCTCCTTCGTTCAAACTCCGTAAGTTGCTTGAATTTCTTATTCTTCCGTCGTGGAGGCATACTCAGGTCTCACTAAACGTTTGCCACTAACAAATAACCATAGACTTTTTTCAACGTCCCGCTACAGCACTTTATTTATACGCTTTCAGCATCAATTCAGAGGGCGCTGCGCGCGCCGCGCACGCGCGATGGCTCTGAAACTTTATTAATTTGCATAATATCCTATAATTGACATTTGCTGCGAATTTCATTTGATTCTGATGATTCCTTCATGGTGTTGCATTTTCTACAAACAGCAGTTTATAAAAGAACCAAATTAACCTGAAAAAAAATGATATATAAGAGAATTAAGACAATAACACTGATAAAGATTTACGGAAAATAATTTTTTTAAAAAGCAAAATTTACATTTTTTTTTAACGAGCTAACGACGTACAACAAACTTATAAACTAAATTTAGTACCTGAAATTTTGAGAAGTAATTTAAATGTACTTTTAAAACAATAAACAATTACAATGATATATAAAGTGTAATTCTAAATTAAAACGATCTCTTTCGAAATTTCTCTTTTGCAAAATTATGAATTACTTCTTTCAGATCTAATTTCAGTTCAGTTCAATTTTTCAGTTCATTTTCATAAGGGGCTAGATTACTAATCCATCAAGACAATTTTGAGAGTAGATATGGGCCTTAAGCAATTTTTTGTTATTTTTAATTTAGAAAAAGTTCTTTAATCGTTAGCAATATTCACGGGCAAAATTCTTAAGGCAATGCTCAAATTTGACCCAATTTCCTTCCAAAAAAATTAAGTGTTACGTTTTTGTTTTGGATCTTGTATCAGTTTGAATCTTTAATCAATCAAAGTTTTTTTTTTTTTTTTCGACGTCGATTTCGTTGGCTAAAAGTTCAGCATCTAGGGCAGAGGTTCCCAAACTTTTTTTTCTCGTAGACCACTTTCAAAGTTTTACTATTTTCGGTAGACCCCCCTGCTGCTACATTTCTACTGTAATCCCAAAACTCCTAAAAAATATCACCCTAAATTGGGGGTGTTAAGAAGAAAAAAAAAGTAGCACATTTTCTTGTGTCCTATTTATTAAAATAATACTTGTGGTTATATGTGCGTAAATAAATATTTTTAAACAAAAAAATACCTAGGCACCTAAAGTTTAATTTTCCCTGGCTTTTTGTTCTTTTATAGAAGTTTTGAATAATCTCTAGTATTTAATTTTTACTACATAACTACCTACTACACTCAAATAGTAAAACAAATATAATATGATTGATAAATTACAATATACAATAAAAATATGTATAGCAAATAGGCAGGTACTTACTTTTTCCGGCACTGCAAACACTGACATCGATTCACTCACAGTCACACTTTTATGTTCAAACTCCCGGAAACAAATGAGTAACGTTTTGTTCTTGGCATTCGTATTTATACTAATGCAGATTGAAGCACAACGCAAGTCGCATTTCATCCCTTTGCAGGTCTAAACAAGCATCCCGGACGAGCGGGCGCACGGGCGTCACTTTGCAAGTCTCGACATGTGGTGTACACTTGTACTATTATCTATTGTTCTATTCAATTCTGTGTTTGAACTGAGACTCGAATATTTTTGAGTACCTACCAAGTGAATGATGCTACCTGCCTACGTTGATAGGTAAATCCAAGCCAAAATTTTTGCTCTTTATTATAAAAACCAGAAAATTTTTCGTGGACCCCCAATTACAAATTGTGAACCCCTGATTTCTTTTCACGTCTACGTGAACCTCCGTGTGGTCTCCTATGGACCCCTGGGGGTCCACCTGGACCAATTTGGCAACCTATAGTCTAGGTTAATCGAAATATATTTTTGTGGGTTGTACTTGTTTATTTATTTATTTTGCGCTCTTAATTCATGCAACTTTGACACTTTTAAATATTGCCACCGTAAATAGTTGCCTACTTTGCCTACCATTTAGGACTGTCCTTCAGAAATGCAAAAGCTGTAATGATCATTATTATGTTAACTTTACATTTTGTAAGTAATTTTATTCCATTCTACCAGCGCTAGCGCAGGCCCAGATTTAGATTGGACAGCAGCAGAATAGGGATGGCGGGGATAATTATAAAACGCGAATGTGTCTTATATTTTCAACACACTGCAGGAACTTAAAAAGGTTATATGACCCATCAATCGGTTAAATGGTAGATAATGGGTGTGACATGCATTCTAAGAGCTTCAATAGAATTCCCGAAATAGGTAATTAGTACATTGGAAATCTAAGCATGCGTCGCCAAACATTAGTGTTTTCAAACGCAATTCCTGAAATATCTTTTTATTATGTGAAGCTAATCCGTTTTTAGAAAAAGATTTATTTTCATAACCGACCACAAGAACTGTAGATCGAATAAAGGAAATTCAGGTCATTACAGCGGATCTATCATTGTTTATTTTGATGATTTGTAATGTATAGAGTATTTCAAATTGCTAACTTTCTCATTTAAAATAAATGCGAATATAACTATTGGCAAATGAAATGCTCTGAATTTTTTTGCGATAGAATGTTTAGTCTTGGGAATTTCCTTGACAAGTGACTGTGAGGCTAAGTTTCAAAAACGTGAGAATATTGGCAGCTTACAATATTTCGTGTATCATTAAACCCTATTGTTGTTTAAATTAATATTAAGAGAAAATCTGCCCGGGGCATTAATTTCCATTAGATGGCTCCTATCTCTGTAGCTCGAGATGCTAATTACTAGCTAGTGCCCGGGATGAGTGGCTATCTTGACACTGGACCCCCAGTTAATTCCCCAAGTGAACTAGGTACTCATTTATTGATCCTGTAGAGATGTAGAGCTGAGTTGACCCATGACCAGCCCATGCCACTTAGAATCGAACATGGATCGACAGTGCTCCCATTCAGACATGTTAACCACTACACCATCCCACCTACATCGTTATTTAAGGAGTTGATTAATTAAGGATTTATAAATATACATCGCGTTTTTACATTACTTTTTATAAATGTTTTTTTTTTAAATAATGTATTGACTTTTCAATCACACCTACGAAAATTCGATGTCAAAAATTACATCTCAAAATAATATTGTGTAAAGGGTGGAGAGACAGTAATTTTTTTTCCAGGGCGGAGGGGAAAAAAATAGATCTTCTGTTCACTCAATTTCCAACGAACCAAAGTTAACTGCTGAAAATTATTTATGCTAATAAGCAAAGGACAAAGTAAAATACATTTTCTGGTTTAGTTTACAAAGGTGCTTTTTTTTTTTAATTCAGTGGTAAAAGACTTTCAGTAGTGAATAGATTCAATTCCTGATAAGTCACTAACTACCATTGTAACTATATGTGTGTTGACATGATATGCGTGAATTCAAAAGTAGATTAATATCCAATTTTTCGGAGTTTAGCTGTGATGCCCCTGCTACGATTCTATTTATTTGAGCCATCGAAATTTCATAAGATTTCATTCATCAAGTGATAATTCAAATATATAATCAGACGGTCAAATCTTTAACTAATATTTATTCTTATCTGAGAATAATCAAAAATCGTATTGGTATTACAAGTGCGAACAAATAAAAAACTTTTTCACCACCTTAGTCAAAAAACAAATATTTTTCTTTTCTTATTAACTTCCAAAATGGGTCAGATTCTGAGAGAAATTATTCTGGATCCAATTCCAATCTCACTAACCAACAACAGAATAACCCAGCTTTCCTCAATCTTTCAGTGAATTTTCAATCAAAATTTTCATCACCCCTTCCCCATACAATAACAAAGTATACAATAATATATTTTGCGTATTTTAATGCTAAAGCTACGACCTTAATTATAAACCTTACAAGTTACCAAAAATAAGTAAATTTATTGTTATTTGGCGACATCAATGGGCTGCATTGACAAAACAAGGTTAACATAGTTGAAGGGAAGTACACGAGAGAACCAACTATACACAGCTCCAAATTGCACAATTACTTTTTTTTTTTTTCAGATGAATTATTCTATTCATCTTAAACTAGTGCTTACTTTTGTTTTACCACTCAAATTGAGAGTTTGTGAAATTATTTAATTCGATATAAACAATTATATTTCTCTCTCTCTCTCTGTTCTCGTTCTTGTAATGAATTGAGGAAATTTCATCTCCTGAAAGTTATAGAACAATAATAATTATGTAAATCAGATTAGATCTCACAAGATATTCATTTTGATCTTCGAATAAACAATGATCTTAGACACTAGTTGACGAATCGTAAGGAGGAAAACTACATTCAGTTTCCATATTTTAAAGTATTTTCATTTCAAAATGCATTTTTCAGTTCCTTCAATTTCTAAAAAAAGTTATTCGAATAAATTCCACAAACACACAGAGGTAGAGATGAAAAAAGGATTTTCGTGAAAAAATGAAGTGGTTCGGAGAAAGTTGCACAGTTTGCAACGAAAAACATTTTTAATGGAGTATGAAAAAGACACAAAGAAATGTTAAACAAACAGCAAGCAAATGTAAAGTTTACGATTCTTTATATTTTTGTTTTCTTTTCCCACTTTTTTGCAGTAAATATTTTTCATGACAAACGCAAAGAAATATTAAAAATGAAATGTACCTACATAAAGTTACGTACGTATGCTTACGTTATAATTCTCAGAAATGCGAGCAGCTTTCATTAAAGTATTTCTAGTCCGAATTCTGGAAAAGAAAATATAGATATTGAAACGGCAACTATTTCTCTGATTTTATTTACTTATTTTTAACAGGAATTTAGAGATTAACAGAATTTTTAATTAAGGAATTAAGCCAAATGATCCGATTGTACAGTGAAGAGAAGAAGCTGTAATCATAGATGAGAATAGAACTTATGAAAAGCTCTACGGGTGCCCAGGCGGCGTAGCTGCCCTTCATCCCGTATCTTGCTGGGAACTGCGATGTAGGCCTGATATGGTTGAAATTTTGCTGGAATAGGTATAACTGCTTGCACTTGCTTCTTCAGAGGCGGGGTGAGTGGGGAGCCAATAGGATCGTTTGAATTCAGCTTGGAGTGGAGGGTGGGTGGCTGGGTGAAAATTTTCTTCTGTTGATGGAAACTTTTGGAGGTAGATGAGTGAGTGCTTTGCTATTGGTTGTCCAGGAGATCGGCTATTTCAATGGGGGCGGGGCATGCTCGGTGTTGGGGTATGAATTTAGATATTGAAATAGGAATGAGAGATTAGGTTGAAAGTAATAAAAATTAAAAATAAAATGAAATAAATTACGGTGGTTCATAGGAATCAAGTAAGATTTGTCTAGGTCTTTTTATTTTTGGATGTAGAATATAGTTTTCAAGGTTCTGGATATTTGAATTGTTTATGTTATTTAATGAAGTAAAGAAGTTTTTAGAAAGGTCTTGAATATATTTCCTGAAAGTTTTGATTTTTAAGGCTTTTCTTATTTCTGTATTCCTCATGAACCACCTAGCTTTTGATATCATTCTTAGGTTAAAGTAGAATTTTGTGCAGTTTCGAGCATTTTTATATTGGTTTTACTAGAAAAACCTAAAACCGGGCATGCATATGTTATTACGGGACGCATCACGGAGATGTAGAGAAGCTTTTTGTTTTCTATTGACATTTCAGAATTCCGTCCAATAAGGGGGTATAAAGTTCTTGTGAGTTTACGGAATTTTTCATGCGTTTGTATGAAATTCTGTTTAAAAGTGAGTCGTTTATCGAATGTTATTCCTAAGTATTTGGTAGATTCAGACCAGGGAATTTCTGTATTGTACATGGTGGGTGGGGGAGGGAGGATTCTCTTTTTGGTGAAAATCACTGCTGCAGACTTTTCTACATTTATTTTTATCTTCCATGTGTTGTAATAATTTTCGAGAATTTTTAAGTGAAGATTGAGTGCTTTTGTAACGGTTTTTGGGTTTTTATATTTGGCCAGCACAGCAGTATCGTCGGCGTATAGATTTATTTTTGTTGGTGAGTAATTTGGAATGTCGTTTACAAAGATATTAAATAATATTGGGCCAAGCAGAGAGCCCTGTACTACTCCATTGTTAATGTTAAAAGTTTTAGAGTTCCCAACTTTTACTTGGAAAGATCTGTTTTTGGCGTAAGAGTAGATTAAGTGGATGAGTGGGGAAGGGAAGTTGTTTATACTGAGTTTGTAAGTTAAGCCGTCAATCCACTCTCTGTCGAACGCTTTTTGAATATCCAGGAAGATAACACCTGTGGATTGACGCTTTTCAAAACCTGAAGAAATTGTTTCGGTTAATTTGAGTAGAGGATGTATAGTGGAGAGTTTTTTGACGAATCCATATTGTTTTGGGTTGATAAAGTTGTTGTCATCTATGAAAGTTTTTAGTCTGTTTAAAATTATAGCTTCAGTAAGTTTACTTAGTGTGGATAAAAGGGAAATGGGTCTGTAGCTGTTTGGGGAGTGTGAGTTTTTTCCAGGCTTGAGTATGGGAAAAATGATAGAGGTTTTCCAGGAATTAGGGAAATATTTGAATTTTAGTATTTTATTAATGATGTAAGTTAGGATTAAAATGATTTTTAAAGGAAGATTTTTAAGCATTTTGTTAGTAATTTCATCCTTGCCAGGTGCCTTTTTTGCATTTGTTTTTTTGATATATTCAATGACTTCATCTGGGCAAGCTGGTTTGATGAAGGTGTTAGTAGGGGATAGAAAAAAGTTGTTTAATGTAGTAGAGACTTAAAAATTAATCAATGACTCACATGAAAAGGCTATCATTAGGTGCATTCTTTAATTTATTGAATAAACATGATTAATGCTAACATAAACTTTATTTAACATACCTGGAGGAGGAGGATACGTGGTCCCCCCCACACGTTTGAGTTTTATTCATGTACATGACTTAATGGAATTAGTGTGCGTGTTTGTCTGACTCTGGAGTGTGTTGTGTGAACGTATCTGTGTGAACGTATCCGTGTGAACGTCAGAGTGTTCAGATCTTTGCGAGCTCCTCATTTAAGTGTGATGCCAGGAGATATGCGGGTAGCTACAAAGCAGAAGAAAATGCCCTTTCTTCCAGAAAATTGGATTTACACTTCTGGATATTAACCGTGCAATGACCTTCTACGGGTCTTTCATTTGTAAATTCAAAGAGTAAAAGAATGATCATCCCGATTATGTTCCATAATCCCAGGGACCATCTTATCAATACATTCAGAACTGTGCTGAACGTGAGTGAGTGATAATAAAGTTTATTGGCGCAAGAGCCAGATGTGGCCATACTGCACCAAACAAGGCAAATCTGTGATCTGGACGTTAAAACAATGACAATGACAATGGATTGGTCGACAAGAAGGATCAAGTGAGAAAGTAAAGTTTATTGGCGCAAGAGCCAGATATGGCTATGATGCGCCAAAAAAGATTTAACTGTGGTCTAGACGTGATACGTGCCGAATGTATCGCTACTTTAAAGCACAAACTATTTAAATCTAATATACGTATGAGGGATTTTTTCGAAATGATTTGTTAATTGTATTACTGAAAAAAGAAGGAATACAAATTTACTTTTTTTAACAGTAGATTCAGCATCATAGAATGCATTAAAAAAATTAACGATAATACGCTCGTACAGCAGAGATTAATAATTAATAAATTCAGAAATTATTTCAGTGAGACATAAGACATTCGTATGCATCCATTAAAAATTACATGGACATGGGACAATGTTGGTTGTTCCTGAATTAAGTCATTTTGGTTTCAACTTTTGTTTACCATGCTTTTTATTTTAATAGTATTTTTAAGTTTATGAGTTTTTGTATTATGATTTTTAATTATGATAATACAGTGATTTTACAATTCGTATTTTGACAGGAATAAAAAAATAATAATGACAATCGAAATTTAATGACACTATATTATACAAACAAAAACATGAAAGTTTTAAAAATATCGAAATGGAGAAACAAAAATTAAAAGTTTCATACATAAATAGTGTTTGAGGTAACTGAGACGTGTCTTCGACAAAAACAAATGAGCATATATTTTTGCCAATTTTCAACAATTCTCACTTTTAAATTGAGTGTGATGGGTAAGTGATAGTGGGACTTAATGACACTTCCTTGTCTTGTTAATTTTAAGTTATTAATCCAAACTGAAATGGTTTTCTTGCTTATATGCGTACTAGAGTTGATCTTGATGTGTTCCCGAAGTACTATTACTCCAGGTGGCAATGGTACAGGCTGTCATAACCATTATCACGCAGAGAAATGGTGGACCCATATGAAGATGACGATCGCAAGTTAGAAATGTTCGTTTACCTCAGTGTTTCTACACAAGGGTACATCCAACATGTTGCTGCACGCAGAACCAGAATCGGTCAGAAAATACGACATGACGCTACATGATCACCATGACCTACGTGTGTCCATGATCGCTGATCAACACACCATTGCAGGCAGGCCTATCTCTGCAGAACCACAATAATATTTTTAACTTGCTTTCTGTCCGTGGCATCGCACTGTGCATGTGAATCAAGTTAATGACTCAGGTTACGTAACGAGGCTAAATGATCCTACAAGCCTGTGTGAAGGACACATCTGTCCTTTTGGACTTCAGTGAGTTGTTGATGGTGGTGTTTAATGGCACAAAAGCCAGAGTGGCTATGCTGAGCCAAGTAAGGTGTACCTGTATCTAGATATTTGAAAAATTAGAGAGAAGGTGAAAATTGGTTGTCAAGAAAGATCGCAAGAGTATCTCGGGAGCGTTAGGCGTTAATGGCAAAGGATCAATAAGATTCTACATATCGTTCTGTACGGCCCTCCAGTACCTATCAATTGCATATTCGCATGTAGGTCAGGGGATCACGACCAACGTGAGAAACAATGCAGCAGTAAAATAAACCGCAATCTTAGTAAGACACGATCCTGCCACGTAAAAACAGACGTTCCTCCTTCTTACAAAACGACTTTTACACAGCCAACATTCGAATAGACTTCCGAATGAAAAACGTGTTATGCAATCTTCCCTTTTATTGAGACTGTAGACGGAATTGCTTCTTCCTGCTTTGTTCAAATGCGCTGAAATTCTAATTATTTTCATATCCCCAGCATGCAATACCTTTTATGTAAATTTAATGTATGTTGTGCGCCATTTTCGGGGCGTATTAATTTTAAAGGCCAAAGTGTGAATAGATGTTTATGTTCAACAACCAAAACGTATGTAACTGTGATTTAAACGTTAGAAAGGTTGAGTGAGTGAGTGATAGTGGAATTTTATGGCGCAAAAGCCAGATGTGGCCATGCTGCGCCATACAAGGTGTAACAGCGATCTAGACGTTTGAATGAGTAAGTGACAGCATGTGTAACAGCGCTAAAGCTAGATATGGCTATGTTGCGCCAAACAAAGTATCACAGCTTTACACTTTTACTAGTCTAAAGCTGTGAACTAAACTTGCGAAAAAATGGAAAAAAATTAAAAATTGGTTGACAAGGAGGGTCGAAAATAAAGAAGGATCGCTAGGATATGCCAGGTACGTGTCACTCGTGTTTCCCAAAGACAGTAAACCCCCATAGGAAAGAGAAAGATTATTAGGGTGCCTCGGAGTCAAGATGCCCGTACCTACTTCAAGAAGGCAAGTCCTCTAACATGGAGAATCAATCCGTTAATATAATCCCCAAGAGCAGGGTGCCCAGCTATAACAGGTCAATTGAAAAGTCCCCGGTCTACCATAGTAAAACACATTTTTTTGGCAAAATTAGTTTTTTTTATTCAACATAATTCCCTTCAAGGGTGATACACTGATTATAGCGACCCTCCAACTTTTCGATACAATTTTTGCAGTACGATTTGTCCTTTGCTTCAAAATAGGCCTCAGTTTCGGCGATCACCTCTTCATTCGACGAAAATTTCTTCCCAGCGAGCATTCTTTTGAGATCTGAGAACAGGAAATAGTCGTTGGGGGCCAGATCTGGAGAATACGGTGGATTAAGAAGCAATCCGAAGCCCAATTCATGGATTTTTGTCATCGTTTTCACTGACTTGTGACACGGTGCATTGTCTTGGTGAAGCAGCACTTTCTTTTTCTTCGAATGCGGCCTTTTTTCGGCGATTTCGTCCTTCAAACGGTCCAATAACGCTATGTATTAGTCGCTGTTGATGGTCCTTCCTTTTTCAGGGTAGTCAATGAAAATTATTCCATGCGCATCCCAAACTATAGACGCCATAACCTTGATAGCCGACTGTTGCGTTTTCCCACGCTTTGGAGCGGGTTCATCGTGTGCAGTCCACTCGGATGACTGTCGATTGGACTTCGGAGTGAAATGATGGAGCCATGTTTCATCCATTGTCACATATCGACGCAAAAACTCGGGTTTATTACGCTTTATCATCTTCAAACACTGCTCCGAATCATCAACTCGTCGTGGTTTTTGGTCAAAAGTGAGCTCGCGCGGCACCCACTTTGCACAGAGCTTTCTCATACCCAAATATTCGTGAATGATATGATGTACACGTTCAGTTGATATCTTTAGAGTGTCTGCTATTTCATTCAATTTCAATTTACGGTCATTCAAAATCATTTTGTGGATTTTTTTTAATGTTTTCGTCGGTAACAACTTCTTTTGGGCGTCCACCGTCTTCGGTGCTCATTTCACCACGTCTAAACTTAGCATACCAATCCTTGATGGTTGATTTTCCTGGGGCAGTATCCGGAAACTCGGCATCAAGCCAAGTTTTTGCTTCAACTGTATTTTTTTTTTTTCCTTCAAAAAGCAATATTTTATCAACACGCGAAATTCCTTTTTATCTATTTTTTTCACAATATCAAAAGTTGCTTCACTCAAAATGCTATAATTCACAAACTAATGATCCGACAGCTGTCAAATTTATACACGCATCTTTTGAGGGTTAGGGCTAACTAAAAAACATATGGATTTAATTCTAGTAGCGCCATTTATGTGTCAGGCCGGGGACTTTTCAATTCACCTGTTACTCAAGACACTGAGTACCCATTTTAGTCGCCTTTTACGATATACATGAAGTACAGTGGGACAAATCTTTCATACCCGGTCACCACAAGGATAGTCAGAAAGGTAAATGGAAAATAGAGATGGAGTTAGTGAATGACAGTGAAGTTTATTAGCGCAGGAGCCAGATGTGGCTATTCTGCGCCAAAAAAAAAGTTGGACAAGGAGGGTCGAAAATAGAGATGAATCGCTAGGGTATTCCGCGATGTGTCACCTGTGCTTACCAAAGGCAGTAAGCCCCATGGGGAAGAAAAAGATCATTAGGGTAAACCACTGAGAGGTTAAATGGCCAGAAAATGTAAGGGAAAATTAAGTTTTTGAAATTAATCCATCCAAATCATATTTAAGTTTGAGCTAGTAACAGTGATATTATTATCCAATTACGATAAGAATAGTGAAAGTTATTAAGGATCAGTAGCGTAGCTAATTTTAAGCGCTCGGAGACAAGAAAGCGTTATTTCCAGTTTGCCAAAATGCAATGAGAGAATGTTTCTGAATGAATGTCCAAGAATTTTAGAGTAGTGTAGGGCATAAATTGCCTGATGGGTATATAGCTATAATAAATGCTTCGAAGTCAGAAAGAGACAAAAAGCAGAGGATAAAGATATCTTCATATTGTGGATTAAGTAAGCAAAACTTAATTTAATTTTTAGTGCGAATTGTAAAACTATTAAACTCTAAAATTTTGCAACATCTATTTGCCCCTTCCCCTTGGATACTGCACATGGGAACAGTTGTCCCCCCCCCCTCCTTCCTTAGTTAAGCCACTGTGTTACATTTTTTGACCGTTCAACAGGGCTGATTAATTGATTCATTGGTTTTATTAATATCGCACTGAGATGCAACACGAGGGCTATTGGCGATGGAAGTCTTAATTTTCTACCTCATGACGAAGACAACACCTGAGCTGGTACTTCCCTTTTCCGACTTCCACGCCACGCTAATGGGAAGAGTTTTAGCCTCGACAAGATTTTTCGTGAATCGACGAAAAGGTCTTTGCGTGAGGTCGGGATACACGAATGGTCTTTAGTAGCATCAAGGATCCAACCCATGGCTGGACGAAAACCGCAACCATGACCATTAGACTATGCAACAAGTTCTCCAAGTTCAATTATAAGGTTTTTCTTTGCATTCCACCAAGTTTTGATAATTAGTAATTAAAAAAAACTGGAAACCAGCTAAATAAAAATTGCTTTGTAGATAAACTGTTTTGATGGATTTATTTAATACTGCTAAACCTCTAAATATTCAAATTCTTCAAAAAAGAACTTCATTCTCCCCCCTCCTAAATAAGATTTTTTTTTTAGATTGCATGAAAAATAATTTTAAAATTTAGGAAATTGGGAAATTTAGGAATTTTTAAATTTAGAAATGTATTTAAAGAACATTTTCAGAATGGTTTAATATATATTATTCCTAACAAATCACCTAAAATTTTAAGTTAATAAATAATTTTATTGCTAAAATTTTGTAAATTTAATATTAAAATCTACCTCATAGTTCCTCATTTAGGAGCAAAATACCAATTGTTGACAGAGTATACTTTGGATTCTAAATAATCTTTCATAAACTGAGTTTTTATGCAAACTTGCACACAAATTTTTCATGCCAATTTTTTTTCCAAATAATAAAAAGTGTTTCTAAAACAAAATATCAAAAATTTATTTCGAAACTCAATAAGATCAATAACAATGGATATTTAAAAGAAATATCTTTTATTTTTCAGTTGGGAAAAAAACTTTTTCATTTGAAAATTTTTGTACTCAAAATCATGCAATATTTTTTTTCCCACATTTTCAAAAATCATACATTAAGTTATTAATTTTGAATGTCAAATCAGCATCCCCCATCATTCCACAAGATGGATCTTTGGTGAATCAAAACTGATAACAGAACTCGAACATTGCCAATTAACACATGGATCAATAAGTCCCGAGACTGTGCGGTCGTTTTTTTGCGATTTCCTCCTTCAAACGCACCAGCAAGTCAATATAATAATCACTGTTGATCGATTTACCTTTTTCGAGGTAGTCAATGAAAATCACGCCATGCGTATCCCAAAAAACTGACGCCATGACTTTGCCAGCTGACTGCTGCGTTTTCGGACGGCTTTCGCCAGCTGTGCGCCACTCAGATGACTGCCGCTTCGAATCTGGAGTGTAGTGATGTATCCATGTTTCGTCCATGGTCACGTAACGACGCAAGAAATCTTTTTTGTTGCGAGTAAATAGCGATAAACAGCTTTCTGAATCATCGACTCGTTGCTGTTTTTGTTCCATCGAAAGCAATCGCGGCACCCACTTTTTCATGAAGGATAGTAAATACACTTCCATATGATATCTGTGTCATCTCAGCAATCTCACGGAGCTTCACTTTACGATCTTTCATTATAATTTTTGTCACTTCACTCACATTTTCCGGTGTAACGGCTTCCACAGGTCTACCCGAGAGTTCCGCGTCATTTGTGTCGGTACGACCACGTTTAAACTCGGCAAACCACCGACAAATCGTTGCTTTTGATGGACAAGAGTCCGGGTCACATTTTTCAATCCATTGTTTCGCTTGCACGGTGTTTTTACCCATTAAAAAACAATGTTTTATCAGAACACGAGAAACTCGGTTTTTTCCATTTTTTAAACAAACTACAAAACGACTTTACTCCAACCTCGATAACTCAGCTGTTTCTGGTCCGATCGACTTAAAATTTTGACACGTTTCAAGCAAAGGTTAGTACTCTAGAAAGACCTGGTTACTGGTTTACTACGAGCGCCATCTCTGGGTTAGTCTCGGAACTTATTGATCCATGTGTTAAGTAGCTAGTTTAACTTCTAACCCATACAGACTAATAGCA
Organism: Nephila pilipes; assembly: GCA_019974015.1. Classification (NCBI taxonomy): domain Eukaryota; kingdom Metazoa; phylum Arthropoda; class Arachnida; order Araneae; family Nephilidae; genus Nephila; species Nephila pilipes. Next base: position 17,185 of record BMAW01065914.1, read on the forward strand.
CTGAAACTGACGACAAATCAAAATTTCACTGTATTTTTGCATTAGTGAAGAATCTTATGATACATCATCCTTCTTTTCAAATCCTTCTAGATATACCAAAGGATATATCTATCGTAAATTAAGAAGCACAACATTCAATTAAATAAGTATTTTGTCACATTCCTCTTTCTTTTTTTTTTTAAAAAAAAAGATTGATATGTGTGCATGTTTTTAAAAGAAATTATGGTCATAAAAAGAGAAACTTTACATTTAAATAAATATTATTTTACATAAACTTTTCATGTAACACTGATTGAATTTTTTAAAAATTTGTATGAAATCTCTTTTTATTCAAAATTATTAACTGATAAAATATTTTGTAAGTAACAGAATAAATAGAGGATTTAAATTATAACAAAAAAAAAATATTTTTTTTAGATTTATTAATATCCTATGAACAATCAACAGCTGGTTATCACTGAAGGGAGGAGTGGGGTCTATTGGTCTGAAAATGATCATTTCATTACAGTAAAACAGGACAAAAAAGTCAAACAATCCCCTCAGAAAATATTTGCTACATTTTGAAGATATATTTGCATTTCCCTAAGTTTTAATTAATAAATGACCTAAAATAAATGCTTAATACCAAAATATTAAAGCTTATTTTACATTATTACTAAGACAAAAATATATTTCAATGGAGAATGAATTCAATATGCCTCAAAAATTACACTCAATTAAAATTCATAATGTTGAAATTTCTGCAACATTAAAGTAATATGCCATATTGTACAGAAAACTGTTTACTATTATATTCATGTGTCTATACTTAACATCCCATATGATTATACTTAATCAAGTATACATTTCTGAATAATAAATATATTTCAAATATGTAATGAATAAAATGAAGAAGAATAAATACTTATGTATAGAATATTTATGTAGAGAATAAAAAATAGAAGTGAAACAAAATGCAAGAATTATTAATTATTTGACATTTTATTTTTCTCTCATGTACAAATTGAATTCTTTCTTACTTTTCAACAAATAGATACACAGAGAAAAGTACAAACATTTACTAGAAATATAAAAATAATTTAAAATTTAAATTTTTAACAAAGGCACCAATTCCAAAAAATAACATAAATTTTATTATGCAAAAATATTTAAGGACTAAACAATTTTTAATTATAAACCACAACAAAATTTTAACAAAAACCACAAATGATTTTTTAATAAACCACACAATATAAAACATGTTTAACATCACAATGTTGCTTACAATGTAACAAATGTATATATCTATTTCACAAAAACAGAAATATAATAATCTTAGCTACCTTACATAACAATTTTAACAAAAAACATGACAAACAGTAAAAAAAGAAGAAAAAAGTATGCAAAAAAAAATTACCAATAGAAATTAGGAATAGCCCTGACAAAATCTATAATTTCACTTTTTCCAAATGGAAGTATATAAAAAGAATAATATAAAAGAAGTGCATAATATACAATATAATACTATGACTGAAGAATTCGTACTTTCATAAATAACTATTAAAGTTGATGTTTTATTAACACTGTACTTTATTGTCAATATATTTTATACAAAATAGAATGAAGAATTGAAAACTTCAATGAATTTATGAAATTAATCCTATATAAATTAAATATACAACATATTTGAATCAATTATATGTTAAGAATAATCGATAACTTTTAACTTTAAAAAACAAGGTAAAAAAAAAATGTTTTTTTTTTACTATATGTAAAAAATGTATTAATTCAAAAAAATATATCCAAATAATTTAAAATTTAAAAAAAAAAAAAAAAAAAAACGTGTAATACATTATTTATGCATACAACAAAAATTTCATAAATCATATCCAGTAAAATTGAAAATTAATGATTTTTTTTAACAAATTTTGAAAAATGAAACTTACAAATTTGACTACATATTTAAATGTTATTAAAACACAAAAGTAATGATTGAATATCACTATTTCAAGAAAAAAGCTGTATACATATGTAAGTTATATTGAGTATCATGTTGTAAAAATAGCTACTGCATCTTTTTTTCCTTCATTATACAAATATTTAGATTTTAATTCCAAGTAAAAATATATCTTCTCCAAATATTCAATGCATTTCAAAAGACTGAATTTGAGGGTATAAAAAAAAGATATGGATTTGTTTCAGGCACTTATCTTTCAAATATTTTAGCGAAAATTTAAAAATTTATAATTGCAATATAAAATCAAAAGAATGTTCTTCTGTACTTCATATTCTCACAAATATTTAAAAAGCATCTATAGATAACATGGTATTCTGAAGAAAATTTAATCTTGTAATTTTTTCTTAGAAATTCTTATAAAAAATTCTTAAATAAAACTTTGAAGTTAATTTTATAAAGTTCAGCATGTCTTTAGCAAATTACTTTTACACATTAAATTTTGTAATAAATTTATTATTCTACAAATTACAAATTGTATTTTTTCTAATTAATTTATTGTTTTATTTTGCCCCCCCCCCCCCCAAGTCAAAATATTTTACAAGAAAATTGCATTTTTTTAAGTCAGAAAACATACGATTGATAAAAATGTATTTTTTCCTATTAAATAAAAACTAAAATTATACCAAATATAATAGCTTTAGAAAAGATAGTTTTTTAACCACTTCATTGCAAAAATACATGAATACATAAAAATTGATGATTTCATGCAAAAAAAATTCTTTTAAACATATGTTCAGAAATGCAAAAGCAGGAAGGGGGGAAAAAATGGAAGACATAATATTCCTAAGCATAAATCTCTAATAAGCTGAGAGACACTATTAAAAATACAAATATAATTTCAAAAATGTTAAATCTACATAAAAATACATTCATGCTTAGCTATAAATACCACTTTTATAAAATTAATACTTGTTCAAATGAAACATAATATATATATATATATAAAACTTTTTCAGCAGATTTGGTTTTTACACTTAATGACACAACAGCCTACTGTTAAAAGAGGGGTTTAACTTTTCTCTCAACTGAGTTCAATGCAACAATTTGATCACATTAAAATCCAAAACTAAGAAGATATATATTGCATTACTTTTGTTCATTCATAAACTTGGATGAAGTTAAAAACAATTTAAAATCGTTTTAAATCATAATCCTTTCTATTCCAATTTTTCCAATTCTAGTTATACACTAAGTGTTGTCAGATTAAATAAATCTTTCTCTGAAATCTTAAGCTTTAAATGTATGCCACATATTTTAAAAGAAATTCAAGCAAAAAGCACAATGAAAATTGTATTATATATATAGCTGGACCCTAATTAATTATTTTTATTTTAGTATCTAAAGGTTTATGCCATATTATGATAAAAGTTCAGAGAAGTTTATAGTAGCTATTTAGATATGCTAAACAAAATAAACAAGGCTTTGCTAAAATGAAATGTTTTCTTGGGCAAAACAAATTTATTCTAGCTTGTTCTTTAGTAATATACAATAAAAAACATGATTCAACTTTATTTGAATATAAATACTGATCCAGCAGAAAATATAACATTGAAATCCTCTAATAGAAAAAACATACTGTAGAACTTAGTATTTACTAAGTTTTTAATCACAATTTGTTTCAAATTGTGTCCTGAGTATTTCTACAGTATTTATGTATATATTTATGAGCTAAGCATAAACATTTGATTCACAAAACAGTTTCAGCAATATTAATTTTATGCAGTTTAAAATTTAAGAAATAATTAATGATGACTAAAATTGCAGCCTGATTTCAGAGAGAAATAAATGAGCATATAAAGAAACAATATTTAATTAAAATCATATTTCAGAATTTACTTTAAATTATTCTAAAATAATATTTCTTACTGTGTATATAAATAATGTTTCGACATAAAAACAACCAACTAACAAAAGGAATGTGTTATAATAAATAAATAAATACAAAAATTTTATAAAACAATAAAAAACAGGACAAACTTTTGATAAACAATAAATAGATAAAAGATCCAGTTATTTCAATAAATGACAATATACAAGAAATACAAAATAAATATTTTTAACAAAAAACATCCAACCAATGGAATGTGTACTGGTGAATTAAAATATCAACTAAAAAAAATAATTTTATAATTCACAACCAGCCAAAAACAAATACATATTATTAGTGTTGACATTACCATACAAAATGAACAGCCCTTTTATAAATGGTTTCCATGCTAACAAATGTAAAAATGCTTTTCAATGTCCTGACTTTATCCAATATATAAACATATATACATTATATGGTGCCAGGATGCTTAACATGAATAAAATAAGTACATGTAAAATACTTAACTGACTAAAGAGTAAAATTTGTAAAATATATACAAACATAAAATTAAAAAATAAATGTATAAACTAGACAAAAACATTTGTGCCAAGCAAAAAGTAAATTTTCCATTCCTCCTTATTTAAGAGAGAACACTTACTTTCAGTACGCAGTTTTGATAACTTGATGATATCAATCGATGAAAATGGCAAGCAAACAACTTGCAATTAACAAGTTAATTTATCACAAACAACATGGCCAATAAATTCTGTTTCAACACATCAAAGTAGCTAATCTGTTTAAAGAAGAAAATATATATTATTAAAAGCAGTTTTTTAAAAAAAAAATTCAATCAACTATTCATGTATATACTTTAAAAAAAGTTATTATGTGAAAAATTATAGAGCATTTTTCAGAGTATTACCACATAATCTTCTTATAAATGAGATAGTATAGTTATAGATAAATTGCCTTTAAACTATTCATTATTATAATTCTAATTTACCTGTCTAGTTGTTTTAATTAGTAAATAAGGATATTTATCCATTTTGTCATGAGAGCATTATTAATACTTTGATTTAACAATTTTTTTAAATTAAAAAAAAATAATAATAACATAATTTATTTTTCTGAAATAAGTTATCAATCAATGATGAAAAAAATTATAAATATAATTTATATGAAGTGCAAAATTCATACAGGGATTTATAACAAGTACAAAAACTGAAGAAAGTAGAAATTAAGAGTAATGAAATGTTTAGTTTAAGAAAGAATTTTCTTGATTTAATTCCTAATGTTATTTTTTAACAGAATGGTTAATTTCTACAGTGTTTTTTTTAAAAACATGTATAACTTTGAAAAATGTAACAATCTGTCCATTAATTACCTAATGATCCACTAGAGTAATTGGTCCTCTTAATAAGTAGCCTAACAGAATTCCCATCCTTACGTATCAGCTCAATTGCTTCAGCATGAGTCATATCTTTAGTACAAATACCATTAATTTCAATTATTTGATCTCCAACCTGCAAAAATTAACATTTTACAACATATTTCTTTTGACGCATTAATTTAAAATTTTTAAAAAAATATTTATTTATGAGCAGCAATACATTCAAGATGATTAGAGTAGATTTTTACAAGAATACACAGTAATTTAATAAAGATGTCTTACAAACACGTCAGTATTACTTGTTTTAAATGTAACATAAATTGCTCAAATAAATAAAATACAAAAAAGTCAATCACTTGAAAAATATGTTGGATTGTTTTAAATAATACTGTAAACAAAATGCAGTAAATAAAATAAAAAATTTCCAAAAAAATCTTTTTAAAGCACATTTTTAATTTGTATTCATGGTACAAAAAAAACACTAGTAAGCATTTTTTGCAAGCATAAGAACCTAGGTCTTTTTAAAAAATTTCATTCATAAGTTGATGTCTTTTTTATTGCAAAAGATTTGTTAAAATACTTCAATATAAAAGAAACTTCTATTATTTTCCAAGTTCATTAAAATTAATATTTAAAAAAATTACATATTATTTCAGAAATTTCAAAATATGGAAACTTTAATGTAACAAATGAATTAATACAAACCTTCAGTTTTCCATCTTGTTGAGCAGGACCATTTTCCGCTATCCGTAATACAAAAAGTGGCATGTTATGAAATTCTTTACCACCTCGAATACTGAATCCAAATCCTTTGGTGCCTCGCTGCAGAAAAACTGTCTGGTAAAACTCTTCTTGATCAAGGGATGCATCTTCTCCCTGTAAAAAAACAATCATACAGTTTTATTTTGAGCGATTGAAGTTGTAATACAGCTACACTGTGGTCTATTTATATTTATTTACTAAAGTATTCATGAATTTAAACCATCAAATAATGATTATAGTCTGCTACTTAACAATAAGCACTTCAAGGTCATAGATTTTCTTCCTACTGTCATCTGCCACTATGGCAACAACAGTTGAGAATGGGTATCACTTTTTTTCCCCACTTTGTTTCATTTTCGTGAACAGACTTCTAATGAAAACGAAATTTTGAATTTCCCAATCAACGTTGGTTTTTTTTAAAAATCTGAATCATTAAAATATTTTGTTTAAAATCTGTATAACATTTCATTAATTTTGTTCACATGTAATTTAAACATTAAATTTTCTTACACCTTTATATAACAGAATTTAACAACTCATTGAAACTTTTTAACTTAAATACATTTGTATATGCATAAGTATTATATTAATATTTTATAAGGATATGTTTTAAGAAATTTATATACTTTCATTTAAAAAAAATACACCATTTTGAAAGAAAAAAAATGCATCATTTATAGATATTTAAAATAGACTTTACATTTAAAATAAAGCACATCTGAAGTGTAGAAAATAAATGCAGTGGTGATTATATATTAGTCGCTACCAAGGTAACCAATGAGTGACCTTGACACACTTATTCTAAAGTAACAAACTATAAAACATATATATCAAGCTCGTACCTCATCAGACTTCCTCTCTATATCTCAAGGAAATTCTGTAACTAGTTGAATTTCATAATAAGCAAATCCTATTACTCAGCAAAATAGCTTTTTATAATATTAAGACTTCAATTTACAGTGAATACTCTAACAACTTTAATACTTAGGAAACACAATTCCTTAATAATTACTTCCTAAAGAATATTATAAAAATGTATTTCTGAAGAAAATATATGTTCATTTTTTGCCTTATTCTTTTTATATTTTAAAATAAACTTCTAAAAATATTAAGATAAATGTATGATAAATACTTACCTTTTGAGATAATGAAGCAATGCTAGATTCTTCATCTGAAATATTACAATAAAGCACATACTTTAATAAACAGTTTTAACTTTATTTATATTTAAAAGACAAAAGTTATTTAATCAATTCAAAAATCCTTTTGCACATGGCTTCTAGTAAAGTTCAGTCTTTAAAATATTTTGTCTTCATGTAACAACAAATATTTTTTTTACATGTAACAGGTACTACAATAACTCATTCAAAAATCAGATCAAATGAACAAAAACTTAAGAAACAAGAAACAAATTAACAACTTTGAACAATTAATATGAAACGATGCATTTTAAATTACATTTATATGACTGAAATTACCAATGGTTAATGTGACACTATAGCCACAATCCTTGATCAAATTTACTATGTCTCCATGTGGCATATTTATAATACTGATTCCATTGACAGCTAATATGGTGTCTCCTACATGTAATTGACCACAACGCTCTGCGGGACTACCTTCAATAATTCTTCCTATTAAATAAAAACAATCAAAATTATAAACTGGATATAATAATGATTACAATTAAAAATTATAAAAAGCATTCATAGGCTTAAAAAACAAGCAAGCCTTATACCATTTTCACTGAAATATTAGTAATTATTTAATTTTGTATCCAAGTTTTTCATAAGAATTTACTTATGTGTAAAATGAGTGTTGAATTTTACATTAATCTCCTGAACAAACTAAAAACAATCATTTCTCAATTACAATTTTATTTTTCCAAAGAAACTGTTGGTTCTAAACAAACAGAAAGTGTTAGTAACTTAAAAAGTACAAATTTCAGAATTATATAGGATTCAGAAAAAACTCACAATCTGATTTCATTTTGATGCTCTCAGACTATCAAATGGATCAATCTATTTACTCAGATGATGAAACAATTCATAGGACAGCTTCATGAATATTTGTTAGTAACCTCCAATTCCTTTGATTAGCATTCAAATTATCTGAGTAACAGACAGGAGCTACCTAGTAACAGTTTAGTGTTAGCAAAGTACGGTACTCTCTCTATAATAGGCCCTTCACATATTGGTCTGTTCCATTCTGCTATAGTCACACTACCAAAGCGAAACAATTGCCAAAGTGAAGAGAAGAACTAAACAGAACTTCCTAACTCATCAGTTGTGCTACCTTTACATGTGATAAAACTGTAAGCGAATTTACATATCGAAAATAAAAAATAATGTATATAGCTTTATTTCAATATATCATTTACCAAAAAAATAAGCTGAATGTTTTTTCTATAGCAGACATTGAAACAACTGTTAAGAATTTCAGGCAGACAAACATAAAGCTAATCCACCAGCCTACTGGATTCGAAAGTGAGATATGCAACAAATAAAAAACAAGGTAAAATGCTTAAGTACTTACAAATAATTTGATTTTTGTTATATAGGCTAAAAGTCATAGAAGCTTTTTGCTTTATTGAAATAATGTAGGTTATCAATACAAAACAATATTTTTTTTTTTGTAATTTTAATTATTTTATGTGTTTAGCTATTTATTTGCACATACTGTATTTGATTATATTCAATGACACACACCTTTATTACTTAAAATTCTTTTTTAGTTTTTTATTTTTACTGATTCTCTAGTATTCTACCATTTTAAGTGATTCAGCAGTGCTTTGGTCACGGCAAAAAAATTAAAGCAAGGCAGGTGAAAAACAAAAATAAAATAAAGCTTGAACAAATAATTTTAAAATTTAAATTTAACACTCTAAAATGTTAATTTCCACTAGTTTAGTTTTAGAACTGTAATGATGCAGTAAAAATGTGTGTTGATGTTTCTTAAGTTTTTCCCCCACCCCGAACATATACTGGAAGAATAATGTGTACAGTGTTCCACAAAATTTTATTTCATCATTTAGACAGGTGCTAAATAACGAAATGAAGAAATACCCCTGTAATAAGAGAATGAGCATATATGTTATCTTACAATTGGATGTTATAAAAAAATATTCTTTAACTTATTCTTGCAAATTGTTACTAATGTCCTTTAAATCGTTTGATGCACCTCTTATAAAAAATATAGTTCAAATAATAATTTTTTACTTCTATTTTTTAAAAAACTTTTCACAAAATTACATCACATGAAAGTTGGGAGAGTACATTACTAATAAAAATACTAGGTACTTTACCATTTCGCCCAAGCAAGCGTTAAAGCCGCCAAAATTGATACAACTGACGCCAAATGGAATATGTGTATACTGTGTATTGTTGCCAATAAAGGCTGGTTAGCGAGATTTGAACCAGCGAAATGGAAAAATACCATTCACTTATTTAAATATATGCACTTTAAGATTTCTCTAAAACAAATATATAATTTTTATTTTCATATTTGTTTTTTAAAAAATTCCATTTCAGTTTTTATTTGGGATACTTTCGAGTGAATAGGTGAAATGGTATCCTTAACAAATGATTTAATTTATTTTATGATTGGTTTTTCATAACAGAAAAATATTATGTACATTTTTCCCCCTCTTTCTTATCCATTTTTTACAAATACTTTTATTAAATAAAATACTTTTTAAAAAAAATTTCACAAAATTACATCAAAAGAAAGTTTGGAAAAAATACATTTCTTAAAGGAATTTTTTTTTTTAAATAAAAAAAAAGAAATTGATTAAAATTCATAATTAGCACTTTTTAGAAGAAAAAATATTAGTATATTCAGAGTGAAAAAAGCAAAAAAAAAAAGTATATTTCTAAATGTGTATAAATTTCTCAAAAATTTCTTAAGAGCATATTTTAAACAGTTTTCAAAGGTCTAAAAAAACTGACTTAATCAAAAAAAAAAAATTTAACAGATAAAAACAAATTTTACAATAACATACTTATATACAAATACTTATGTAGTTAAAGAGGGGGGGAAATTACATGCAACAAAATTTTATACAAAAGAGACTAAAAGCAAATTTTATGCATAATAGTTTCAGTTTCAAAAAGAGATTTTTAAAAAAGCATTACCTATTGTTGAGCCAGATTTGCTCACAGATGATATTATAACAAATCCAAATCCTTCATTTGCATTTCTGGTAACAATTACATCATAAGGACAGGAAACATCATTTGGCTTTGGAATGCTAGTGTTTTCTATAATAAACCATAGTAAAGCCTTTATCGTATATAAAAAAAAAAATAAAGGTATTTAAAAAGTCCTTTTCTAGATACATTTAAAATAAATCTGAATTACTTTGATATCTAACTCCTAAATCAAGTCTGTCCAACCCAAAAGACTTTGTGGGCCACTTTAGAAAAGCATTTTATTCCATAAAGAATGCATAATATATATATACATAAGAATGTAAATAATTATTAACCCTCTGGCTGCTCATCCCATGATTTCCATGGGCTACTCAAATGTAGCACAATTTGCTCATCTCTCGGGCATGTGTTTTTCTTCTTTTATTGAGAAGCGCATCCCGCCTTTTACCTGTTTGACCACTGAAATAAATTATATATAGTATTACACGTGCAATTTATGTTTCGGCCCACAGATGTGGTTAATTGTCCAGTAAATTGCGGCATTTGAAGGCATGTGGTATTACCGCTCAAACTTCACATTGACAGCTTTTCATTTTGCAAGCCACATACCCCCTAACCCCATAAAAAGAGAGCATCGAAGACAGTGTGCTGTTCAAGAAAAGATGCAAATGGAAAAAAAATTCGCAAAGAAACTTGAATCTGGTGCTTAAACTGTGAAGTTGGACTTAGCCTTGAAATCTGTTTCGAACTTTATCATACTAAACTGCATATCTAAGGTATTTTTTTCTTAGTGCTTTATATTTACTTAGATTTCATACATTTTACTTTTTAATACTATGCAATAAATAAAAAAAATAACTGTAATTCAATTTAAATTTATTAAAAAGAAATTCTGGTGATAGCATCTGAAATTGGTTTTTCTGGCAACTTAGTTTTTGAAGATAAAAATCTATATAAAAAAATCTTTTCCAGAAAGAAAAAATGTATTTTTCAATTCTCCAATATAAATAGATTTAAAATATGCAACAAAAAAATTACACAATTTTTGAAGCGATTTCGGTCCACAAATTGAGCAGTCAGAGGGTTAATGTTAATTAGGTATCTTTTAAATTATAACTCATATTAAAATACCAATTAAAACTAAAAATAAATTTTTAAAAAATTATGAAAACTAAAAACCTGGAAAATGTTATAATGAAAAGAGCACAAGTTTGTACAAATATATATATATATATATAAACTTGTTTGTGTGTGATGATGAATTCGATTAATCAAAAACTACAAGTACTTTCCCCTCTCGAGTTACAGGAAGCAAGTAATCCTTCTGAGCCCCAAAAGAGAAATCAAGAACAATCTACAACAAATTACGGGAAATTATATTTTATTGGATTAATGTATTTATACATTTAGTTTCAAAAAAACTGTTCCACTGTTACAACACAATGATTGTGCTAAATTATCAGGGACCAAAAGATAATGAGCAGTCAACCTGTCTGTAACCACACGCTTATGCATCAAATATGCAGCAGTGTAAATAAAGTGCCTGTAACTATTTCCCTCCTTGTCTAATAATGCACAGTCATGTTCTTCAGTAGGTTTGTTGACTAGGTACATATATTATGTATCATCTACTCATGTAAGAAGTCCTAGGTCTTTTAAAATTAGCTCAACTTTGTTACTGTTTAGGAACAAGAATATAAAAAAAAAATTGATGATTGTTGTATCAGTGTACCGAGATAATCCAATAGTAATGGGATATAAAAGGAATGACTCAAGATGGAATGTCCTTTTATACTTTCATGAACAATAAAAGTTTAAATTTTATTTCAGATGAGCCAGCTCCATGGGAGGCATATTTACACCAGACAGGCCATATGTGGTTCGTTAGAGGACCAAGCATGTCCTAAATCAACCACAAAAAATCGTCCAGATTCAATTTTATTTTCAAAAATTTCAAATACCAAAAATATGAATCAAATACAGGATTCTGCAAGTACAATTTTAGTTTTAATCCAACAAAACAATTTCTGCCATAACATATAAACCATTTCTACCTACACGATTTTCTGCTATAAAAGCAGAATCTTCCTCACCCACTCACCCCTTCTATTCCTTTTAACAACACATATCTGAAAAAAAATATTGAAAAATTGATTTACTGCACTTATGCATTGTTTGTGTGCGTGCATCCATAATAAAACATGAAATCTCCAAAAATGAGATAAATTGTTATGAAATAAAAAATACCCATCAGTTTTTAAACAATCTAATATTGAATAATGTTGTAACAATGCACATAATACTGGCTAACAATGGAAACAATATGAAATGTTTTTAAATGTCTACTAATTATGCAGTGAAATATAGCAACTACTAGTTTCCCCCTCCCCTTTATATATGCTTTCCTTCTCTTAATATTAAGAGGACAAAAGCTTTATCTTTTATAGTTAGCATCTGCATCATTATGTTTCAAAATATTTTTATTAATAAATTACCTGAAGAAAATAAAGGTCTGCGAATATTCAAAGTAACTTTTCCGTTTTCAGAAGAAGCACTCATTAATTGAACAACATGGTGATGAGGCGTGTTTAAAACACATTGTCCATCCACACCAACAATTTCATCTCCAGATTTTAAAGTTCCATCTAAATCAGCAGCTCCTCCTGGCACAATGTGGCCTACAGCAACCTGAAAATCCAAATATACATATCACTCAATAGCATACTAATATAAATCTTCCCTAATTTTTATACATAATTTTTATAGCATACTAATATAAATCTCCCTAAAATTTCAAATGATAAGTATATCATGGAGAAAATGGATATAATAATGTTTATACAAATTATTTACCCAAAAGAATCTAATTTATTCTTATAAAATTATTTTCTTCAGATAACAGCAAAACAAATATGTAATATATTAAAAAAAATTAATTAAATTAGAGGCAAATTTTTTCAAAAAATCTTTCTCTTTGATAAATTTCATGTTACAAGTTTGCTGTACAGTTATGTAAGGAAAATAATTTTATAAAAATAGACAAGATTGTAGCTAAAATTATTATATGGTTGTCAATACTTGTATTAAATTGCAACAAAACAAAGGATAGATTCTAAATATATTTCTTATCAAAACCAATTCCATCCATTGATTAAAGTCCTAACTGCAACAGTTCATTAAGAAATAAAATGTAATTCAAATATTATCAAGCCCTTTTAGTGCCAATGTATACATAATATTTATTATTCAGTGCATTACATAAATGTTACACTTAAATAAATATTAATGTTTCCTGCATATGAAATTATGTGGTTGTTAGCACTTTTCGCAAATGTTGTGAACAATAATATACCATCCTTTGGAACTAAAAGGGCAAATACTCTATAATTATTTTAAAATTATTCTATTATAATATAGAAAAGGTCCGCAATAAAACTTTAGAAGTAAAAAATTAATCATTTTTATATTTCATTTAAGCATTGAATAAAATACTGATTATGTACACAATATGTCCTATTACATTTAAAATCTTCACATACAACTCATTATTAATTGCACTTGATTAAAATGATCTTAATAATAACTGAAATATGATCTTTTGAAATATTCAAATTAAAAATATGAATCAAGTCTATATCTCAAGGTTACTAAAACTTTACATTCAAAGTTACATGTTTTTACAACTTGTAAATTTATGAGTATATTACCTGAACTTCTTACAATCACAAAGATAAATTTGTGACCATTACGAAACTATAATTCTTAGAAAATTTTTAAAAATTATGATTTTTCAATATTTTTTTGAAGTTTAAAATAGTTTTCCCGAGCTTGATTTGTTAATCATACATTATTTTTCACATTTTTGGGATTATCATTGAACAACACTCACAGAATTAAGTATATTAAATATTTCTTCTAGTTATCTATATTTCGAAACTAAAAACAATACTAAGTTCATTATTAAAAATAATGTATACAATAAAGCTCCAAATAGAATTTGAGTATAAACTCCATAATAAACAATTTAATTAATGCCTTTTTCTTATACAAGCCATTTTGCTAAAGTGATATTTCATTTTAGTTTTCATTAAAAAAATTAGTTAACACACATTTTAGTAAGATATTGATGTCCTCATTTTATATTTAAAGTCACAAATTCAAAGCAGCCTAATTTCTTCATAAATTAGTCATGAGAATTAACATTTTCCTATACTTTTACATTGTTTCAGCTTTATGTAAACTCTTGAATATCTTGTAGTAAGGGGGAAATGGACTTATACCACTTTACAAAATCGGTTCATATTGATATTTAGAAAAAGTATTCATTACATCATTACCTAATTGAATAAATTGTACAAACAAAAAGTAAATTAAATAATTCAACACATCCAATATTTTTAATATTGCAAATTTAAGAATGAAGGTACTTAGAAAAAAAAAGTTCATATGAAAACAGTTTGAAAGTAATTATTAAATGGGTTTGAATATTGCAAAACAGAATTCTGTAAACTGAATTTTTGCTAATTTCACATTAAATAGAGCTCATTATATTCAAATAACAAAATGATAAAATAAAAAAGTTACAGTAACTACTTGATCCCCACCCCCAATCTAATAATTCCACTTTTAATTGTTAACATAATTTTTCTGTAAAAGTCACAACTTTTGAATCTTTAATCTAAAAACTCACTTTTATATGCACATAAGACAATAAATTCTTTTAATTTCTTGCTAATAAAAGGACATAAAATAATTTTAAGCATTGACATTATGGATTATACATGATAAAACCATAAATCTATCATCCTCATTGACTGTGATCCAAATTAAACAATTGTTTCTTTAGCAGAAAGAAATTTTTAAAAAAAATCATTTGCAGAACACACATATCCAAAAAATACAGATAACCATATCATTAACATATATTTATGTATATATACATGTACTTCAGATAATCTTAAGCTTAACAAAACCATGTAGAAAACTCCTGCATAAAAAGATGCTAACACTTTTAATACTAAATATAAATGTTTTACAAATATAAAAAATACAAAATAATATATTAAGCAAAGTATACAATGCAAAGTTTTATGTGTCTTTATCAATCAAATGTAAGAAAACTCATGCATAAAAAGACGCTAACACTTTTAATACTAAATATAAATGTTTTACAAATATAAAAAATACAAAATAATATATTAAGCAAAGTATACAATGCAAAGTTTTATGTGTCTTTATCAATCAAGTCAAAAAAAAAAAAAAATTACCTGCGAGCCCTCTTCAGTCCCACCTATAATTCGAAATCCGAATCCATTCTCTTGTTTATGTAGTGTCACAGTCATATCAGCATAATTAATACTGTTCTCTTTTGATTCATCTACCTTGTAAAGAGAGTTTTGAAATGCATTCCTGTAATCATTGCTGAAGTAAGGCATAGGCTGCTCATGTTCAAAAGATGTACCATGCTTTCGAAGCGTAGTTGCATCTAACCTGGAGGTTACATTCGATGAAGCAGAGAGAGGAAAATGTTTCTGCACATTACTACCATACATATCATTGTACTGCATGGATTCTTTGATGGATGCTGAAGTACTAACATTTGAAATGGATAAGTTTTGTAAATGATATGTTGGTACACTTGAAGAATAAAACTGTTGACTGCGTGTGAAATTATTAGAATTTCTCATTGTAAATCTGTCTTCATTTAATGAATACAAAGAATTGTTAAATAATCCAGAGTTATTCCCATTTGGAAGAGGTTGAAAAAGGAAGTTATTTACATTTGAATCATGCCGATGGATATCTCTCCATGAATCATGATTGTTAAAATACTTATTTTCAATGGACGGTTTTTGTGAAGTCTCGTGAGATAAACTCCTTGAAAGATGTCCAGGAGTAAAATTTTGTTGAGCATTATCAGATAAAGGACTACCAATAAAAGGTTTTGAAAAATTATCAACTTCATTATCTTTGTGATGTGCAGAGTCCCTATAATTATGATTATGCCAATCTCGGCCTCGACCTTGATCTGAATACCAGGAAGGATTACCATGTCTTTCTGGGCTGCATTCCAAGAGATCACGATTAGAAAGACTGTAGTCAGTGGGACTGTAAAATGGATTTTCAATATGTTCTGAACTTGGTATGAATTTGTTTCCATTGTTACTATTTTGATGATCAGATGAAGACATTGACCAATTTCTAGTATCCACCAATGGAGTTTTAGGTCTAGCTATCATAACTGGTTCTTTATCCCTTGAACTGTACAGCTCTGCTGTAGGAGTTTTACTTCTGTATGAAGAACCATTAGATTTCCCATCTGTGTAAAATAAAATTAATCAATAAAAATGTAATTTTAAGAAATTTAATAATTATTATAATAAATAATATAAATAAACTATAAATATAAAGATGAAAAATAATACATTAAAAGGTTTTAACTGCTTATTTTCTCAAGAGGTCTACAAAAAATTATATATGCAGTATCTTCAAGTGCATGCTTCCATTAAGAACAAAGTGATAAGTACCTTACACACACACACTATATATATATTATACTGTATTTATATACATAACAGATACACAAATTAAACAATACTTGGACTATTCACAAAGTTTCAGAGTTGCATGCAAAAAAAATTGATATTTTAATTCATAAATGTACAGCATTTAAATTTCAAGTACAAAAATTTTTTAGGGATTTGAAAAATACTAAAACAGTTTACTTAAAATCATTTAATATTAGTTTAAAAAGTTTGCTAAAAATCTGTATCACAATTTTAAAAAAATTCAACCCATCTAAAACATAAAATAAAGATATTATTTTATAACAGGGAACAGACACAAAAAACAAACATAAAGACTTACTTATTCTTGAATGTGAATTATTGAATGAAGGGGAATGTATTAAAGATCCAGAGTTGTACTGTGCAACTTCTTCACTTAATCTCTGTAAAAAAAATAATAGATGTCAAATGAAAAATATTTTTGTACCATTTTATGGCACATAAACATTTTTTGAATTTCTTAACTACTCAATTTATATAATTAAACTAATATAATTGTGTATTTTCTTTTACAATAGATTGTTCACAAAATTATTTGAAGTAATACTGAATAGTAAATACTTATATATCTTTATGTAAAACAATTTATAAAATTTATTGCAATTTCAAAAAAATTCTCAAACACAATAAAAATTATCAGTGCATAGGAAATATTAGAAATATTTCTAATGAAAAAAAAAAATGCTACAACACATAAATCCTCTCTGTATTTTAAAAGAAAAAATTAAAACAATAATAATAGAATTTTCACAAAACCTTTTTTAAAAAAATTGCTAATAAGTTCACTTAAAAATATTTTTATTAAATATGTTTATTGAAATTTTTCAAACAATAAAATATTTATTTAAATTATTAACTATGAAATGCTTTTCACACAATCTAAAACAATCTGTAAAAAAATAACATAAACCTTAGATCTTCCTTTATTTCTTGTAGGGGAAAAGAAACCTCCTCTTTGAACAATAATTTCCGCAGCTTCATTACAAGGACAATCTTTCAAAAGCTGAACAACATCTGTGTGTGCAAGAGCTCGCACATCATGACCATTTATTGCACACAAAAGATCATTTTCTTGTAACTGCTTGCATCTAGGTCTATCAAGAATTTTTTTGACCTAACAGAGAAAAAATTAAATATTTAAATACTTTATACAATAACAGAACTACACAAAATGCCCATATGTAAACTGTAAACTACAGAAAAAAATATTGAATTAAATGTTTGATTTAAATAATAGAAATGAATGATTTCAAAAACTTCTAGTAAATTATCAGCAAAAAAAAAAAAAACTTTTTATAAGCTCTTTATTACAATTCAATTATTTTGTTAAACAAAATTAAGCCTTTTAACAAAATAAAGTCAGCTCCCACTTTATTTTTTCCCCTTACTTTTATTGCATACTTCGCTCTTCTCAAAATAGAAAATGAGCACAATTACTAGTTTCTTCCTAATAAAATTTACATTTTTGTGTAAATTATACAATATTATAATACCATGAAAATAAATGTACAGAAAAACCACTCTAAGATCAAAAAGTTTGATCAGGATTGGTAACAACACAAAACTAACTCAAATTGAACTTAGCATAGATCTAACCTAGGTAATTAAACATTTAATATTTAAGATAAAAGTGTATTTCACAAAATTTTCAAGCTCTGTATAAAAAGAAATTGTACAAGCAATGTCTCACTAATAAATTGGAATAAATATGCACAAACATAAAGAAGGAAACAACTTTTATAATTTGCACTTCATACAGAATTTACAATTAAAACAAGTACAATGTTATTTTCAAGTTAAACGTTAATATTCAAGTATGTAAATCACTTTAATCATATTGTTTATTGAAATTCATAAATTGATAATCAGCAAAAAGTAATAAAAAAGAAGACATCCCTTTAAAATAAATTAAAATCTAGAGAGAAATTTCAGCTCTCAAGTGTTTTATAAGAGATATGCAAAAATTGGTAGTGAACTCCATGAAGTTTTCACTTATTAGTTGATTACACAACCCCTTATCAATTTTTTTTTATTTATGACAATTTCAGTCTTTTCAATTTAAGATATATCATTACCATTTAAAGCCCAAAATTGAAAATTTTTTCTTCCACAATGAAAAAGTTTTTGAAAACATCAAAATGAATTTAGAGATAATACATGCTAAAATTGTAATGATAATTTTTTATTAAATCCTGACAATTTTTTTGCTGGTTTTAAACTATCAAAAAAAAAAAATCCTAAATGTAATGAAAGTGGCTCTTGAACCTTTGCGATTCATGAACTAAGCAACTTTTAATGATATTAATAAAATAATTCCAAATATAAAATATATATAAAAAAAACATGTAAATATAAAAATATATTATAAAATATAAAAATATAAAAAAAATTCAAAAATTAAGTGACAAATGAAGATTCAACATAGTTTTTGTGTGCTTCACTACTGAATTATATGTCAGTAAGTAAAATAATAAATCAGATGTTTCAAAAAGTATTAGTGTTTGAAGACGGTTGGCAATACTAAGAAGATTTGGTGTTACCATTGTTTGTTACCATCTGTTAAACCACACCAAAATAAATTTAACAGAGATTCATAGATTAGATCTGATACGATAGCCATTCCTTGCCAAAAAATATTTGATTGGTGTTGAATTCAGTTGTCATCATTTTGCAATCAGTTGTCACCATTGATACCTGGATTCATCACTATACACAAAAAAAAAGCAACAATCAAAACAACGGGTTGCTTCCAATAAAGCTGTTGCAAGGGTACAGATGGTCTCATCCACCAGAAAAATTAAAGTAATTTTTTAAGAAACAAAGGATATCATACTCATGGACTTCTGAGAAATCAGAAAAATGATCACTGGAAAATATCACAATGATCCTAACACAGCATCTTTTTCAGATGTTAAATAAAATATTTTCCTAATATATTATTTATTCATTATATTTCAGTGCAATGATATATGACATATACAAGTAATTACATAAACACATGATAGATAATTCTTACATGATTTTGAAAGGAGAGAAGAAATGACACTGATATTTTTATTATATTTTCATTTTATAATATATTTAAGGTATTTTCAGTATTAATTATATTTTCAATGATAGTTTCTTAAACAGATCAGAACATACTAAAAAACTATCCAAAGTATTTAAATAGGAAATTCAGAATCAAAGGGATATATTTAAAAATCAATACGTGTGTTTTCTTCTTTTAAAAAAAAATTAAATTCTTTAATCATTTCAGAATTCAACTATTTCTAATTACACTCAAAAACTGAAAGTTTTTCACTTCAAAAGAATTACAGAATTCATATTAATTTCAATTAAAGTGTTTTTTCAAACGTACTGATGCTACAATTTAAATAAATTACTAGATACATAAATACATTAATCTTATAAAATTTCTATTATCTTACTTACTTTTTGACCATATGAACTGTCTGCAATAGTAAATCCAAAGCCTGCAGTTCCTTTAATAATCTCAACAGTTAAAAATTCAGGCATGGAAAAATTAGAATGAACACTAACTGGTGCATGATTTGGCATATCTTCAGTGAATGGATTTAGAAGTCCAGCACTGTTGTGTCTGGATGGATGATAACTATCTGACAATTTAGAACTGAGGTCAGGCATAGATTTTACTGCACGTGTCATAGAATCTGTAGGTTTGGCACAATCATCAGTTGATCTGTTAGGTAAATGACAGTTATCTGATCTAAATGAATACACATTGGGATTGTTTGGAAGACTACTATTTGCAAGTGAAACTGCAACAGTTGTAACAATCTCTGTGTTAGGATCACTTGGGTCAAAGGGCAAAGGATAACCACGGCATACTTCTAACTGCACAACATCTCCAGCTGGAATAGTTTGAAATAATGCGATGATATTTTCATGAGTGTATCCAAGAACACATTCTCCATTGATTCGTACAAGTACATCTCCTACAAACACAAAGAAATTAATTTCATTTACGTTTGAAAATTTGTCAATTATACTTAATTTTCAAAAACAATGCAAAATAGAAAAAAATGCAAATAGCATTATTTCTGAAAAAAAGAATTTTAAATCACCAACAATCAATGTAACTTATTTTAATAGAACAAAATATGGAGTAGGAGAAAGAGAATGAGGAAAGCAAAATTGTATTTAAAATTATTTTTAATGTCATGAATTCTGATATATAAAAACAGACAAAAATTAATTCTAATATAGCTTTAAATTTTTATAAAGTTGTATATAAGATAAGCATAACATTTGACAATGAGATATGCATCATAACATTTAAAATTATATTACAATGATTTAAAGATGTGAAGCATAAATCAAAATTACAACACACACACACATATATATATATAATGTTATGCCTTTCTTTCAAATATTTTAAATTGTACTATTTAATTAAGTTTCAAAAATAGCTGAAGCCAATTTCATTTTTAATTAATTATTTTATTGTAGAGAGGAGAGAGACCATTTCCACATGGTGAGAGATACAACTCTGCCATTGGATAAGAAATAACAGATCAGTAAAAGCGTAAGATTAGGAGAGAGTGCTTTTCTTTGCAGCACAAATTATATAACAGGGATTTTTCACAATAAACATCATAGAACATGAGGGATAAATAGAGGGATTTCGAGGAATTTAAGTGCAGACATAAAGTCTGATAGGGATTATCCCTACAGGTCTGAAGGTGTGGGATCTGCTCATTCTGCGAATTTTCAAGAGTATGTGATGCATAAATTAAGTTAAAAAGGAATAGTATCAAGAAATAAGAATGAACACTTTACTCTTAAATGAGAATGAGAAAAATTAGGAAATTAAATTATTATTATGAGAAACTAATATGAATTAAAGGTAAATCATTACATATATAATACATCAGAAATAGTTAAAATAGCATTTTAAATCAAAGGTAAAAGCAATTAAAAAATTTATTAAGTTAGAATTAGAGTTTATTATAAAATATTACAAAAATAAGAAATAAAACTTTATTTTGTTGGCAAATCTAAATGAAACAGTATAATACAGTATAAAACTTTGTTACTCAATTTTCCATATAAAATTTCTTATAACAGCACTAAATTTTAAAATGTCATAGATACTATTTGAAATATTATGAAGGGATTTGTTTTTCCAACACCCTTTAGATCAACATATAAATGTTCATCTTATGCAACACTAAATTTGACCTAATTTGTGTTAAGCATTTAACAAAATTCCTACGTAAACAATATGTAGACTAATACAAACAACAGTACAAAACATAAGAAAACAATAAAACACCTCCAATTTATTAAAATGAAATTAAACATTGCAATTAAATGAATCTATTTGAATTATAAAAGTCTAAGATTTTCAATTTAAAAAAAAAATGGGAAAAAATTAATACGTTAACCCTAAATCTATATCATCTTCCTCTTTTTTAGTTTTCAATATTCCATAAAAAAAAAAAAGTTTAAATTTCAATTTGCCTTCATTCTATTTAAAAAAAAGTTTGCTTCCAAAATTTAAACGCATAAGAATAAAGTGATTTTTGTTTAAAAAAAAAATATTTACTTTTAATAGGCTTTTGCATTCATTTTTTATAATTTCATTCATTCAAGATAATAAATGTTGTAATATAACATCTAAGTTTCTTTTTTTTTTCCCTTCTAGTACCTGAACTTTGAGTTTATTTCTTACTTTAATGAAAATATCACAGTACAAAAACAAGAGTCTACATAGCAATACAACACACAAGCTCAAGAACCAACCCCCTGCTCTGCATATAGTGCACTACAGGTTGAGCAACACATTACAGTGAGGAAATGCAAAAGCAGTTATAGGAAATTGCTGGATGTTAGCAAACAGGATGAGTAGCCTTGGAATTATTACATATTTATTTTGATTAAACACAATCACTGAATGTATTCCTACTAAACCACTTGGAACATTTTAAGAGTCTTATTATATGAATAAAATTGTAGATTGAATGAGTATTTCTAGAATTTTAAGTTATCAGTAAACCAACTAGTTCTAGAATAAGTAAAAGTTGAATTTTTGATTCACCATTGCTCTAAGACCAATTTTAAGCCAATTTAATATATTTCAGTATCAAAACACATTAAGTTAAAAATAAAAATATGAAATTACAAGACATAAAGGTAATAATTCCCATTTTCCTTACATTTTAATAACATAATGCACCTAAAAATAATTTTAAAAATGTAAATGATCAATAATGGAAAAACTAATATTATCATAAATTCATAAGACTACAGAAAAGAATATCAAAATATGTAAGAAAAAGTAAGAAAATACAAACATCACTGAATCTAAGAAAAATAAAAATACTTATATTTGATCAAGATTTGATCTAAAACATTTATATGAAAAATGAGGCTTGAATAATACAAGTATTAAAACACATTTTTGTATAACATTTCCATTTCAATTCAAAGAAATCTCTTTATAAAGAAGATAATCTAGAAAACTATGATCTCACTGAAAACCCTTCAGGGTGTTTTCTTCAGAAAACAATTTAAGAAAATATACATCAAACGAATTTTCAACTAAAGGAAATTTGGGTGCAAATGATAATTTTTATTTTAATCCAAAAAGCCATAAACTGACAGTATTCAACAAATTAATGTAAAAGATTATCTCTAACCATCTAATAAAAATAATAGTAAAAATACAAAATCATAATTTAAAGTAATTAATCCATTAATAAAAAAAATTCAATAAAATAAAATATTTAAAAAAATATTTCTTATAAACAAATGTAAATTAATCAATCTAAATTAAGTCTATAATTTCTTTCAATTAAAAAATAATTGACAAAACACTTTTGAAAATTAGCTAAAATAAATATTTAAACAAGCCATTACCTGTAAGCAATTTACCATTACACCAAGCAGGACCATTTGGTACAACATCCTTTATTTGTAAAAATTCTTCATGTCCACCACCAACTATAGTAAATCCTAAGCCTCTAGAACTTTTAACCAGTGATGTAGCGATAAAAGTACCACCAAGTTCTTCAGGATTTTGGGTGAAGAAATGATTAGATTTTGAGGTACTGTTATGAGCTAAAAATGAAAATTGCATGTTAAATCATAAATGAAAAACAAAAGCTATGTATAACATATCAATTTATTAAAAAGATATTTTCTAATACTTCTCTTAAAAATGAGTACTTGATCTGTTTTTATTCCAACAATAAAGAGCTAAATCTCAAAAATATACTGTTCCAGTCTTCACTGAATTCTTATAAGTAAAAAAAAAAAAAAAGTGTAATAAAAAATGAACATTTTTAAAAAAAATTTTTTAAAAAATGCTTAACTACAATCTATTCATTTAAATAAAAAATATATTTACCTACATCGAAGCTGGTTTGTATGTCTCTCCTTCTAACTGATTATCAATAACATAATTCTCAAAACATAATTAATATTTGTTACATCTTAGAAAATATTAATATTAATACAAAATTATGAGGATAATTTTTAATGAGATAGCCAAATAAAGAGCTTTAAATCGTTTTTTTTATTTAAAAAAAAAATAAAATTGTCAAGCTGTAGGGAAGGGCATAAAAGACAATCATATTCACAGCCTATCAGATCATTACACTTTGCTCAGAAGTACATTTAATATGAATAGTTTTCATTAAAATTAAACTCTTAATGATGAAAGATTTATTGACTCTTCATAAATATCATATTCAGAAACAACACAAGGGTTATTGGCGATGGACCTCATAATTTTGAATCTCGGTCAAAAGACCCGAGCTGGCACCTCTCTCTCAAAAACTTACATACTACGCCACAGGAAAAACTCTTAGCTTTGACAGATTTTAATGTGCATCAACCTCACAACATTGCAGGTCTTTAGTGGCATCAAGTGGCTTAAAACCACAACTCATAGAAAACAACAGTGGCTGTGAATTCCTGACCATGATCACTTGGCTACCGGTGACTTCAAAGTAAATATAGGTATTGATAATAACTTTTTAATGGGGAGATATGACAATAAGTTTTCTTTCTTTCATAACATGCTTAGGAATAAAAATTATCCATTACACCTAACAATTTCACAACCATGCAAAGATGAAACTGAACTTTAACAGAACAACTTGAACGTGCTCCTCAGTAGTATAGTGATAAAGTATATATCTCTAACAACTGAATTGATTAGGGGTTCATAAATAAAAAAAAGTTAGAGCTGTTGTTTCTCCCCTCCCTCATTGTGGAAAGTACAAATATTTCAATAGCAAAAAAAAAAAAAACTAATAAATATATGTAAAACAAATTAAGTACCAATAATAATTACTTTTATTCTTATTTTCAATTGTATAATTTTATTAAATAAGTATATTTATTTTTAATCTTAATAGTAATTGGTGAAGATGTCAATGACTTAAGTTTCAACAAAAAATACAATAAATCTCATTTAATCAGATTAATATTAGAATCAATATCTGGGCATGAATATCAAAAATTCAGAGAAGGGGGTAGGAAATGAAATACAAAACATACAGATAATAATTTATTTTGTGCAAACCGAGAAAAAATCATTTTTACAGGAGATAAAAACATCCATTCTGAGAACAGCAGAAGTAAACAGTAATTAAAGTTATATTATTGCATTTTTCATTTGGACAATACAGTGCTGTATTTTATTTTTCATTAGAGATAAGAGGTACAATGAAGGTTTTATAGGCCTCCCTCTCCTATTTTCCCCCCTTTTTCAAACATTCATAGTCATTAGAAGATTTTACAAAAGAAAACAATTTATCAAAATATATGGATGAAACAAATAGCTATTATAGAAATTCGAAGATCACTTCTCAAATTAAAAAAAAAAAATCTTTGGGCAAACCAATTCAAATTATTTGGGGATTTGAGTTCATGGGTTTCAGCTTAATGAGGTTCTACAGTTTTTAGTACTGAATAAAATTAAATTTTTTAAATGTTACCAATTTCCAAACCTAAAATAGTGACTCATTATGGCTGGAAGGGAAGTAATTTTTGAGAAGTGCAATTTTTATATTCTTATATATTAAGAATTGATCAGAATATAAAATTATGGTAAAGGGCATTTTTATTTACTTAAAAAGAAACAAAATTATTGAAAATAAATATTTGATTATATATTTTCATTTCATACATAAATTTCCTCCTTATGTATTTGAAAATATTGCAACGGTTAAATTTTACAAAGCAAAAATATACACTAGAATGTAGAAAGTAACATTGCAAAGAGAATTAAACAGTCTGAAATTCATATTCCTATGAAAGCTGTCTTATTATTATATCCAATAAGTAATATCTTATTTAAGTTATCTTAATATTAAATACATTAAAATATTTTAGTATTTATGAATATTAGAGCTAATCATTGGCTTGAAATTTTTCAAAATAGTCAAATATTTGTAAATAAATCTAATAGTTTTACAAAATATTTTTAGAGTTATTTATTAATTTGAACAACATTAGGCTAGTATTTGATAATTTCAATAAAAAATTACCAATACTAATTCAATGCAAAAATCACACATTCAATATTATAACTCAAATCTCATAGTGAAAAAAGCATTTTTGTCTTTATTCATTGTCTTCAACGGGAAAAATTAGAATATGAAAAGCACAGAAAAAGAACAAAAACTGGTTTTTTTTCTTTAAGACAGTAAAAAATATTTATGCAAATTTCAATACAAAAGGTCATAGCATTAAAAATACCTAATTACCTGATCATAAAACTATATAATTACATAAACATTAAATTCATTCATGTAAAAATTATATTTATCATTAAAATCCATATTCCTAAAAAATTTACATAATATAGTCACAAGAAAACATTAATATACCTGATACATTGGAAAGTCTGTGCGATAAATCATTAGAACCAGAATTCTGAAAGAAAGACTGCTGTCCAGGCATCACAGAACTTCTTTCTGTAGATATGGGAGATGACTGTCCCTTAATCCCATCGCACATCCTGCTACCAGGATCACTAGTAGAAGGATTAGTGGTAACAGTACCATTAGCTATTACCAGGTTGCCTTCCGTCACCTTGCCATCTGCCAAATGTTTAGAAGGTTCATGCTTTTCATTAAGACAGGGAATACAGTGCAGGTATGGAAAGCGATGAGTGGCAGCAGGAGAGGAGGACATGTTATTAGAGGGAGGAGAAAGAGGAGGAGGTTTAGAAGAGGATGAGTTACCATCAGAAGAAGAAGCAATTAGGAAAGACTCACTGTTATTAGTGCTGGCGAGAGGGTTTGGATCATTAGAGTTGCTGCAGTTGGAGGTTTGAGTTAGAGAGCTGTTTCGGGTCCACTGACCTGACCTAGGATCAGCTAGAAGACTAGGAGTATGGTTACTGTGGTTAGTTTGGTCAGAATGCCGATGCCATGAGGATGACGAATGACTGATATCTGCTGCTGAAACTGTAAAAACAAATATGTACAATAATTGCAAACATGTTAATAATGTGTGTTGGTTTCATTGCATCTACTATTGAGCATGAGTATATAAACAAACAATTCCACTGCTTTATGTTTGGGAAAAATACCATTTCGGATCTATAATTCCATTCTTTTTTGTAAATAATAATTTGAGCATCATTTTATAAGTGGTATAATAAATGCCAACAGATTATCAAAAATTTTAATAAATTAACAAAAAAATATAAATAAATTAATAAAACTTAAGAGCTAACAAAATTAAGGCAATAAGCTATGAAAATTTTTTCAATGTAATAATAATTTTTTGAATGATTTGATGAAATTAAATGAAAATGCTGTTGAAAGACTACAAATTTCAAAAAAAAGCAGAAACTGTACTGTTATTCACTTAGCAAATAGAGTTTCATTTAATAATCCTCAATCTATATTTCATTTAATAATCGAGAATAAAAGTTTATAAAGCAACTAAATTACACTGATTCTTTAAATTGTGTATTACTTTTAATAACTAAATAATTCATCACAAAATGGGAACGTAAATAAATATAATTTCTGAGAAAGCAGGCAAACAAAAATTATTATCAGTGTGTAACTAATCCTGGGGAGAAAGAAAGTATACGAGGGTTGCTATTTATATTTCTGTCCTAATAATGAAAAAACAAATATGTAGGATCGAAATTGGTTTTATTGTTTTTCAAAATATTCTCCATGATGATCAATACACTTTTGCATGCGTTTGAACCAATTTTCAAAGCACTTTTTCCAGTCCGATTGAGGTAACTCCAAAACATGCGTTTTGAATGCATCAACCGCTTCTTCGAGGGTCGAAAATCGTTGTCCACGTAATTTATTTTTGATGTGTGGGAATAAGAAGAAGTCATTGGGTGCCAAATCAGGGCTGTACGGCGGATGACCCATCAGTTCGATCTTTCGCTCCGTCAGAAATGCCTTTGTTTGAGTCGATGTGTGAGAGCTCGCATTGTCATGATGAAGAATGATTCGCCTGTTCTTCTGCTTTTTTCGAATTTCTCCGATGACTTCTGGCAAACAAATGGTCGTGTACCATTCAGAATTGACCGTCCTGCGTTGCTCTAACGCCACTGTTGCCACATGACCGTTAATGCCGAAGAAACAGGCAATCATTTGTTTCGATGTGCTTCTTCCTCGAACAACTTTTGTTGGTTTTGCCTCATCTTGGAAGACCCATACAGTTGATTGCTGTTTTGTTTCCGGCTCATATGCATAGATCCATGATTCGTCACCTGTGTAGATGTTATACACAGCCTTTGATGTACCTTGAATGTATTTTTCCAACATTTCCTTGCACCAATCGACACGAGCCTTTTTTTGAGCGTTTGTCAGATTATGCGGGATCCAACGCAAACAAATTTTTTTTACGCTCAAATGTTCATGCAATATTTTATTGATGCTAGTCATACTAATGTCCAAAGACGCCTCTATCTCACGGTATGTCACATGACGATCTTGCTTTATCAGTTCACGCACAGCATTGATCTTTTCTGGCACAACAACGGATTTTGGACGACCTGCACGGGATTCGTCCTGGATCGAACATCGACCACGATTAAATTCGTTATACCAATTTTTTACAGTGCTGTAGGATGGCGCTTTATCGCTGTATAAAGAATTAAGTTCATCGAAGCACTCTTGTCTTGACAATCCACGTCGAAAGTTATGAAAAATAATGGCACGGAAATGTTCACGATTCAATTCCATTTTTTGACAGAGAAGAACTTTTCAATTTACTGTCAACAACACAAATAAAGCTATAATGGTAAATCGTTTGCTGAATTTATGTTTAAAAATATCAAACTTTCTATTAAAATCGTCTGCGGTTGCCTAGCAACACTTACTGTTGCCAAGGCCAGAAATATAAATAGCAACCCTCGTATAACAACATTCTTGAAAAGTTTACAAAAATTTAATTAATTTTAACTAAGATTTTTACAAAAAGCATCTGTGAACCATATAATTAATATTCCTATGATAGTTTTTAAATACTTTTAAACTTGCCGCAAAAACTTAGATATATATAATAGCAACTATATTTTTATAATTTTTTTTTTCTTTGCAATATTTAAGCAATTATATATAACAAACAGCAAATAAATTTTCTATGGTTGAGCAAACACCAACATTTCTAAGTGTTAAAAATCACAGACCTATTAAATATAATCATAATAAAACAAAATACAATCATTTCTTACTTACCATTATCATTTCCTTTCCTAGCTTGAATAACTGGATTTTCATACTGTGTACGCCGATTGACATGGCTAAAATAAATTAAAATCAGTTAATCAATTATTTAGATTTTACATATGCAAATATAAATCAATAACTGAAATGAAGGTAGTTATTTACTCAATGTAATATGTTCCATAATGAGGATCATCTATTCTTTCCCATCCAAAAGGAAGCTCTAAAATATAAGAATTTTCAGAAATTATGAATTTAAAAATTATATTGTATTCACTTATTTTAAAAATAAAGTAAGAGATTCATTATTAAACATAAAGTAGCTTCATAAATTTTAAAGATAAAAAAGTTTGCTGGGAAATTCATATAAATAATAATAATGATAATCATAAAAAAATAAACATAAGACAGAAACAATATCAGAGGAAGATTAACTGAGAACATTTTTAACCTTTTAAGAAATCATGTCTTATTTTATCCTCCCTTCATTTCATTAGTAATTTTGTAGATCAGGATAACTACCAATTTACAATGAAAATTTTGTGAAAAAATTCAGTGAGAATTTTTTTTAAAAATTATTGGTTTACAGAAAGACAACTCTACTGTACAGAAACATTTTCAGACAATAAAGTTTACAATAAAATTCAATGTTTACAGCTCACTGTAGAATCAAGAGATCCAAACAGATTTTTGTGGGATGTCCTTCTGTCTTTTAAATTGATTAAAACATTGCCTTTTGAAGAAAAAAATATTTGACAATGGACTTCTCAAACTTACGTTTTCTCCCCCAAAGAAGGGTGCCACAGAGAGAACATAAATAATGAATGACAGGCAATGTACACAAATGAAAATTAATAAAGTTGGCTTCTCTGTCACAAATATTAAGATCTCAAATTAACTATCAACATAATGCTTAATTTTTTAGAATAAATACTCAGTTCTCTCTTATACAAACACTTTAATATTAATATATTTTCACAGTTTCCCTAACACAATAGCAGATATTAAGTTGTGACAAAAATTTTAAATGACTTTTCTTTCTCAATTTTTTGTTCCTTCAATAAAACTGCGTCTTCTCATTTATTTTAGTATTGTTTCATTTTCAAACTCATAATAAAGCCAGAAAAACTTTAAAAAATGAAATAGAAATCAATAAAATTGTGATCCAATTAAAAAAGAATACAATAAGTCACACATAAACTTGTTTATGACAGTAAAAAATTTTTGCATGCATAGAAATGTTTCAGAGGCTTGTATGTTTGTAAATGAAGAGCAAAAAAAAAAAAATATTGTAATCAAAAACTAACTGGAAAATGTCCATTTGTTTCAATTAATGATGGCATTTGCATATATTGACTGACCTTATAATTTTGAACTATATTCAGGTGACAAAAGTAGCAGAACAACAATAATGATTACCATACTAAACAATAATGATTAACAGAGGATGTTCTTTATCCGATAGAATATAGCTCACTATTTGATCCGGCATTTATTCAAAAAATCACTAGATTATTATTCCAAGGAATGTCATACCAAATGGCTTTCTATTGAGGGGAGAATTATCTTGTTCTTAGATATTAAATAGCAATGATCAGTAGGTCTAGTATGAACTCAATCAAAGAAAGATTTAATAATTTGGATGGATTAATATATATAAAAAATGCAACGAAATATCTTCTACAGAAAAATTAAGTTACGACTTTGCAATCTTGTAGAAATAATGTCAACTTTAAAATTAATTTATGACAAAGAGATATCACAGACAAAAACCAATAAAGTCCAGCTATCAGAATAAATTTTGTGAATACCACATCATAACTTTTAAAGTGATACTCATACACTATACACTAGAACAGATTATACTCTGGAACATGTTTATCAATAAACTTTTTTTATTGCATAATACATTCTCGCTAGTTCCTCTAGCCTGTTATTTTTCTCATTTGCCTCCAAACATGATACATAATTTATATTAATAAGAAGTGTAACATGCATTATGAGCACAAATCTTGTTCTGTAAACTTTTGACAAACAAAGTTGCAACTAATGTACTTGTCAACACTTGTAACGTTGGGCTATTCACGGTTTTCTCTTCACTAACCTTGGGGACTCTTAATTAAAATTTATTGCTTTTGCTAAACAACCTTTGCCCAACCAAAAATGAAATGTGAATATGTAGATAGAAAGCAGGTAGAAATGAAGTGAAACAAGAGAGTTAGGAAATATATAAAAACTCAGATTGAGAGTCGCAATAGAGAGGCTGAGGTTGAGTGATTCTAATGTTCATTCCAGAGTCAGAGTTGATGTCGGAGCAGGGAATTGTTACAAGTTATCGGCTGGTTAATGTATGCTAGAAGTCAAGATAACCTTAGTGGTAAGAGTCAGATTATTACTGATAGATTGAATTAATATAGTTAAGGCCCTGTCAAGAAGAGTTATATTAGCAATCAAGCAATAAATACTGTGTTTATTGTTCTAAAATCTCTTTGATCAACTTATTGACTTTTAGTGTTGATATATTGAGTTTAGCTATAGCACAAGAGGCAAACAGGAACGGTTCGCCGTCACATATTTCAGATAACTGCTTTCTACAAATATAAAATTGATAAGCCATCATTCTTTGAGTATTATTATTGCATTCAACAATCTTCTGTTTTCTCAAGCTATGTGATTTGTAATCACTGTCCCAACATTAATTCCATACATTACTTCAATTCAGAAGCAATCATAAATTACAATATCAAAATGAATTCTCATTTATAACAAATATACTACTGATTGTCCTCTTTCAAAAACTATGAGTACTGAATCATGTAATTTAAATCATTGAACAAATATTCTGAAATTCCGGAAGCAAGAACTGTCATATTAGTAAAAGTGCCATTTCCATTTATATATATATATATATATAATTTTATTTATATCTATATTTTTTTTCTATTAATATTTTTAAACAAATAATTACCATCATCTCCACAATCTTCAATAGTTTTCTTTTGAATCCTGGACAACCGAGGATCAAGCCATTGTGAAGTACCAGTGTTATGGCTGAAAAAATATATTTAATGTTAATTTAATTCATTTGACTATTTAATTATACCTCCAAAAACAAATTTGATTTTTTGAAAATATGTTGATTTTTTTAATGAAAACTTGTCAGAGTTTAGAAACATTTTTGTGCTATTACACACACAGAGAGAGAGAGAGAGAGAGAGATATGAGATTAATTTATTATTGTTTAATCTAAAGTTAAAACACAAACAAATTGTATTTAAAAGCAACTTACTCAATAAAATAAGGTTCACCATTGCTAGTAAAAGCTCTTTCCCAATTATCTGGTAATGGACCCAAATCACAAACAGCAGATCCACACTGCAAACTATCTGTTGTTGTAACAGAATTGCAATTTTGATAACCAAGATAAGAGAAACCAGATACAGGAGTGGAAGACCTTAAAAATACAGTACATTAAATTTTAGATCTTCACCACAAAATAAACCAAAGGAAAAATATCACTAATGTTTTAAAATACACATGATAGTTGTTTGAAATGCAATGTTAATTATCATGCTACAAATAACTCAACACAAAATATAAACACTACCTACTATTAATATGAAGATTTCAAACAACTACATATGAATTTTTAACATGTGTATAATATAAATAAAATAATTTTAAACATGAATATTTCACATTTATGAAATAAACAATTAACTGAATACCGAGTATTAGATGTCATTACTGGACCAGGGAATTCACCAATATCAGCAGTTTTTGAAGCCATAGCCTCAACATTGGACCGGTTACGTCTTCGTTTTCCCTCAGAAGAAGCATGAGCACCAGGTAATACTAAGCTATTTGAAGGACCTATGGAATTGCTCCTTTTCATAGGAGAATGATAGTTATCTTTAGGAGGCATTGGTGTACCGTAATGATTACCTAAAATACAAATTTTTTTTAATGCTTAGATAGATTTCACTGTTATTTTTCACCTAAATAAATTATTCCAATTAAACTGATAGGTGGAAGTTAAATAAATAGTAAGAAGTTAAATTTTAGTTGACAAATTAAGTGATTTTTTACAATATAAGTTGAATAAAACATAGAATTGCTTTTAAAAAAAATTTAACTATACAGACATTATGACAGTTAATACAGAATATACTATATTTTTAACAAAAAATGTTAAAATATATACCTTCATAAATACCACTTTCTAACAGACTACCAGTTCTTTCTAATGCAATAAATTCTTCAACACTAAGAAAAGTATAATCAACACCACTAATTTCTCCTACACGAGGTGGTCGAGTAGTACCTAAACACAAATGGATAAAAGGAATAAAAAATTATGGTAGTTTAAGTACAGTATGGTAATATTCTTGTTGAAATATATTATTTACAAACCATTTAAAAGAATTAGTATATTATTTAAAATAAGATAAAAGCCTACTATATTTCTTGCAAAAACGTTAAGAATCTTACAACAAATTTTTAATGAATTGAAGTTTGAATTAAAAAATTAATTCTTGAAGAATTCCCTTTAATATTTTTTTATAAATTTCACATTATATTAAGCATTATATAAACATGTTTGAAAAAAAAAAACTGCAACCCATAAAGGACTCATTAGAATTGAATGAAATTTATTTAACATATAACCTGTATTAATACAAATAAACAATTAAATTTACAAATAAACCAAAACAATATTACATGCGAAGAAACAGTATTTTAGAAAGTCACTAACTGCTGGAATAAATACATCTATACCACAAGAGATCCAGATTTTGAATCAGTATCTGAGGAAGAGTATTCGAAATAGTTTCTATTCCAACACAAAGTTAATCCCCATTGATTATGTTACGAACATCACAAGCAAGGTGCCAACTGATGAAAATTTTGACATGTTCAATTGGCAATGTACCATATTTGGTGACTACATAAGCCAAAGAAGCTGTATCCACTGAGCTCAAAAGGAAAGCTTGAACATTTCTAGCAATTTGCAGACAGGTATTATTCCATTGATATATAGCTCCTGGAATGCATTGAAGGAAAGGTAAGACTTCAGACTCAAAAACTTCTCTGATGTGCCGGTTGCTGTTGAAAAAAATTACTCATAATTCTTAACAGTCAAGATCATCCATGATACCCAATGGTACCTAATACCATCATACTTAGTATTTGTCCAGTATGACATGGGATAAAATGCTCCAGAAGATGGCATTCACTGATACAGCATCTAATGCTGATGTGATCACTACTACCCTCCAAATTAACGAGGGATTAATTGGAAAAGACTATTTGTAGCAAACTGGCATACCTGTGTCTATGTCACCAAGCCCATAGAAATTACAAAGCCAATGCTTTTTATGAGAGAAATCCTGTATAAAGGAACTCTTGCATATACTATGTGATGCAGCAGAAGCCAACAATTGCAGCAGCAGACAATGACACATTTGTATCAGAGCTCCAATGTTATCCCAACCGTTGAGATGATACTACATTGCCACATGGACGGGGTGTCTATTACCCTGTGCCGACAAAACCTTTCATGAACTACAACCAGATTTTCTAAACATTCTGTTCACTTGAGCTAACTATAGTGATGCATACCATATTAACGGAAAAGAAAAATTCTCTTTATGAATGACAATCATTGATCCTTGTTCATACATTATTACTTGCTCAAGTTGCTTCTTATGTCAATGTCAAGATATTGTGGCATCTCTTGAAGTGTTTACCCACTGTCAGATAATCAAACTATTTTCTACATCCCATTATAGTACTCTATTTAAATGGAAAAATCAGCAGTTCAAAGAAGGCTGCTCAT
The DNA here is from genome assembly GCA_019974015.1 of Nephila pilipes. Lineage (NCBI taxonomy): Eukaryota > Metazoa > Arthropoda > Arachnida > Araneae > Nephilidae > Nephila > Nephila pilipes. Next base: position 52,388 of record BMAW01065914.1, read on the forward strand.
TCCATATATGCTCACTGATAAAATTTAATCTTTTGAATAAACCACTCTTATTTGCATTTGCTGCAAGTTTTAATTCACTAACGTGATTCCTTTAAGATGTTACAATTTTTATAATCATTAGTGTATATACATTTTACAAAATGCTGAAACACAGATTACTTACATAATATTATTAATAAATTATTTCAATCACTAACAATGAAATTATTTAACATATGAAAAGAAATTACTAAAAACTCTTGTTATAAATCAAGTTACATTACAATCAGCTCCCATGTTTTACGGGCATCAATACCATTAAAATAAAATTATATAAACCATTCAGTTCAAAAGAGTACAAATATATATGATATATATCAGAAATATTATAAAGTATGTGAAAGACAACCCTACATACATGGAACTGTTCGCTGGTATAAATTGTCTCGAATAGTATTTTGAAGATCATGATCAACAGAACCTTTCTGAAAGCGTGTGTTCAAAAAATTACGTAAATCCTTCGTAAGAAAACCTGAAAAAAAAAAGTTACTTCAAATTCTAAAAAAATTAAGGAGTCAAATACATTAAGAAATTCAATTCAAAGTGAAATTTGTTTACATGCATAAAAGTCAATGTGAGCTCATGTTATTAATTATTGCAGTCATCAAATTTATTATGATGAAGTACAAAATATAATTGAGATTTTTTTCCCTTCATTTTGAACAGGAAACAATTTAATAAATAAGTTTAAGATTTTTCAATCTGATATAATTTGACAAATATTTTCATTGCCTAGATTCAGTTAGATAAATCTTATTTTAAATTATAACCATTAAAGGAAAAACTTTCATTTATTTAAAAAAAAAAATGAGTAAATGACGCTACATAGCTGTATGTAATTAAATAAAAAAGGAACTATTGAATAGAAAAGAAAAATTCTAAAGCAAGCCTAGCCACCAATTTTCTCATGAATGAAATTGTCATCCTGAGCCTGTAATTTGTTTTTCTTGCATAATTTTCAACATGAATCCACAGTTTTTAATAATGAAAAATAGTAAAATAAATAAATATACTTAAATAGTTTAGATTAGGAAATACTGATTACTGCAACAAACTGATTAATGGATTAATGTCACACTTAAGAAGCAACACATGAGCTAATGGTATTAGCTCTCTTGTTGTTTTCATAATTTTGAAAAATGACCATGACAAGGATGACACCTAAACTAGACCCCATTCTCCAAACTTTTACACCATGCCCACAAGAGGAAGTGCTACATGGTCGGTCTTCATATCAACAGTAATTATTGAGTTTAGGCAGTTTTGAGCTCCTGATAAGATGTGATCAAAAAAATTTCAAGAAATTTTGGAATGGAAAAACAGGAAAGTCATAGACTTTCAAGTGAGAATGGACATATCCAAAGACAGCCAAAAATGACATAGCTATTATTGAGTGCAACGAACATAAAAACTACAATTCTTATTTACATTATAAATTATAATTACAACTAGCACTATTACTTTAATTAAATATGTATATAACTAACACTTACTTGAGAAGGAATTGTAAAAATATTCTAGCATCCATTCATCTTACACAACCTGCCCAACCAATATAGCAAATACTTATTTTATTCATAAAATTTTTAAGAAATTGTATAACTCCAATAAATCTATATATACGCATCCTAGGTTAAAGTCATGACTAGGGTGCCCTAGACGATTGGTAATGAAACTTGGCGACTTCCTAAGTAGGTTGCTGAGAAGAGGTAGGTAGAAATTACTGAAAATGCCAAAATCTAAATCGAAAGTTAGATCTTCATGAAATTCAGTACAAACAGTTTTAATATGCATTCATAGTAAAACACATTTTGTTTAAAAGAAGTACTAATAACTTTTAGTGTCACTTTTTTTGCTGTTGTGAAATTGTTCTTCATAATTTAAAATAATGCTTTGATAAAACTTCAACAAATATTTAAATGAAGAATTTTACACATGAATATCCTTAGTAGAATAATGGAAAAGAAATTTTGGAACTTTATAACAATATTTTCAAAAAGAAAAGTTAATTTTTTTTTCCAGAAGAGAAATTCTTAAATGATTAAAATAATCAAAAATTTGAATGTAACTTTTTTATTTGTTCAAGTGAAGTATTGAGTGCCCCTTGCCACAGTCAACTTTTGATGTGATATGGTTTCGATCAGGCAAATTCATTTTTGGTAACCCTGATAGATCTTCCTATGAGAAACTTTTATGTAGATAAAGTGTTTTCTTTCTTAACTGCTACTAATTAAAATGGGTATATGATTCTGGAAAAACAAGCAAGAGATATTCATAAATATGTTCTTTTTAACATAAGTTCTTTTTCCTTTTTTTCTTCAAATCATTTATAGAAGAACGCCTTGGAAGATTTTTTTTTTTTTTTAATTTTTCTTCTAATATCTCTAAAAAGTTTGAGTTACACTCATTTTTATGAATTATAATGAAAGAATAAAATATATGTTTTATGGAGGTGCATGGATAAAAATTTCTTTTTAAAAAAAAGATTAAATGTCCAATTTGTAATGAATGAATCTATTTACCCTCCTTCCTCAAACTATGCTACAAAAAATCTAGTTTTTTGGTACAATTCTAATTGCATAATATTGCTATATGTTGCTTAAATTTCTTTAATTTAAATGCTTAAAATTTTTTTTAATTATTTATTTTATTCATTATATTGTATTATCATATACAAATTTAGATAAATAAAATTTATTATAACAATTATAATTAATAGTTATTAATACTTAACATTCTTATATCTATAATTAAAATTTAGTAATAATCATTTATGATTATGTATTATAATAAAAATTACAATGCATAATTATTTATAATCATATATATAATTATAATTTATATTTTGTAACTATATTTATAATTATTTATAAGTATTATTAATTATAATTATAAAAATGTATTGCTATTATTATAATTTATAATCATTTAATTATATTAATTATTTATAACTATATATTTTGTCATTAATAATAAAGCATAAAATAAATAACTATAATTTTTTATGATTATACATAGTTATAATACATTATAAATAATTTTAAGTTAATAAAAATTATTAGAATTATTTATAATTAATCCTAGAACACAAGCGTATTTATATATGCCACTATTATTAGAGATACGTGAAATTTATGTGCTCGCATAAAATTTGTTTGCTTTTTAAATTTGACATAATCTACACAATTGAAAAATAAATTTACATAGTAATTAATTACCAATATATTTATACGTCTATACAGAAGAACATGACATCTGGTGCTTTCAACATATAGCTTTTCCACATTTGTGTCAGATGCTTCTCTATACCTTTTACCAGAAAAAGTTACATCAAAAATAAATTTTGTTGACAGATGGTTATCAGGTAAAACTGAAATTAGTAGTAATATTCCAAACAAAGTATTCAGTTCATCATAATTTAAATTATTTAAGGAACTGTCCATAACATTTGCATAACCTATCTTCCTTCGATTTATTTCTGTGTTTATAAGAGTATTTGTTTCTTTATTTCACTGGAAATAAACAAATTAAAACAATCAATCAGTTTTTAGCAAATCGAGCCCCAGCAACTGAACATGGTCTAATACGAACAATATTTTTATGCTGGTTTTCTGTTTAGTGTTATCATTAATTTTCATATATCACTCATAACCATTTATTCCTTTTACTAAGCCAGCTTCCAAAAATCACTTTCACTATCTTCAGATTCCAAAATCATCATACTAGCTAATACTTCACATATGAACTCTAGTACTTAACATATGAATTTCATCATATATTAAGTACTAGCATTGTTTGGCCATTTCTTCAACACAGTATGAAATAAGAATCAAAAAACTTTTATGTATGCCATTCACAAATTTAAAAGTAAAAACTCTATCACTAGGACAACATTAAAATTACGAGTTTAAAAAATCGTATATTACTAGTGACACGTAAAATTTACAGGTTTAAAAGTGAACGAGTGTGAGCAAATGTGAAATTTATTGGCGCGAGAGCTGGGTGCGGCTATGCTGCACCAAACAAGATTTAACTATGGTCTAGACATGAAAAAAAAAAGACAAAAATTGATTGACAAGAAGGAGGGTCGAAAATAGAGAAGGATCACTCAGGTAACTACGGGGTGCATCACCCGTGCCTACCAAAGACAGTAAATCCCAAAGGAAAGAAAAAGATCACTAGGGTACCTCAGGGTCATGATACATGTACTTATCTAAAGGCAAGTCCCTGAGGTCCCCTGATATAATCCCCAGGGGCAGGGTGCCTGGCTATACCTCCAGATGCTGGGTACCCACTTTAGTCGCCTCTTACGACACGCATGAACTACAGTGGAACTATTCTATTATACCTCACCTCAGGGGTCTAATGTGTTTAAAAAGTTGTGTATTACTAGCCATATGTAAAATTTATGTGGGCAAATTTTTGCATATAACTAGCAACACGCAAAATTCACTTGGGGAGTTCTAGTTCATGAAGAAAGATAAATAAATCGTGGACAAAAAAAAAATCAAACCACTTGGCATGCAGCAACGCCTGGAAGCACTCAAAATGAAACAAGTATATCGGTGGAAGGGAAAGACCAGAAAAGAACTAATAAAGGAAGACTGCACATAAAATTTAGATACACTAGCATTCTACTGTTATTTGTTACATAAAATTTCTATAATTTTAACATTCTCATTTAATGATTTTTAAATTTGCTTATTTCTTTACTAGAATCAGTTTCATTTTGTTCTACAGCTCATTTTTGATGTCACAATGAAATCTCTACTTGTGTATTGCTATTTTGGCAACCTTTTCTCTAATTTTCCATGTTTTCTCCATGGGGCACCCAGTACTTCTCTTTAACTCATTTTCTTCACAGTAAAGAATATAATTTAAAAATTGTGTGGTTTTCAAGAAAAATTGAAATTATAAGGAACAAGTACAATGCAAAACAATCAAGAAAAATTAATGTATAAACATAAAGACAGTTGGAAAAAAAACTGGAAGAACAAAAAGAATGACTACATGAATGATATTTTAAATTCTCTCTGTGTGTATCCCATGTTTCCTTAAAAAATGAAAGGAAGTTATGAATCTGCCCATGAGAAACAAAGCAAAGAAAAACTCATCATGAAAAGCAGAAAGAAAGTTGTAGGCATACATATAAAAATATAAATTGTAATTCAATTCACTCCCAAAAGATTAGTTAGAGTGAACATTTGGATCATAAAGAGAAAAATATGATAAAGTGCAAATACAAAATTAACAATAGTTGGAACATTCTATTTCAGAGAACTTCATTAAAGATATATATAACTGTAACGTATCGTAGAATGGTAGAAATATTTATCTTGACTGCTGAAGAACTTCAATCAGACATTGCTCTTTATCTACCTTTATTCTTAAATAAGAAATACCATGACTTTTAGAGAAACCAAAGATTTTTCGGTAATTTTCAAATTTCATATTTTTACAACTACATATAAAGTACTTATCCAATAACAGTAAAACCTCGTTTAGTCAGATAAATTAGGGCCCAGAACCGAAGTCCGAGATATCAAAAATCAGAGTTAAGAAGAGATTGAGAAAAAAGAAATATAATGTAATCGAAGATGAATCACACTTACAGAAGATATAAACATCTGGTTTTTAAAAAACAGAAATGTGCTTAAAGTAGTTTTATTACATTTTCAACATAGGCAAGAGAGAGTGCTATATGTCATTTACAACTGGCGACAAGAAATGCACATAAAGATTTTGATTTTACACAAAATATTTCTCAACAATCCCCCCTCTCTCCATTTATTCATAGCTGTAAGATTTCAGTTCAAGAAAATGATTTTTCAAAAAAAAAAACATGGATAAAACAAATGTTATGAAAATCTGCAAACTGTTTTTTAAATTTTTTAAAAAAAATTAAGCAAACTAATCCGGGTTATCTGGAGTTCCGAATTAAAGGGGTTCAGTTTAATAAGTATCTCCTGATTTAGATAACATTAGGCACAATATGAGAAAGAATAAGATTTTGACAAAGTAAAATTTTTAGATAGTGTAACACATATGAAGAGCTAAAGGTTTAATGAAGCAATTTCTAAATGATATTATAATAAAATAGTACCAATTGGAAAATGCTGAACTGAGAAAACCTGCCAGAGAAGTTCCAGAATAGCTTTAATATAATCATATTCATATTTTTCCATTAACAAGTCAAAAGCTAAAACAGAGGACCAAAAATTACAACTTCTCTAAGAAAAATGCAAAATTTTTAAGACAACAAAACTGCCACTTGAAAACTGGATTCAATAAGATTATACCAATGGAACATGAATAAATAGGCTTCGGGGTATTTTACACATATAAATTTTGTGATGAAAACACTTTCTCAATTATAAATAAAAAAATTATTTAAGAACCATGTCAACTCAAAATTATCTTAAATGGTTAGCAATGTTAGCTTTTGAATATAAACACAGTATTAAATTAGATCTGAAAGAAGTTATGTGGAATAGTTCAGAAAAGAAACTTTGAAAGATTAATTTAAATAAGGTTTTGACTTTGTACGTAACTGTACTACTTTTGTTTACTGTTTTAAAAATATGGTGAAACTGCTGTTTAGCCCACACCATTAACATGACTGTTGAAATTTTGCCAATCGCATAAACCCCGCAGAGTGCTTAACAAAAGAATACGAAAAAAATTTGCTAGCTTATTTTTTCAGTGGATCTGATAAATATTTTAAAACCTTCATAATTATCGTTTTCAAGAATTTATATTCACTCACTTCTACATATAATAAAAATAGATGCAAGACCTGGGTTGTTATTCAAATCAATACCAGTGAAATTTCATAAGCATTAATAAGACTGCATACTTTCACAAACTTCAAATGGAATGTGTAGGAGATAAAAACCCACCAGAATTTAGTGAAAATATCAAAATTATGAAATATACACACATTTAAAAAAAACTGTAGTAGTAATATTTGAAGATTTTTTTCAAAAAAAAATGAATATTAGGAATATTCTGTTATCTTCCAATTCATAATTAATCTTTTACACCATGTGTACTATTTACATATGTTAAAATACACTTCAAAACATGTGCAAGAAATAAATGAAAACACTATTATAATGAAATATTTTAAATGTATTTTCTATAACAAGGTAAGAAATCCATTAAAAAAAATTAAAATTTCCTATTTGCATGAATATAAGTTCAAAATCAGAAACTACGAAATTTATTTAATGAAAATTCTGGCTCTGTATTAAAAATACATTCAAATTTCGAATTTAAAAGTACTAAAAAATACCTGATTTGACAGCTTTCACTGGAACAGAATTACCATTCCTCATGTAATGTTTCAACAAATTAACAACATCTCTTTGGGTGTAACCAGCAATTTTTTGGCCTTGGACTTCTAAAAGTATATCTCCTTTTGATACTGATCTATTTGTAGCTGGTACGTAACCGATGAATGGAAATTGGCCGTTGTCTGATCCACCTTCAATTGTCAAATCAAGAGAATCATCTGAAGTCGATGTCAAAAAGCTTTCAAAAACAGCTTTACTCCAGTGTCCAAGCAGCAGGCTAGTTTCTGCTTCCAATTTGTTAGGAGTAATCGGCCTTTTTGCAGAAGCCCTGAGCATGATCATTCAAAACATAGATTCATGACTGCAGTATGATGATTATAAACACAAGCGAAAGTAAATAAGTGGCACATAACATTCCGACAATAATACGAATTCAAACGAAAGTAACGACTAAGCCTAAGGTATATCAGAGCGGATAATAATGATACGTTTTAAAAAGTTTATAAAAAATCATTTTGAATAAATAAGGTGATATTATGGACGTAAAATAAAATAAATTATTGAAATCCATCATCAGCCAACGTCGAAATGAACTCCAATAACATACATACTTAACATAACTAGTTCGTAATGTTTTGCCTCATTCCCACCACAATACGAAGGTGACAGTTCAAAATCTCGTACCTTGACACGCAGAACTATGCGCAAGCGCGTTTTTTTATTTATTTATTTTTTTTTTTCGGTTACATCTCTGCACAACAATTTTAATGAGCTATAATTAAATACTTTTTTTTTGTTTCACATTTCTCTTTCGCTTGAACGACACTTTGTAACAACAACAAAAATTTAGTTATGTATCTTTTGACTTAGCAGAAAGCAATAATAATTTAATTGTTTGTATTTTTCGCTAAGTTCTTGTTTTGAAAAATTCGCTTTAAACTCGTCGAATACTGAGTTAAATCATAATAGTTTTTTTATTTCAAAATAAAATTTGATGTAATGTTATCTTAAATACTAATGTATATCATTTCGTCTTATTATTGTTTTTTTTTTAAATCAAAAACCCTTTAGCAGAAATGTTTTCCCCAGACTCCCATGATTGATTATTTTCAAATGATAGCTTCAGATTTATTCTTTGCTTCCCATGAAAGAACAAAAATGACTTGATTGATGAAAAAGGATAAATTGGATATTTTTCTTTTAAAAGACAAATCAAAATAGAAATCTTAAGTCTATTGGATATATTTAAAAGCTTTGAGTTGTTTCTATGGTTTTCTATAATGGGCTGTTATGGGTTACAGAATACAAGATAAGTATTAGCTAATTTTGATCAAATAAAACAACTGAATGTATTTTTTGTTTATATTGCTGAATTTTTGAGCAAAAATAGTTTGAATTTAAAACTTTCTACGACTATCTATGATGTCATCAATTGCGTCTGTATTAACGCAACTCAGTTCTTAGCCAATGATAAGCGTTTCATATGTTGTGCCATCTAGTGAAAGACTACAGAACTAAAACATCAGCATGAACGAGAAATGCTAACGCATGAAATATAAGCTATAGGATACGAAGAAGCTGTGGTAACAGGAAGATATCTCTTGTCAATGCTTGTTTTGATCTCTGCACAACTGCTCAACGCAACTTGTTTGGTTTAAAGATCATCCGGGAGCCTGAGAGAGGGCAAATGGCGACTATGAGTGAACACTTAGGATGGAATGATCCTCTAAATCCAACGTCAGGTCAACAAATAGATCGTCTTAAATTATTGTATCCAATGGTAAATGAAAGCGAAACCCCCCTTCCTAGATCATGGAGTCCTAAAGATAAATTTACTTACATAGGTTTGTCACAAAACAACTTAAGAGTACATTACAAAGGTAGGAAAGTTTATTCAACTTGGTAACTTTCTCTCTTGTTTGTGTAATCATGTATTACGTATTTGAATTGCTCCTTTGTCTTACAACCAGGTGATCTTTAAAATACATGACTAATGTGACTATAAGTTAATAATACTATTGTATGGCAAGCAAAGTCAATATAGTACATGTAAATGAAATTTTAAATTGATAATTTTCAGTATCTCTAAAAAAAATTTACAATTTTAAAAAAAAATCAATTGTATTTTGTGAAAAAATTAACCTTGAATTTCTATTGTTTTATTTAATATGTTGCTTAGTGATTCGCCTTGAATAAAATGACCTAGTCTTGCTATTGTATGTTTGTTTACTTTTTTCCAAATGCAGTTGCTTTGTTTTGAAAGACCTGTCTGCCTGTTACGTATATTCAAAAACGCGTTTCCTGATTTAGAAAATTAGTATTTAATTTGGTTAGCTCGTACAAAAATATTTGTAATCGAATTTACATTTACTGTAATTTATTCAATATATAGACACTGTTTCTAAATTCGACAATCAATCTTGCATTTCATTCTTCCGCATTACATATACATTTTCTATTTTGAGTGAATCATGCAGAATGCTAACTAGAATTTTCTTTCTATGATCATGGCAAAAATGTGGAAAAAAGTTAAATGTAGTCGTTGGTTTTCGAAAACTTTTGGCAACGTCAAAAAAAAGTCGGAATTTATCATCTACTGTATGATGAATGAGAACGTTAATCTGTTGTTTTAAAAGAATTTTTAATGATTTATTGGAAGTTTTAGTTTTTAGAATTAATTTAAAATTATATAAATTTAGGTCATGTCATGGTTCATGAAACAAGCTTCTGCCAATAACCCTTTAAATGAAGAGAATTTTATTGCTCTTATAAAATATTTCTAATTTAATAAATCTAATTGTAATTTCATTTTCCGTTTTTGTTATTCAAATTTTTTATCAATGAAATGTATGCTATCAAATTATTAATAAAATTAATTTAAAAAAAACAGTTATTTAATTTTTTTTTATTCCATATGTATATTTTATTAAATAAGTTATTGTTATTCTTATAACTTGAATTGGATTTCAATTTTTAAATAGAGAGCAATCAATTTCTTATTTATGGCTTTGTAGAATTTTTCTTTAATAATTTCATAGTAGCTATTTTTTTAAATAGTAAATTAAATGCAATTGAAATTTAATTATTTCCGTGCTAATATGTCAATATTTTCTTTTAAATAGTACTTATAAATAAAAATTCGTGTGTTGGAAAACTTATCTGCATAGAAATAATGTTCTTAAATTTACTTTTTTTTTTAAAAAAAAAAAAAAAAAAAGCACACACATACAGAATGTAACTGGAAGTAGTTTATTGCAATTTGAATTTTTAATAACCTTTTGATGAAAAATTAATATTTGAGTAGTATCTATTTTTCTTTTAACTAAATTTATATATTTTTAGATTATCTACTCATTTGTTGTTTATTTTATTATTATATGCTGAATTTTCCATTCTCATCGCTTGGTTTATATAATAACTCTTAGCTTATATCTTGTGTAGCATTTTCAGTTGATTTTTCTTTAGAGTGAATCTTCTTACATATTTTATATCAAACATAATTCATAACCAAAAAGTTTTTATTACAAAATAATTGAAAAAAATTGTACATTGAAAGTTAAAATATAAGCTGTTTTTATTTTGTAATCAAATTATTTTTATAATATTAGTTGTGATTGCTCAAATAGGAATTAAAATATTTACTAATGAAAAACCAGTTCAAGAAATTATAGTAATTTAATTTTGTATTGGTAATATAGCCTGAAATCAGTTTTTTTTAATTGATCCTATGTTAAAATATATATGATAAATATATAATAAGAAATTGTAACTTTCTCGGATATTGTCAAAATAGTTCTTGAACTATTTCTTAAACTGAAGTCACAAGAAATTATAAAACCATTTTAGCTGCTATTTTATTACAATTTAAACTTATTTTAATTGAAAGTAATTTAAGAACTTATCTAATTGTCCTAAAAATTATTTTTATAGACAAAATCGTAATGCATAAGATGCACTTTTGTGCAATTTCAGGTGTAATTATTTGTTTGAAATATTAATCCAAGAACATAATGCATAGGTGATGGAGAGTAACTTAAATACTACTATATAATTATATTATTTAGCTGTATATTACAAGTTTAAAATTTTTGATTATTTTAAACTAATTTTTTAAATAATCATTTAAACTTACTTCATTATTGAATTTAGATAAAATATATTGAAATATGAACGGATAGCATTTTAAGTAGAATGGTGAAATCAAGCAGGGTTTAAAAATTCAATCATTTTCAAAACCATTACGTTTTATTATATGTGCTTGTTCCTTTTTGTTTGTATGTGAATGTTGTCATCTAGATTATAGTTTATGTAGCTGTTACTGCTGGCAGCTGAACCATTAGAGCCATTTCTTATACATTTAAACTTAATTTTGATTTTTTTTTTTTTTAGCTCTTAGATTTGAAAACATTTTAAATTTTATTTTTGAGTTGTGCTTTTCTTTAAAATAAATATTAATTAAATTCATAAAAACTTCTTGACATTGTTTTTGTTTTGATTTATAGAAATGTCAGGTTTCTGCTTTTATCTTAACTTCAAATAGGTTTCTAACTAGTTAAAAAGTAATAACTCTGTATTTGGGGAATACTTGTAATTTATATCAAATTTAAAAAACTCTTCTTTTTGGAATATCAACTCCTCATATTTGCGCAAAAAAAAAAAAAAAAAAACGAGATTTCTATTACATTCCATTGATTTAACTTTTGAATCTAAAAGTTTTTAAGATAAAGTTTTAAATTTATAATTTACAAAATTAGTAGAAATTATAGAAACCTGGAAAATTTCTGAACAAACCTCTGCTATTGATGTTTTGATTAATTGCATTATGAGGGATGTTGTAACACAGGCTATTACCCCTTTAAGAAATAATCTCTTTGTTTAGTAATTATTAAAATATTTTATCTTTTGAGAAAAATTCTAACTACTTCCCTATTCATTGCAACTTTGTCTAAAGCAGTGGTAATCAACCTTTTGGGAACCCTTTGTGCTTTCCATTTTCTTGAAGGAACCCTTTGATTCAAGAACAGAAAAAGTAGGATATCAAAACTTTATCCTACTCTAATTTACAAAATTAGCATTTTATCTTTATTTTATCGCAATCCAAACATCCTAGTAAGATAATGAATGGAAAGGTAGCTAATTGTGCTTTTTGGTTTTCTAAAATATATTCTATGAATAATAAACAAAAGCAACAATAATTTAAATTATAACAAATTGATAAAAAGAATATTTTTAATGACTTGGCTGTGATTGTTTTTTATTTCTATATATTTTTATGTCTAGAATAATTGTAGATATTTGCAACCTTTATCCTCTTCAGCATCCAATCTGTTTCTGTATTTTGTTTTTGTCGCAGCATACAAAAAAAAAAAAAAAAAATTTGCACGCATAGATTGAAACAAATGACACTAGATGTTTCACAGCTCTTTTGGCAATTTCAGGATATTATTTTTTAATGTTAATCCCAAAATGTGTAATATCAACTTCACTAAATTTTAGTTTCAACTGAGTGTCGGTTGATGTATCAATTTGAGGTACATCAGCTGAACCAAAGAACAGAGACTAATATTTGACCTAATGTGTCTCGATAAATGTATTTGAAGCATGTGACTTTTATGAAATTTCAGCTTTTATTTTATTCATAAAATATTTATTTTTACAAGCAAACTGCCTTTAAGAATTTGATCTTTTATAAAAACAAAATTTTATTAAAATTTTGGCACTTTGGTTTAGCAAACAGTGATCGCTTGGGAAACCCCTGTCAAAAGTTTCAGGAACCCAGGTTGAAGACCTCTGGTCTTAAGAATCTTTAAAAGTAATAGTGCATCAAAGATCATATTTCTAGATGATTCCTTAAATTGTCTCATTGATTTGTGTACTTATAAAATTTCCAAATTATTTTGGATACAATTTATACACATCAAATCATCCCACAAATCACATTTATGTAAAAGTGCTGGGATGATGATTGTTCTGCTGAAGATCCGAGCAATTAGTATTTCTTTTCTTGTTTTTTTTTCAGTTGGATATTTTATCAATGTTACGGATATCCCGAAATTTCAAAATATTTGCTTAAATAAGAGTGCCAAATCAATTTTTTTTTTCTTTCGATTTCTTTTTATAGTTGTTGGTTTGGATATAGTCTGAAACTACCCAATCATTGCTTACATCAAATTCTGTTACTCATCTTGCAAGTGTATCAGTTTGTTAATTTCTAAATATTTTTAGTGTCCCAGAATCAAAAGAAAAATCAAATGCACATATTATAATGGGGTTGTATGAAACTTTTAGTATCCATTCTATGAATAACTTTTCGAGACTTGATTGGGAAGTTTTGGAGGACAAATAGAACGGAGTAATTATCAAATGCAGATTGTTGTTAGACTGTCAGTTCTTAGTCTTTAGGGCAAATAGCCAGTACTTTAACAGTGAAAAGGGGGGTTGACAAAAGAGACATTTTTTGTGCATCACTTGCTGTAGAAGTAATGTGTTGGCTTTTAGATGCATCTGGGATTTTTCATAGCACTTATGAAGAAATTCCAGATTCTGTATTTAATCAAATCATTAAATAAGCTGCTAATAGGGATTGATAGATTTCTATCTTGGAATCAAAACTCTTATGTATAAATGATACACTGTAAATCTATGCAGTGGATTAGTCTTGAAATGTTATCCATTAAGATTCAGCTGTGGAGTAAATCCATAATGTTATTTTTATTCTCCTCCCATATTTTTAGATGTATTGACTAAGGATTGTTGAAATGCATTGGGAAAAAAGATTCTGTTTGAAATTTGAATGATGAAAGATTTGTTATCCAAAAATCTAATTTTTTTAAAGGGAATTTCCTGTCCAATCAATTTTAAAAGTACATTGTTTGAGCTCTGTTATTGATGTATTATGTTCTATCAGAATGTCCTTTTCAAGCATTCCTAATTGCATTCCAATGTTCTGTATATTAATGAGTTAATCTCTTGACCATCAGTGTCAAATTTCAAAATCATGTGATATATGTATAAGTAATACATTATTTTTATTGTTTGCAAGCAAATAATATGCTATATTGTATATATAGCTTATGCATTCTCTTATTTCTTTTTGTAATTTCCTATTTTGTCACTTTTATTCCAGTGATCTTTATTTATACACCACACTATTTTAAACAAATATTTATTTGGTTTCCATTGTTTACTTCTTAATTGTAAATCAATAGGTTGCAGTTTCCGTATTTGTTTTATTAATTTACATTAAAAATATATTGAATTGTTTTAGAAGTTTTGCTATACTGTGGAAATTTGAATGTTTCAAAAATGAAGATTGCTTTTTTTCTATTCTAAGATCAAATAAAAAAAATTACATATTTAACACTAGAATGACCAATGTTGTTAACTACAGTTAACAGCTGTTAGTGGTCATTTTAACAGCAATAAGAAATTGAGAGTAAAGGTTTGACTCTTTTAACATAAAATCGTTATGAAAAATAAATATAAATTATTTTAAACTATTTAAATCACATGCAACATTCTTAATAGTATAATTTTGTAATACTTACAATTCCTTTATTTTCAGAAAAAGAACATTGTATTGTTTTTGAACATTCTGTTCTCATTGTAGTCTTTAACACATGGTTTACAAAAAAAAAAAAGTTTTGGTTAAAATGAAATTTTAAGTGCACTTTATATATTGACTTCTGGAAAAAAAACATCAACTTAAGGAGATAGCCAAAGTTATGACACTTAATGAAAGTTGAGTAATGAAGGGTTATTGTAACCTATAAATTGCCACATTTAAATCATTATCACAACCAAAAGTCACGAAATTCTCGATACTTACTTGAACCACAGTTTTTAATGCATGAGGAATGGCAAAACAAGTGTTGATGATGTTAATTACTTATAGTTTCAAAAGAGCTAAGAAGTCACATGAATCATTTCTTTAATGAATAACATGATTATCTCAATTTCTTAATAAAGGATCTACAAGCAATTTGTGAAGAGTTACATATGCTGTAAATAAAATCCAGGAATTTATAGCTGCAATATCTGAAACATAAAATGAAAAGAAGCAATCTTCTAGAAGGCACTTGTGTCATGTTATATTGATATATTTTATCAAGTACAATTACATCAAACTAAATGAAATGTTAAAAATTTACTTTTATGGAAGCTTTGGGGGATTATTAACTATCTCTTAATACTTTTGTGCATAGTACTTTGGTTTACAGTGGCAAACAGTTACAATGTTTGGGCTATACATTCACTAGAACTTGTGACAAGAAATGTTAGGGAGTTGTATCTTTGCAAATCAGTAGTAGATCTTTTGGACTTGGAGGTATTGTACCAATAGTAGAAGTTCCTTTTGCCAACAAAAATCCTCTAGTTTCTCAGATATTAAAAGAATTGCTTGTTATTGTGGTATTTCTTCCCTGAAAAAAAAATTGTACCTTTAATTTCACAACAATGTGCTTTAAGCTGCACACTTTTCTGTTCCTCTCTCTCCATCCTTTCTTATGTACATAAAACCATTCAAGGAGTATTTGACCTTAACATCCTATCAGCATTTCAATCCAAATTTATCAAGCTTATTTGCCATGTACTATATAAATTTATAATGTATTTCAAAAAGCAACAGCTTTTCATTAAGTTAATAAAAAAAGGTGCTAAATCCGCAACAATACTCAGTTTTTCGAACAAGGCATTAAAATAGCTGTCATACAAGCACAATTGTCTTTTCTTGAGACAGTGACATTGACTTGGATTTACCTGCAATGATTCTGCAAACAAACATGTGAATGAAGGAAATAAAAGAAAAGAGGATATTTCAATAGCAGGTGGCTCAAATCTCAATTATTGTCTCTTTGTTAGAACATTAATTTACACACTTATTATAAAATATTTAAAACATAGTTGTGATGTATTTAAAAATAGAATAAAAGGTATTAATTTTTAAGTGAAATGACATAATTATTTTAAGAATAATCACTTCTCAAAGTAATAACTTTGTGTTCAAATTGACAGCTCCGGTCATTCTAGTATTAAAGAGCTAAATTAACATGTATTTCTTTGTGTGAATTCAACTGGGCATGTTATTGAAGCTAAAGTAAATTTCTAAAAACTGTGAGCCATTATCTAAATAATAAAAATAAAACTTAAATGTTGTCGATATAGAAGGGTTGATCTTCATTGAAAATTACACATAAAATTAAATGATCATGACATTCTTGAAACATTTCAAATTCTTTAAATACATGTTACTTATCATTGTTAAATGAATTTATTTCCATATAACAAATACTGGATAATAGCAAGAAATTTTTGATGGAAAGGAGGGGGATTCCCACTTCAACTCGCATCTCTATATTAATTTTTTCTGAAATAATTTTTAAAAATTCAGTTAAAAAAGTTAGTTTTAAAATTTTAGTATGCAACAGTTCTTTTGAACAAAGTTACAACCCCATATCACTTATCAGATGTAATACATTTTATCTTTAATTCATGCAGTAGATAATATTTTTTTTTTTTCTTTTTTTGGAAAATAAAAATTCTTGAAATATTTTCCTTTATTCTCTATAATTTTGTTTAAATATGTGGAATGTATTGTCTTAAAAATTCCTCATGTATCTGTCAAGGTTAAATGTGTACATCTACTATCTATCAAAAATTCTTCCAAGAACATTTTACGTAGGAGAAATATGAATTTTGAAGGGTATGAAAATTTGTTTCTTAATTTTGTTGATTCATAAAAGGTTGAATCTCAAAATAACTTAAATTGTTAAAAATGCATTTATATCTAGAACCATATTTTTATACAGTAATTTTCATGACATTTTTCATTATTACAATCAAATGCTGCATTCGAAACATATGCGAGATAAATGTTAGCTCTGATACTGGCAGAAAACACTTTGGATATCTGATGCATTTCCATGATGCTATATGATTTTTTAACATTCAAATTGAATTTGTTAATTAATTTCATTTGTTATAATTTTTTGTATTCTTTTGTCATTCACATTTGTATGATCTTGGAAATTTCTGTTTTACAATTTTTTTTTTTTTTTTTTTTCTTGTTAATGGAATATATTTAATTACTTTTCACCTCATGTATTTTTGACCAATTTGGATTTTATTTTTATTTTATTCACTGAAATATTGTAAAGCATTTGTATGTACTTTTTTTTGTAAGAAAGTATTTAAAAATTCTTCAGATATATTCAACAATAGGTTTTCCCCATATAAAGTTAAAAAACTTATGTTACAAAATTTGTTAGTGTTTTCAAAATTAAATATTTTAAATTTTGAAAACATTGGCAAATACTTGGTTTTTTTTTTTTTTTTTTTTAATGATAGCCTTTTCTTAAGGAATGGTCTTATTTAATTGTATTTTCACATCTATGAATATTTCATTATTTTAGTCAATTGTAATTTTTTTCCCCCAATCAGATTTGCAAATGACTATGATTTAGATATCCTGTGAGAGAAATATTTTTTGGTAATAGGAAGATGAGATAGTAATTAAATTTTGGATATTAAAATATAGATACTAAATATTTGTTATTCTATAATGAATAAAAAATCGTGTTACAATTCTGGTTATTATTTAAAGGTGGGTTTTGTGTGTGTGTGAATAAAATATGATATGTATCCTTGTTTAGAAGAAACTTAAAATTATATTGTTTTCATTATGAACTTTTTGAATAATAAATTAAGTTATTTTTCATAAATTAGAAATGTCAAATTTCTGCAGTACAGTACTACAATATTTAACAGATCATTAAAATTGTTCATTAAACTTCAACCTTCAATATTTTGTTTAACTTGAATATTTTTAATGTACAACTGTCATTTATTAATTAATTTTTCTATAATTATGATTCATACATAGCATACTTCTGCAGAGATAGATTAAAATGAAACTTAATATTTTTATAGGTAAATTAATAAACTTCCATTTTAAAAAAAAAAGTGATAAAGAAATTATGTACTCATTTATTTTTATTTTAAAATCATTTCTTAAAATTAGATTTGTGATTTTGTTAGGCTTTATTTGTAAATTGTATTTCCAAAAAACAAATTACATTATTTTAAATAAAAATTAGAATAATGATGAATTTCTTCATAGAAATTTTTCATAAATCATACTTATGTATATTTCATAAAAGTATTTTTTTTTATATATGTGTAATATTACCTCTATGTTATGCATATAGTTTGATTTACCAAAAAGTTCTTTATAAAAATTTCTAAATTGCTTGTTGAAAATTCTTAATTTAATTGCTACCTTAATTTGTGTTTTATAATTAAAATTGTTTTACCTCCTTGATTGTTTCTTTGTTCAAAAATTTATATTGGAAAGAGAATCATGTTGATTTAATGTATTCAAAAATCTTCTTTAAAGGGTCTGGAAAGAACCATAAAGATGCAGCTAGTGTTCGTGCAACGTGTCCTATACCAGCTGCCTGTGGATTGTATTATTTTGAAGTAAAAATTGTAAGCAAGGGCCGTGATGGGTATGTCTGCTTTGTTTGTAAATTTTTACCTTTCATAAAAAATTCACTATACATGTGTGTATGTATATATAATTTTACAACAAAGATTCCGACAATTGTAATCTTTCAAAAACAACATATTTTTTTTTAAAAAAATACATACTCAATATTTTTAAATGTGGAATAATTTCCTCCAAGTTTGTAGAATAATTTACTCTAAAAATAAAGATTGTGCAAAATTTGTACCAATATTTTAATAAAATGCTAATAGTTATTTTTGCTATTTATGAATGGTTCATGTTACTGTAGATATGTACACTGAAAAGCAAAATAAAAATAATTCAAAATTCTGGTGAAACTTGTTACTTCATTAGGATATTTGTAAGATAAATGTGATATAATTTCCTGTTCCAACTGCATTTTTTAATGAAATTTTTACAAATTATATTTTTGTTTTATAATTACTTAAATATGTATATTTTATGATAATTGGAACATTTAAACTTTAATTGTTTTACACTTGTTAAATAAGAATTGAATAAATGTTATCATTTCCATTATCTTTAAGTTTTATTTGTCTTTGCAATATGTTTCTCCCTTAATAATTCACGTTTTCTTTAATCTGATTATATATCACTGACATTTTAGTAATAACCTGCAGACAAATTTTACATTATATATTTCATACCCATATTTTATATTTGTGAGTGTGCATGTGTTTAAATAAAGCTATTTTTAATCTATCTTTCTATTTTATAATAATTTTTTAACATTGTTGTCATCTTACCAGTGACTTAATTTGAGAGTACTAATAAAATGTATTTAAAATATTTTACCCCAAAATAAAAACTTTTTGATTGAGTTTTGAGTAGAGTATGATAATTTTAAATTATATACAATTAATTTGCTTCATCTGTTTGATTGTTTCATCATTGCAATTCCTTTGCTTTTATTATACATTTAGTTGCTGGATTTAATATAGAGCGTATAATTGCATCACTTCTATTTATGAAAAAATTATATTTCGATCTAAAGTTCGCTATTTTATATTAAACACTTTGTTTTTTACTGTAGGTATATGGGTGTAGGTCTGTCAGCTCAAGGTGTGAATATGAACAGACTACCAGGTATTTTTCATATCTTCAAATATTATAAAATTCAGAAATAATTAAATTAAATTTAGAATTAATTTTTAGAGTTTTACAGTGTTTAATAGCTAATTTACTTTGAATTTGGTAAAATAGGATGGGACAAACATTCATATGGCTATCATGGTGATGATGGGCATAGTTTTTGCTCTAGTGGTACTGGCCAGCCTTACGGCCCAACCTTTACAACTGGTGATGTTATAGGTTGTGGTGTGAATCTCATTGATAATACTTGTTTTTACACTAAAAATGGACATCATCTTGGAGTTGCTTTCACAGATCTCCCTGTAAGTAATGAACTTTCTTAAAAGTTTATAATGACTCAAATAGTTTACTTATAAAATATTTCCCCAATTTTATAATAAACATATTTTTTGGTTGCTTAATGTTAATTATGTTTAAAATTCTAACACATGTACACTTGAAATTGTATTGAAATTTTTCAATTTTCTTTTATTTTCATGGTTTTACACTAAGTTTAATCTTTAATCTAAGACAATTATAATATTTTTAGTATGTTATCGCTTTCTTATTCAATACACATTACATAAATATACCAAAAGTGTAGCAAAGCTTGCACAAATTTGTCTAACTTTATTTTTCTATATTTTTAATTATTTTTTTCCCTTTTGAACCTTTTTAACAACAATTTCATCTTAATCATTTTTTTTTTTTTTTTTTTTTTTTACTGTATGAAATAAAATAACAACTTATATTAATATGTATTATTGTCGTTTGTTAAACAATTTTATAAAATTTTAATTTTTTGTAATTAACAATTTATGCTGCCTTTGTTTTTCTTAAAATACTCAAGACTTTTTTTCAATGTATTTCATCATTGTTATGATTACTGTAAAAATTAACAAAGAAAGCTTGCATTACAAGTAAAAAAAATTGATTATCAATTTTATTTTTACATGTTTATTTCTAAGTAGTTATAAAGTATGTAATATTTGCTTAGTAATGGAAAATATTGATGAAAAACTTCTTGTGTTTTAGCCAAATCTATATCCTACTGTTGGTCTACAAACCCCTGGGGAAGTAGTAGATGCAAATTTTGGCCAGTCACCATTTGTTTTTGATATCGAAGATATGATGAAGGTAGAATTAAACTTTTTATTCCCCTTGAAACAACATGAAATTCCTCAATTTTTTTCAAGGAACATGAAACATAGTAAAGTTTAATTATAATCCATGACAACTTAAATATAATCCATGACGTGACAATTAAGAAAGTAATTATTGTCCTTATTTATTTATGGATTTAAATGAAAATAGTAGTACAATGGTTAAAATTGTTGTAATAGTATTCAATATTTTGTGCTTGTTTTTTTTTTTTTTTTTTTTTTTTTTTATCTTAAATTGTGAAAAAATTTTAAAGTTAAAAAAAAATTGTTTGCTTTGCAGTTTGATGAACTTTGTTTTACAATAGCAGAAGATTTATGCTCAGATTATTTTCTTTTTGATATGTTTGTTTTATAAAGACATATACTTGAACTGCACTCACATTTTTGCATATTTCATAGCATTAATATTTCATGCACACTCGTGGAATATAATCCGCAACAGAACTGAACTTTTTCATCTTCACCTGTCGGATGAAAAAGAAAACGCTATTGAAATTCTCTTTGGGGGGATTGCAACATGGACTTCTCCAATTAAATCTATGTTAATTGTTTAATTTAGTATTATGATTTTTATTGTAAAATATTTATATGTCAATCAATCATACATGAATCATTTTTCTTTTTTGTATAAATTCCTATTTTTTCTTATGTTAAGGAATTGAAAAGACGCACAAGACTCACTATTGAGCGATTTCCTGTTGTAGATAAACAAGGAGAATGGCAAACTACTTTACATAGGTATTGTTGCATTTTGTATTTAATATTTTAACAATGTCTGATATTCTGATATTAACCATGCTTTTATTTGATTGCAAATTTATTTTTTTAAGTATGCTTACTCTTTTATTTTACAAAGTAGTAGTATTACTATCATTTTTAATTTCCGCAAAATAATTTCAGTTGGTATTAATATTAATTGCCCTTGCATAACTTTTAAAATTATATTGATGATTATCAAAATGTTGATTCATGACCAACAAAAGCATATCATAAATTACTTTCCTTAAAAGTTCTAAAATGTACTGTAGCATAAGTGTATATGTGTTTTAAAAATATTAATTTGTTTAAAATGAATAAAAATTTAATTTTTTTTTATTGGGATAAAATCATTTCAATGAAAAAAAATTATTGAATATGTCTGAAGTAATTTTCAAACGTTTAAAAAACATCTAAATTGTGTTAATATGTCATCTCGTATTAAAAATTTTATAAAATAAGAAAGCTCAAAATTTATGAGAATCGATTACTAAAAAATATTAAATTTCTGATTGCAATATTAGTTTTAATTGGTTTGGGTTTGGTTGTGGGTCATTATTTGAAATTTCTTTTCTTGTGTTCCATTCTGTGCTTTATGGGGGGGGGGACATTTCTTATTAAATATGCTTCTATTCAAATCAAGCATGTAGGATTTTCATATGCCACCATAAATATAAATAAAGGCAAGTAAATCAGATCTATTATAATGTTATTTGGATTGAATTTTCATGTTTTTAAAGTTACATTAAACTTTTTGTCTACTATCTTTTGTATTTAAAGTATATTTTTTTTTAGAGTTTTTTAAAAATTATTTGAATAATTATATTTTCTACAACGTAACATTTTTTACTTTTATTTGTGTAACATTTTTATTATTTAGGATTGTTCAAACATATCTAGTTCACCATGGTTATTGCTCAGCAGCTGAAGCATTTGCTCAAAGCACAGGGCAAGGATTTTCTGAAGATGTAAAATCAATCAAAAATAGGCAACGTAAGTTATTAATCACTTTTAATAAAACTTTTAAATATATTGTTAAACGAGAGAATTTAGCTACTGGAAAATGATCATATGTAATTTGTTTCTTAATGAACAGAATTTGTAAAGATATAATGATTTTAATAATGTTGATTATGGCAATTACTACATATTTAAATCAACTATTTGTGTGCAATAAGTTTGATGATAAATGTGCAAAAGATAATTTTAAATTAAAATTTATTCTTCTATATTTTATTAATATATTATTTAAAGCTGATAAATCTTAAATTTTTATTTCTTTATAAAACTAACTGAAACTTATGTTAGTAATGTAAAGTAAGATTGTTTGTGTGCATTTATATTTAAATACAAACTTTTTATAAATAATTTCTGTTAATTCATTTTTTATGAATGAAAATTTTTAAAATTTCCTCATGATTTAAGTATGCACAGAGCACTGATTCTTCAATTCAAATATTTGGAGGGGGGATAGTAAATAAGTTTGTGTAGAGTGTGCCATTTTATAATTTAAATGCCTTTTATCATGTAGCATGTGGTATTCAATGAACTTCATTTGTATGAAAAGTGTATAATAATAGAAAAATAGTTTTCAATTTTTACTTCTAAAAGTAATTTAATTTGATTATAATTATGTAAATAATTCTAAATCAAAGTAAGCAAATTTAAGTTTATTTTTCTTCTTAATTGTAGAAATTCAAAAGCTTGTTTTAGCTGGACGTATGGGTGAAGCAATTCATACTTCACAAACACTATATCCTGAACTCTTGGAACAAAATCCTAACTTATTGTTCATGCTTAAATGTCGACAGTTTATAGAAATGGTGAATGGAACTGATAGTGAAGTCCGTCCGATGAAGAGTCCAAGATCACAAAATAACTCACCAAGTATGAGTCCTAATTACTCCAATGTGTATCCACATAGACCAGCTGCTAATTTATCTTCATGTAATTCTCCGGTGGTAACCGGCAGTTCTCCAAGCAGAAGTCATAGCCCTCACACTGCATTAACTTTCATCTCCCCTAAATCCTCTTCACTGCCAGTGACTATTGAAAACAACAATGTAAATAATAATCAGACTGTGACCTTATCATCCATTGAGGAACTCAATACAACAAATAGAGTAATGAATGGTGAAGTCATGAATGGCAATTCAGATGTTTCAGAGTCCACGAACTTAATTCATCCTGATATGGATGTAGAAATGGAAAATCTAGATACTATAAATGACAATGCAGAAGGTGTTAGGACTATGCCATATGCAACAAATGGAACAGTTATTACATCTGCGTATCAAAATGGAGATGATATTGAAAGTGCCCATGATAAATCAGGAAATGAAATGGGTAAATATTTTTACATTAGTTTTTTTTTTTCCCATTTGCAGACTATGTACTTTTAAAGATTGTTATTTTCTCATGAAGGATCAGTTTTGCTTTTGAAAAATCATTTCTTCTCGACAGCCTAATATATAGTTTCACTCTTGTTTGTTTCGATAAGCAAATGGTATTTTTATTTCTTTCATATTTTATATAAAATTTTCTCTGCTGCTTTAAGAATTAACAGTTTTTCAAATATGTAAATATATTTAATTGTAAGCTAATGATATTATAATATGTAAGGCATATGTATTAAAACATTATAAGAATTAAAGAGTTTTTTTTTTTTTTTTTTTATCCTTATTAATGTGTTCATATATTTTTCAAAAAGTTTCGGTAAATATAGTGTACTTTCATTAGATATTTTATATAATGTTTGAGAAGTAAAATATTATTAAAATATTTGTTCAAGTTGAATAGATTTTAGTGCACATAATTCTTGGCTCATCTAAAAGTATCGAGTTACAACTGAAAAATTTATATATGTACTAATTAATTTGGAGCATTTTACTTTACAAATATTGATGCTAATAAAATAGTAATGTTTTGCTTTTGTTAAATTATATACAATGAAATATATAAATACCGTACTCTCTGTCATCCAGCAAATATCAGGCCAGAGTATTGTCGTATGATTGGAAAATCACTGATCATGCATTTCAACTATGCATTATTGTAAAAATTTTCACACAGCACACACAAACAAAGTGTCAGATACTCAAAGTAGCTAAAACTGCAAAAAAAAAAAGTCAACTTGTTATTGTTATGTCTGAAATTTTGTTTTGTATTGAGAGCTGACATTATTCCTTTGAAGTTTAAGGCATGAAATAACAACTATAATGCTTGTCTGCCTCTGCGAAAATGCTGGATTACTGGCAGGGCGGAAAAATGATGTACTTGATTATTGGAAGTGTACTGTAGATCATTCCACAATTCATCTTTTATCAGTATGTTATTTGTTGGTGGCGGGATCCACA
Source organism: Nephila pilipes (assembly GCA_019974015.1). Lineage (NCBI taxonomy): Eukaryota > Metazoa > Arthropoda > Arachnida > Araneae > Nephilidae > Nephila > Nephila pilipes. The sequence goes on from BMAW01065914.1 coordinate 77,592, forward strand.
AGTGTTGTAATTGAGCAGAATTGCTTGCTTTAGAATTTCTCCTGCAGTTCAAGGCAATGAATGCGTATTTTATCTGCTATAGAATGATCGTTATATATTTAATGATATATCCACAACTATTCCTAATTTGTAAAATTGCTGTAGTTCCATTAACTTATGATGATGAAGAGAAAATATGTTAAGGTTTAAACTTAAGGAGTAGCATCTCTGAATGTGTGACATCCGAGGCACATTGTATATTCTGTCGTAGAAAATGCATATTGTGCTAGAAACACATTTTGTCTTTAGGGTTTAAAAATCATTAAATGCAAGAAACTATTATTAAAGACTCTTTACAAGCTACTACTACTATTATTATATAGTCTTTTTTTTTTTTTTTTTTTTTTGTTTAACAACATTTGATTTGCTAATAAATCATGTTTATCAATTGCTCTTAGAATTTATCAGTTAATCTGAGACATGTTGCTGTTTTCAACATTATCTTACTTCGCTTATCTTTCAGACCCTTATAAAATCCGAAAAAATATTTTTTAAATTAGTTTTTGAATGTATGTATGTAAGATAAGATAAAGAAATGGGGTTATTTGCTGTTCTTTACAATTAAAGAGATATACTTATTTACACTGTCATATTTCACCAATTTTTATGTAGATGTAATATTTGAAGATTGTGTACTTATAATGATAAGTGTCTAAAACTTAAGAAATAAGCAGTAATAAGATAAAATGAACAAATTAATTAATGTACAGCTACCAAATTCATTCTGTATTTGAAATTTTATTCATTGTACTAATTGGCTTTAAAAAATAGTTCCATTTATTTCTGTTAATATTCAAATTGCCATTATTGGATAAATATATGTTTATTAAAAGTAGTTTTTATTTTATATTTACCTTTATTTGCAGATGTAGGTAGCTTTAAATTTCTTGTAATATTTTTATGAAAATTTATTCATGAATTCTCAAAGTAGTGAATATTTCTTAAAGAAATGAATGCATGTTTAGATCTGTCATTGAACTGGAATAAAATATGGTTATAAAACACTTAATGCTTTTGGCAGCTCTGTAGAGTTAATTTTCCCATTGTAATTATGTATTTTTAATTTTGTAGATTATAACAAATTTCTTCAGAATCTATAAATACCAAAGTACTTTTTTTTTATTTTTGTCTATTTTATTTGCTTTTTTTACATTTTTCCCCATTCAATTTAGAACATATAAAATTGTGATATTCTTGTGTGTTAAATTTTTCTCCTGTGTATTCAGTAGTATAGTTTTTTAAACTTTAAATATTTCAAATTTTGTGTGATTATTTATTAAGTCAAAAAAAAATTAACCCAAACTTGAAAGAAAGATTTTGCAGATATCAAAATATATGTTGGTGAAATGTAAAATTTAAGGGGGCTCTGTTAAGTAATTTAGATATTACCATAATATTTGTATCCTTATTGAACACTCTATTATACAATATGAAAATATTTTAATATGCATTTCTAAGAGTATATATATTTTAAGTATCAAAATATGTGAAAGAATTTTTAATTATTAGTATTCTTTTATTTTATCTTTTAAAAGACCACCATTAAAAGTCACTCACAGCTTTAAATGTGATGTTAATTCAATCTAAAAATAATTTTTGTTGCATCTGAAGTGAATACCTGAGAAAAAGCTGTTTGCTTTTATTAATACTGGTAACTCCTTCACCCCTAATACTTCAGTTATTACAACGTTTTTCTGAATTTCACTTGGTGTGTGTGTCATCAAATTTTCGATCGTTAATTTAACCAACTTCCCATCAAGCTAGAGCTTTGAAATTTTGGGAATCGTTCGTACTCGCCTAACAATGCAATATTTAGACGTTTGCGACAAGTTTTAACTAATATTTCAATAATTTTATTAAGTCAAAATATTCTTTCCTCTCAGCGCTTTTAGGATTGAGGAAAAAATTTCTTTCCCCCTCTGGGAGCACCGGGCACTCCCCACGCAGCATGCGGTATCGTAAACCTTTTGTACTCGCAAAGGGGAGATACTATCTCCCCTTTCCAATATTTGGCGCCATGTCTTATCACAATTTTTTCTGAATTCTGGTTCCCATTCTTTTTTTAATAGAATGACTTACAAACTTTCAAATGCATGTTTTGATTTTATGAATATTATGAATTTTTTAATACTCTCACAAATGTCTCTTTTTAAGTGAATTTTAAAATTAAAAATAACTAACAGTTTTAACTAATATTTCAATAATTTTCTCTAATAAACTTTGCCACCATATAAAATTGGTTTTTATATCGAATTATTTTTATTTCTATCTTAGTTTACCTCTCTTAATTGACCAAGTTTTTTTTTAATCTTTATTATATTATATATATATATATGAAAATGCTCTTTCAGTAAAAATTGCCAAGAGCTAACAAACCATGTTAAATTTTTTATTTGGTGACCACAGGATATATTTAGCAATTTAAAAGTTCATATTCCATTCTCCCTTTCCAAATTTATTGATTTTAGCTATCATTACAATTAGCCCTCATCTTAAGAAGTTTGAACTTTCATTTGTTCTGACTTTGATAATTTATATTTAATTTTGTAGGTTTGTAAAAATAGTAGAGGAACATTTTTTTAAAATACATGTTTTAATAGAAATTATACTTTTCATAAATTAGCCTCAAAATAGTATGATTGATAATTCAATATTCCATCTTTAGTGAGCCAGAGCTTATTTATTTAAACTGTGGAAGTGGGGACATACATACAACTTTTATTTAATATTACATATCAAGCTTTATTTAAAGACATCTTTTGTATAACAATGAATAAAATTTGGGGAAGTTTTTTTCCCCCCACAAATTAAATAAATCTTAGTGTCCATTCACTAATAACCATATGGATAAATATAAGTATAAGACATTGTCTTTTATTAAAAAAAGTGTGAATTGTTTTCAAAATTACTATTGAATAATCCTAGTAGTCAATGAAACAAGAGGCTCTGTTTTGGCTGATTTAAGGAAGTTATTAAGTTTTTTTTATACAGTTAAACTTATGTGTGTTTTTATAATTCTTAAGTACCAAATATGTATTTAAAAATTGACAAAATGTTAATCAGTTACTAATCTAAATATATTTATAGCATAATTTGGTGTTTTTTTTCCATTTAATACATTTTATTTGTATAAATTATTCTTTTAAGTTTAATAAAATTTTACTTTAATTAGCTTTTTTAAATAAAATTAAAATGTTAAATTAGATTCATCTTATTTCTGATAAATGTTTTATTGAGTTGTGTCTATCTAGTTTATGAGTTGTGTGTGTTATCCTAACTTAAAAGTATGAGTGTTTTTTTTTTCCCTTCCCCTTGATCTGTAATTGTTCTTAATAATTATTTTAATAATGAAATGGTGAATTAATTATTGGTTTTTGTAAGTTTTGCATAGAAAATTGGTTTAATTTCTGAATTACTTTTTGGAACTAAGTACTATTAATTGCCTTTCCAGATATAGATGGACCTTCTAATAAAAAACAAGTATGTGGTGGTAGTCAGGCTGCAATAGAAAGAATGTTGCAATTTGGGAGAGAATTGCATACAATGAGTGTACAATTAAAAAGAGATTTTGGTACCAATGCAGCTAACAAAAAAATGTTGCAGGTTAGAAAATATTTTTGTTTTGAATACTATTGTGTAACATGAGTAGAGCAGTAGAATTTTAATTTTAAACATATATTTATATTATATTCTCTAATTTTAGGATGCCTTTAGTCTACTAGCATATGCAGATCCTTGGTCAAGTCCTGTTGGTTTTCAGTTAGATCCTGTACAAAGAGAACCAGTTTGTGCTGCCCTCAATAGTGCAATCTTGGGTATGAATCATATATATTTTATCAGATTGTAATGGATTTCATCCATTTGGGTACATAACATTTCAGACTCTAATAGATCCTCAGAAAATTTAAATCAGTGTTATTATAACTGAATTGTAAGAACTTGAATTCATGATTTACAATATTTTTCTATTCCTAAAATTTGCACCGAAACACAAGAGAAATATTGTTACAGAAAGCAGGATAAATATCTTGAAGTTAATACTTTCTAAGTTCTGAAGTGTTTTGTATTGAAATATAAATTTTATAAAATTTTAATCATACTTTTCAGTTAAAATAATACTCTGGTTATATACTATAATGAATGATATGCCTTTATTGAATAAAATCAATAACACTATCTGAAATTTTTGTTTGCATGCCAATTGCATTCTATTTGTTCAAATAACTTTTGCCATGTGCTAGTATGCAAAGCTATTTCTGTACCGCATATGTTTTGGAATTTATATAGAAATATTTTGTTTTCTAATTGTGCTACTAGTGGCATTTTTTTCAAAATTAATATTAAATAGATGTGTTGAAAGATTTCTTACGTTAAGAATATTTTTAAAATTTATATTTAAATTTTTATATCAGTTTTTTTAAAAAAATATATATATAAATATATATATATACCTATAATAGTGAAATTGATAGAATATTGTTGAATTAATGACTAATAGTAGATTCATCTAAAAATTGGCCCTTACACTGTATTAGTTACTTTTAGTTGATTCTTTAATCTATATGGCTGTGTTTAAAATATTAATTTTTCAGTTTGACTGAAAATGCTATCATTAGTCCAACCTTGAGTACCATTAATGTTATATTCAAATAGAATATTCATCAATATCAGATTGGTCAGTCTGTAAAAATAAGGAAAATATTTTACAATCATTTAAGAAGTGTCATAATCAATTTTTTAAGTGTTCAAAATTGGATGAAATAATACTCGCACTCTTTTAATACATCCTTTAAGAAATTAACATGGTATTCATTATAAAAACTACAGTTTTAATATTGAATATATTTAAATAGAATAAAACAATGACTTCATGTTATCAAATACTATTTTGCATATAGGGGGAAATACTTTATGAAAATATTTTAGTGCAATTTGAAATATCAGGCAACTCTCTAGAATTCAAGATATATATAAAACACACTGCAATAAAAAAAAAAAAAAAAAGGGTGGTCCTTTTAAAATAAATTCATTGTTTAAGAAAAAAATTGGTTTATAATGGATATAAAAATTGAACCAAAGTTAAATGATATATATCTTGGGTTATTTTTATGTATATTATTCATGTTTCGTATAAGTATTTTTTTTTTTTTTTACTTTCAGAGTCTCAAAATTTACCTCGCCAGCCACCTCTGGAAGTAGCAATGGCACACACTCAAGAACTTGTAAAACTAATGTCTAAAGCAGGACTGGGTTCATGTGCATTTACTAATCTTGAAAACCTACTCCAGTGACTGAAGCTTGGAATAGAATATAACTTGCAGTTGGAATTAAACGGATCCATTGAAAGCAAACTTGTTTGGTCATAGCCTCTAAAGCTATTTTAAACAGAAGGACTGTTTTCCCTGATTGCACCTGTACTTCATTTGAATCTAATATTTCTACTCTCATCTTGGCAACAAGTTTGTAGAGCAATGTTATAGCATCATTGCTAATAATAGCTGTGGTGAATGAACTGATAAAACATGATTGGTCCAGTTTCGAAGCATTTGCAATTGGATATAGCATGTGTAATTATCTTGAATTTTGTTGACTATGCAGAAAGCTTAACGTATGCTGAAACTGGCGTGTACATATCTAGGCTATATTTTGAGATGGATTATCACATCTATATTGTTTAATAGAGTGATATGTTTTTGCTTTGCATTATGCAAATTCAGGATTCTATCTAGGCTGTTGTACCCTGGTTTCATTCTAGGAATGTTTCAAGTTATTGCATGTTTTTTAGTTTATGGTACTATATGATTAACATACATTTGAGTCATTTTACCTTTATTTTTTATGCAAATGATTATCAGTGTTATATGATTTATGATGTGAAAAAATTTTTTATATTTCTTTTTACATTTCTCAGAGAAAAATGCTAATAGAAAGTTTATTTATAAATTGTAATGTAAAAAGGAAATCATTAAACCTGAAGGGATTTGAGATGTAAGTTTAAGAAACTTTTTAAGTAAATAAAAATAATTTTAATGCAGTTATGTGTATTCCATTTAGCTTTTTATAGCATTGCTCAAAAATCTACAACTTTCCTAGTTCTAAAGACAGATATTGTAATTCAGCAAATAACTTTATTGATTTTAAACTCCACAAAAAAACTATCAGCATGAGACTTCTTCTTTCCAAACTCTCATATTTGTGAAAATGGGATGGTCTCGGCTCTGAGGGGCTCATTGTGGTTTAGGATTTCGAAATTTGCCATGAATAGAGGCCTCCTCCCCTTCTTTTCCATTATATTACTCTTGTATAGAATTAATTTTAAACTTCAAAAGATATTGCAACAAAAATTCGTAACTTATATTTATTTTATTTTCCCTAATTCTATGCCTCATACACAAGTTAAAAATTCCTGATTCTTAAGCAGCAAAAAATATAAATTAATATTTGTAAGAAATGTATTTCAAGGAAAAGACAAACATTTCATTCATAATATAATTTTTGCTCCTGGCTTCTTCATTTTTTTTCTAAATTCTTATTTTTCTAAAATATTTTAAATAAATGCTTATTAATGCTATACATGATTGCTGCTGAAAATCTGTTGAAGAGTTTCCTTTTTTAAGCCATTAGATGGCAGAAAAATTAATATAGACAATTAAAGAACCAATTCAAGTGTGGTTAATGATTTTTAACTTTGTTTCAAAATTATGAGGTTTATTACCATTGTATTGCTCTACAACAACTTAACATAAACAAACTTGTAGAGGTTTTCTTGGTAACTAATTATCATAATAAAAAGTTAAGAGAAATTGTCAACTCCTTTTTTGTTAATGTTTTTTAATAGGATTTTCAGTAACATTAATGAAAAAGTAACTTTACAAAACACATCCTTTGTGCATTTTTTCCAAAGGTGAGCTTAAGATCTAAAATAACCATCATTTCTTTTATTCAGATCAGATCAAAATTTTATATATTCTGTTTATTAAAAGACAGTTTATTAAAGTACTTCTCAAACTTTTTAATGACAATTTTCTGGCTGGAGAACTCCTTACTATCCAAGTCTTTTATGCACAATTTTTTGACAAAGCTGTAACTTAATTGTGTATTATGAATTGAAATGTGCAACACATTTCGATATCAATTAAAAAATGGATAATGTATCAGAAAGTAACTAAACAAAGTATTATTGATTAAGGAATTCAGTTATGAGAGAAGTAAACTTTCATATTTTAATATAATGTTCAGCTTTTAATAGTTATCAAAATACTTATGTTTTCTGTTATTTGGATATTTTACAGGCTTTCTTTTTTACATATATAAAATATGTAAAGAATTTTTTTGTTAGATATTTATATTGTACATAGTAAAAAGAAAATTAAGGACAGCTATGGCCATGTGATCATAGCTGTGAGCTCATGGCCAGCATTGTTTCCACTAAGTCATGGATTCAAGGCATGATTCCACTGAAATTTTGATGTTCAGCAGGGCTGATGCATGTTAAATCTCTCAAGCTCCAAATCCTTCCTTTAGTGTGGTGTGGAAGTTCGGAGAGAGAAGTGCTGACTCGGGTGTCCTTGTGACTTGACCGAGGTTTAAAATAATGAGTTCTTTCGCCAATAGACGTTGTGTTACTTCTGAGTACTACATTAATAAACAATCAATTCATGTAATTAAAATTACTTGGTGGCAAGTATTATAGTCCAAGAATCTATTTTTTTAACTAACATTCTCCTGTATCATATTTCTTACAGAATCATTTGAATTATCATTGAATTCTTTTCTAAACCGAACACCTGATGCTGCAATATTTTTATTGATATTACAGAAAATTTGAGCTATATTCTCTTCCCTGATGAAAGTGTATTATAGTCAGAAAGATGAATTTACTGGTAATTATGCTTAATATGTAGGAGTGCCCTTGATGAAAAATATGGCCGCCATGTTTGGCAATAAAATTAAATACATTGAGAAGTGTTTCTAGAATGAATTTTGAGACAATATAAGAACAAGTGTGCATGTAATTCTTAAGCATTTGGGCCTCATATGATATTATAGTTACTTATTTTGAATTTCTGTGTTTGGTAATTGTGCGAACTGTAAATTGGTGGTATTTATATAGTTGTTGCTCCCAGTTAAAATGAAATACTTACTGGAGAGTCTCGAAATAAAATTTAGATTGATTTTGAAAGAACATGCTTATTAATAGTGTTTCCTTTCTCATTAGGAACCCAATCAACAATATAACATTCTTTTCACAGTGGATTCCATGGTGAATGCCAGTGTCTCACCTTCAATAAAAAACTATGGAGTATCAACTTAATGTTTTGATGGACTTTTTTCTTGTCTGACTTTCATCTCTTTAATAATGTCAGAAGTCAAAACTATTCAAGAAACAATGAATATTCTTCATGAAGTTTAAGGAAGGTTTGAAAAAGTAAAAGAAATAGATGACAGATGTCCGAGACGTAAGGGGATAAATTAAAAGAAGTAGGCACGGATTTTCCAGGACTTTGAGAAACGTCTAGTATTTCTAAAAACCTGTCTAGCGATGAAACTTTAGGGAAAAGAATTAGGAATTTTTTTTAGAAAGCCTTACACCTCATACGATCTTAAACTGTTATATATATGATTGACAGACTTCCTGGGTTGTATCTAAGACACAATTCGATGTCGTCTCCAAAGCTAATGATTAAGATAATTGGACAAGAACAACCCTACTTGTAATTACTTTTCGAGGAGAAGCAGCTAAAGGATATTTCAATAACACAAATTAATGATTTTGACTCCTACTATTCATGGTTGCGAACTCGTGTTCGGCGTTTTTTCTACGAGTCCCAATGCCACTGAAGACCTGCCGTGTAGTGGGGCTAATGTACTTTAAACCTATCGATGCTCCAAGTCCTGCCGTTTGGAGTAATTGCCAGTTTGGGTGTCATCCTCGTTACTTGACCGAGATTCAAATGTATAAAGTCTGTTGCCAGTAGCCCTCTTGTTGTTTCAAGTGTGACATTAATAATCAATCTATCCGACTCCACTGATAATATCCTTATAATGATGTACATTTAGCAGGCTTCTACTGGGATGAATTGAAAACAAAAAAAAAAGAGGGGACGTTTCGGAACTAGCCATAGAAATAGGGTAGTGCAGACTGCTTTTTTTACGTGTCCTACAGATGTACGGGACACTTATCCGCCGAATATTTCATTGATGTCATTTATAACACACCAGGCTTATTGAAACTAAGGATTTGGAAGCCACCTTTCTGTACATCATCAAGTATGAGGCTGCTAGATCCACCTGGAAGATGACATTTAAAAATAAAAAAAACTACGGAACATTCCATGCTTCAAAATTTTGAATGAGAAATTAAAGAGTATTTAAGAAAATTGAATACTCCTTGTCGTCGATCTGAGCTTAAGTGTTGGAATTGTAATTGGGGAAAACACATTCAAAGAGACTGCATAGAGTGACATCACCAATAGATCTTTTGAGGTTGCGTTTGAAAGATTGATCTCTCGCTTCCCTAAATCCACCAAAATTATGAGCTCTTAGCAGAGATTATTCCACACTTGGATAAATGGTTAATTTGTGCAACTATTTTAACTTAGCTCCAACGAAATTCGTAGCATTATATAGTTAATTATAGAGGAACATTTTCCTCTCAACTGGCAAAGAATTTTATTTAATGTTGCTATTAGATCTGCTGAAACAAACTAAACATATGAATTTTGACACCCTGCAAATGAATGTGGGTACGTGTAACTTTTAATAAGTGCCATTTGTTTGACTTTTATATTTAACTATGAATGAACCTCAAAAGCCAAATTTTGAAATAGTTGACTGGGGAGTTACTCTTTCAGAAGAAAGATCTCTTATATTCTGCTTATTTATTTTGTTTCTAAAATATTGTATGCAGTCGTGTACTATTTTACAAGCTAAATCTTTTACCCTGATTGGTTGAACTTGGCGAACACTAAGCAATAAATTTTGAGGTCCTGTATGCAACCTATCTTATACAAATACTCAAAAATAATGTTCGTGAACTTATGGCTAAATGCCAAAATATCAGATGCTTTTCATAATAACTCAAAACTGAATAACTGAAGCGTCCTCCTATTTTAAGAATATTACTCTTATCTAGAATGTCTACAAATTTCAACTTATTTATTGATTATACTAAACAGTTTTTTTTTTTAAATCTGGCTTTCTTGAACTCTTATTGATGTAGGACCTTTCAATCATTCCTGTGGATATTTAAGTTTGAAAATGAACTAAAAAAAAGGAAATTGTTTTGTTTAGTTTATTAAGCAGTCTAAAACGTTATTATCAACTAAGGCTAAATTGATGTCTATTGGTGATTTTAATTCACGTAGAAAAAAGAATATCTGTAACACTGTTTAATACTTGTTGACGAATGTGGGTCGCGGTAGCCTAGTGGTCAAGGTCGTGGACTAGCGGCCGACGGTTTTCGTTCAGTCGCGGGTTCGATCCTTGGCCGCCAAAGACCCGCCGTGTAGCCGGGGCTGATGCACGTTAAATCTGTTCGGGGCCCTAAGTCCTCCCGTTGGCGTGGTGTGGATGTTAGAAGAGGGGGGTGCCAGCTCAGGTGTCGTCCTCGTCACTTGACCGTGGTTCAAAATTACGAGGTCCGTCACCAATAGCCCTCGTGTTGCTTCTAGTGCGACGTTAATAAAAACTAAACTAAAAATTGTTGACGAAAATCAGTTTTTTCAGTTAAAAGTTTTGAATCATTCTACCATAAACTGTTAATGAGAAATTCTTCAGCATCAAGTGCACGGGAAATAACATCGACAGGATGTTTCTCAGGCGAAATATGGTTCTTTTGGATGATGTATGCAAGTTGCTGAATATGAGAAACATAATTGCTTACAAAAGTCTGAAAACTGCTTAGGAGGACTGTTGATCCACTCTTCAATGTTGTGGTTGAATCTGACCACAACGTTACTTTCTCGATTTGTGTCTTGATCGTCTTTAGAGACTTATAGACAAGTTGTAACAACAACAGAGAGGCGGAAATTTTTCTCGAGGGATTATCATGATCTTTATGAGTCCAACTATTGATTTGCTACTAAGGTTAGTAATGATTAATCATTCTTTGAGATGAAAAGTTATCTGATAAGGGTGCTTTATACTATTCTTGAACTGTAGCTTGAGGTAATGGATGGTTTCAATCAAATTTAGAAGCCATAGTTGTTGAACGAAAATCTTTGTTTTCGATATAGTCCAACCAAACCAAGCGTGTCATCCGAGCTATTTCGGATGACATTGATATATTAGGTTGGAAACTATGAAACAGGCATTGAATAAAAATAAAAAGCACAACGTTTCACATTATTTGTTATATTCAATTGAAATAACTTCCATTGGGATCTACGACTTTCTGCCAACAATCGGCAAAAAAGGCATATATGACTTGCCTTTTCGAAAAAAAAAATTTTCATTTTAATCATTAGTATTTTGGTTATTGTATTTTTTTTCTCTTAAAAATAATTCATAATTACTAACAAGGTAAAAATAGGGCAGAGAAATATTTGGGTGATGTGGTCAAATTTCAAACATATATATACTGTAGAGAAGTTAATTTGTCAACAGTGTTTGAAGCTTTATGTGGTCGTGAGTTATCATGCAGTAAGATTGCGCCGTTCCGCACTCCCGGGATACCGTAGCAATCCTTCTCTATTTTCGACCCTCTTTGTCAATCACTTCCTAACTTTTTTTTCAACTTCAAGTCTAGACCACAGTTTAATCTTGTTTAGCGCAGCATAGCCATATCTGGTTCTTGCGCCAATAAATTTTACATTCACTCACTCACATTGCACCGTTCCAAATGAGGAATGCTGGTTGTTTTTTCATAAGTTTCTCCTGCATGACTTCAATTTCATAGCGATAGGACTCTGCTGTTATGGTTTCACTTGGTTGCAGGAAGGAATAATGGATCACTCCTTTGCATTCCACCGTATGGTAACCATAATGCTTTTTTGATGAAATTTTACCTTGGGGGTGTATACTTATCTACCCGTTTGCTTGATCGTTTTCGATAATCATACAAAATCCACTTTTCATCGCAAGTGATTTGGATTAAAAACGGCAATCGTTTGTTGCGAAGTAACAAAGATGCGTACTTGCTCTTTCGCTCGATCATCTGCAATTGCGTCAGTTCGTACGGCACATAAGAGTCCAATTTTTTTTTTTTATTTATTGCACGCAAATGTTTTAACACAGCCGTATGGCTAGTTCCTAGTTTAGACCCAAGTTCACGAATAGTTGCGTGTGGATTTTGATTCCATTGTCGCCCTCGATTCCTCCTTATCGGTATAGGCCTGCGATCTTCCTTGAGGCTCATTGACGATATTCAAATTACCAGAACTAAATATTTGGGATCAATATCGAGCATTTTTTTCATTAGTGGATCCATCTCCGAATGCATAATTAAAGTTTCCCGAAGCTTGAGCTGCGCTATGATTTAATTTGAACTCGTTCATGAAAAGTAGATGTAAATCGCGTTTTGTTTCCATCCAGTTTTCGGAGAAAAATAAAATAAAAATGGGATACAAACACGAAAAAAATTTACGAAATGAGTAAGAACCTATATATCTTTATAATAGCCTTTATACGTTTATGATACTTTTAAAATTTATAAATAAAAATATCGACCGCACGTTACAATAAACCTCTCTCCGTTGCAGATGAACACAGACTAAACAAAAACGCCCGTTTCATAGTTTCCAACCTAATATTTGAGTAGATGAGTTTGGATTCACAAAAACCTTGTAAAAAATTTCACTGGAAGTGAACCGCCGCATTCCAAATGTCTTGAAAGTTTTTGTCTTCTGGCGTTTTATAAAATGAGTACATATTTGTATTGCTGAGTGTGGAGATTGAGGTGAGCATCATTTATGAACAGTCATTCAACTGTAAGAAAGCGATTAGATTAATTCTTATTGAAGATTCATGACTTCTTGTCTCTCAGACGATCCTCAAAGTCAATCATTCATGTAACAATCTTAAGCTACCGAAGCAGTTAAAGGAAATCTCTCTTATCAGCTGCTGGTTGCTAAAGAACTTTTGAGACCAAATATGAAGCACAACAATCCCATAGGCGATTGTTTGCAATTTGTTACGATTGGTCTCATGATTTCCTCTTTTACAAAGAATTTTCTGTAAATGATTCTGGGGTGGGCTTACTTCAGTTAAGCGTAATATCATAATATCGACAAAAAAGGCATGCATGTTTTCAAAATCTCAACACAATAAGAAAATAAATCTTGTATAATTCCTCCTTAAAGTAGAAAGTCATTAAGGGATTTCCTATTAGAAGTTTTAGTACTGACGTTGAAACTACACGTGGAGTATATTTAAGCTATGAAAATTATACACTCCAGACTGAAGTAGAAAATAATGAGAAACTATGTCTTCTTCGTTGAGATCCTCTTAAGAAATATAAATAAAGTAATTTTACTTTTGGACATTTATTTACCCAATGCCACAATTGCTTTTACATTGGAGAAGCTATAGTTTTAGAATCTTCAAATTCAAAAGCATTAGAGTTCAAAGGCATGTATCCCGTGTCTTTCATTTACCAGAGAAGGTTTTCTCGAAATGTTCATTGCAATGAGATATTAAATCTTCCATGGAATTTTTTGATTCCCTCTGTCTGTGCATGCGTATGTGTGTGTAATCCTAACTACAGAAAAAGGGTTAATGGCTCACTTTATGTTGTCTAAGGGTTGCTCCGGATTCAATGAAAAGGCAGATTCTTGAAAGATGACATTAACCAAACAATTTTTTTTTTGAAAATTAAAATTCAGACTATTGGGTATAAATATTACATCGGGAGCTATAACATCGTACATTTTACCATTAATAACACACCCTTGCCTCTGCAGAAACTGGTGTGAACCCCTTAGATGATACCAAAAAGCAGAGGTCTAGTTCGTGGCTACCTCTAATGTAGGAAAGTGTCACAAATGTATAAATCCTGCAGCTCGGCCAATCTTGAACATCGATAACCTAAGTGACATTTGATCATGACCTTACAACCTAATAGAACACAAGTTTACAAGTGAATAAAAATTTGTTCAAAAAATATATTTGAAACATAAACATTACAAAAAAAATTTAAAAAATCAAAACGGATTGTCTTTGAGAACATAAAGTTGTCTGATTTTATCTACCCAGGGGATAAATATTTCATTAGATCAGTATAGGTGATAGTTACATTTGGGACTGCAGGATCACCTACTTTCTGAACTTTATATCTATATCTGGACTTCAATTTAGTAACTCGATATGGTCCGAAAATTTTCAGTCTGAGTTTGAGACCTACACTAAATTATGTAAATTGGACCGCTACTAAATCATCAATTTGGTAATGGGTAATCTTCTTTCTCTTCTTATTATATGTTCTCTGGTATTCAGACTTCTTTTCGGGAATATTTCGTTTTGCTTCAGGGCGAATTGATCTTGATAATTTCCCCCCTCATATTTGTGGAACTCGATGCCATCTTGGATGAACTTTAAAGAAGGTTGTTCCAAAATGTATGTGCCTATGACAACTTCGAAGTTTAGATGCTTAGTTGGCGCAACATGCCATGTTAAGGAATAATGACGAAATCATGTTCAAAAAAAACCTTTCGTCAACACTTGCGATTTACCTATTACGGATAGAACAATACACTTCTCAGACAACTTTTGTTGGTCGGTAATCTTCGTACTTCCGTCTTAACGGATGAGACTAACTGAACAACCAGTATCTATAAAAGCGGAAATGGTTTTCTCACCAAGTATAATATCTCTCAGATGTATTCCTATCTGCGGAACAACAGAACGTTTGTACTGTACTTAAGAGTTGAATAGCCTCGTAAGTTCCGTTTCTTTCTTGATTTTAGGACAATTGTAGTTTAAATTGTTAGAAGAATGACAGTTGAAACACTTTCTAAGACATTTTTCTTTAAACATCTTTAGTCGGATGAGTCTCAAAGTATTTTCTTTCAAGTTTTAAATGCTCAATTCTCCTACTGCGATTTTAAGATCTTCTCATGTAAAACAACTAATTCGATAATCTGTCTTCTTATTTTAGAAAGGGTGGTGAGAGGCATAGTTTTGGCTTCAGTATCCTCAGGATATCCTCGAATTTTTCAAGTCTCTCGGCTAATTCCACTGGCGAATTGATCATTCGTCTAAGAGATCTTCTTTTGAAATCGACGGTAGCTCTTTTTTTTTTCCCCATTTGATCAGCTATT
Source organism: Nephila pilipes (assembly GCA_019974015.1). Classification (NCBI taxonomy): domain Eukaryota; kingdom Metazoa; phylum Arthropoda; class Arachnida; order Araneae; family Nephilidae; genus Nephila; species Nephila pilipes. The sequence goes on from BMAW01065914.1 coordinate 92,888, forward strand.
ATCAGATTTCGCAACTGGTAAAAGGATTTGACGTATAGTCCCTCGATCCATCCATCCATGAATGAATGTTTGAATTTCTTGATGGAAATAATGCTACGTATTTTCAACACTTTTCTGATGAGTGACAAACAACTGCCTAAGCTTCTCTAGAGTTAATATGAATCTTATGAGTAACAATATCTTCACAAGATCATAACCTTTTGCCTTTCCTTCAGGTTCTCAAGCAATTAGTTGTGTTATTTCTTGTGGGAGTAGATCCAACAGATGTGTAACCCAAAACTCTTTTCGTACGGACATCATATTAGCTCAAATAACATCAAATACAGACTGATATCTTCTCTCATATCAAACTTATGTAGCAATTCATTCAATTCATTACTCGGTATATTAGTATTTACCGTCAATGTCCCTTGACTCGACTTAATCTGAGCCTCTAGTCTTAACTTCACCAATTCTACCTTATCTTGTCGTCTCTTCTCAGATAATTATTCTTTTTCTTTCATCTCTTCATCCTTTTCTTTTCTCTCTTCAATAATACAATCATACATCAATTTGTTGTCTTTCTCGTCATACCCTGTGCTATTCATAATTAAATTTTTAACATTGGTTTAGTCATTTCAGCTGATGCTTCTAAACTTAACTAGGTTAAGTCCTCAATTTTTAAGAAAATAAGACATTTTGCAGCTGTAGCGCGTGGCATGAGTGCGTGTAATCTTTTTAATGAAGATTAGAAGGTTTGAAGAAAGGACTTCTTTTATTAGGTTCGGTTTACAGCAGGCGGATATATAACATAATAATATTTATAAGGGATATATAAAAACATGCTTACAACACGCAACATACATACACACGCATACCACAAAAGTCTAACTACTAACTACTAGGGGTTGGGTCGAAAGTCTTATGGCGGATAGCGCCATCTGTTGGGTTTGTGTTTCAGTTCTTTAAACCATCGGTTACAACCTCCCCCTCTGACCCCGAAGACGTCCCGACCAGGGGTCAGCAGATGAGGTATTCTGTGTATTTGAGCATTGGCAGGAGTGGGAGAGCTGGATTTAATTATCCTGGCAGGTCTTCCTCTTCTACGCAAAGCTTTTGCAGGTGGAATTAAACTGCTGTTTGTAGAAAATGCAACACCATGAAGGAATCATCAGAATCAAATGAAATTCGCAGCAAATGTCAATTATAGGATATTATGCAAATTAATAAAGTTTCAGAGCCATCGCGCGTGCGCGTCGTGCGCGGCGCCCTCTGAATTGATGCTGAAAGCGTATAAATAAAGTGCTGTAGCGGGACGTTGAAAAAAGTCTATGATTATTTGTTAGTGGCAAACGTTTAGTGAGACCTGAGTATGCCTCCACGACGGAAGAATAAGAAATTCAAGCAACTTACGGAGTTTGAACGAGGGAGGATAATCGGCCTTCGAGAAGGAGGATTTTCCTATCGCGCAATAGCAGCTCGTATGCAGCGGAACAGTTCCACAGTGATGCGAGTTTGGAAGCAGTGGACCGACGAGCACCGAACAACTCGAAAAACAGGCACTGGACGACAGAAGGTGACGTCAG
>BMAW01065914.1:94626-176091 GCA_019974015.1 Nephila pilipes
TGTCAATTATAGGATATTATGCAAATTAATAAAGTTTCAGAGCCATCGCGCGTGCGCGTCGTGCGCGGCGCCCTCTGAATTGATGCTGAAAGCGTATAAATAAAGTGCTGTAGCGGGACGTTGAAAAAAGTCTATGATTATTTGTTAGTGGCAAACGTTTAGTGAGACCTGAGTATGCCTCCACGACGGAAGAATAAGAAATTCAAGCAACTTACGGAGTTTGAACGAGGGAGGATAATCGGCCTTCGAGAAGGAGGATTTTCCTATCGCGCAATAGCAGCTCGTATGCAGCGGAACAGTTCCACAGTGATGCGAGTTTGGAAGCAGTGGACCGACGAGCACCGAACAACTCGAAAAACAGGCACTGGACGACAGAAGGTGACGTCAGAGCGCGATGATCGACACCTGCTCCGCATGGCGGTGAATGATCGCACAGCTTCCTCCAGGCAGCTGGCAGCACGTTGGTCTACTGCTACAGGTGTACAATTGTCGGCTTCGTCAATTCGTCGTCGTCTGCTGCGCCGTGGATTGCGTGCAAGGGTGCCTTTATACAGGATTCCCCTCACGGCGAATCATCGACGGCTGCGTCGGCAGTGGGCTCTTGAGCACAGAGACAGGCGAGCTGATTGGCACCAAGTTGTCTTTTCAGATGAATCACGCTTCAATTTGTGGACCCATGATGGCCGTGTTCGTGTTAGACGTTATGCCGGTCAACGCTGCCTTCCTGAGTGTATTATTGAACGACATAGTGGTCGAACACCCGGAGTTATGGTCTGGGGTGCGATTTCGTATCATGGACGATCCAATTTGATACGAATTGAGGGTAATCTCAATAGCAACAGGTACGTCCGTGAAGTGCTACAGCCCGAAGTCGTTCCTTTCCTTCAAGGCATCCCTGGAGCTATCTTTCAGCAGGATAATGCACGCCCACATGTTGCGCGGACTGTTCGAGACTTCTGTTCAGCACAACGCATGCAACTTCTTCCTTGGCCTGCTTATTCACCGGATATGTCGCCTATTGAGCACGTGTGGGATATGGTTGGTCGGCGTCTCGCTCGTGATCCGCGTCCTGCAGTTTCCAAAGACGAACTTTGGTTGCGCATACAAGCGATATGGAATTCTCTTCCTCAAGCAGATATTCAACATCTGTTTGACTCCATGCCACGTCGTATAGCAGCACTTATTGCAGCGCATGGTGGCTGCACCAAATACTGATTTCGGACGCTTAATTTGTTTCTTTTGTTTTGAAAATTTCATCATTTATTTGTATCAGTACAAGTCGTTTCTGCATTAAATTTCATTTGATTCTGATGATTCTTTCATGGTGTTGCATTTTCTACAAACAGCAGTATACATTTCCTTCAAAGGGGACAGCACCTAGAGCGTATGCACTTGCATCAGTGATAAAACATATGGTTTGTTTGGGTCGCACTGCCTGAGAACAGATAGTGTCATCAGCAACTTCTTTAAAGTGTTAAAAGAAGCTTGTTCTGCTTCTGTCCAGCACCAGGAGGAGGACTTTTTAGTGAGGTTGCTAAGAGATCTAGGCACTTCGGAAAAGTTCGGAATGAACCTCCTGTACCAGGAGCATGTTTGAAGAAAGGACTGAACTTGTTTTACAGTCCTGGGTTCAGGTATGTTTTGAATTGCGGCAGTTTTATCAGGATCTACTTGTAGACCTTCAGGGGTAATAAAATGTCCCAAATATTTGACCTTTGAAGATGCGAAGTCGCATTTCTCACGGTTAGCGGTCAGTTTGAATAAAGAAAGTCTTTGGAAAACATCTTCAAAACTTTTTAAGTGCTCTTCGAAAGTCTCTGATAAAACTATTATATCATCAAGGTAAGATAGGATAAAAACATCTTGCAGACCATTTTTGAACTTATCGATAAGTCGTTGGAAAGTCGCAGGTGCGTTCTTGAGTCCAAACGGCATTCTTATGAAGCGGGACGTCCCGAAAGGAGACGTGAAAGCTGTTTTGTCTCTGTCTACAGCAGCTACATTCACCTGATGGTAGCCAGCTTTTAAGTCGATTGTAGGGGCCGCGGTAGCCTAGTGGTCAAGGTCGTGGATAGCGGCTGGCGGTTTTCGTTCAGTCGCGGGTTCGATCCTTGGCCACCAAAGACCCGCCGTGTAGCCGGGGCTGATGCACGTTAAATCTGTTCGGGGCCCAAAGTCCTCCCGTTGGCGTGGTGTGGATGTTAGGAGAGGGGGTGCCAGCTCAGGTGTCGTCCTCGTCACTTGACCGTGGTTCAAAATTACGAGGTCCGTCGCCAATAGCCCTCGTGTTGCTTCTAGTGCGACGTTAATAAAAACTAAACTAAACTAAAATTAAGTCGATTGTAGACATATACCGAGTATGCTTGGCATCATGCAGTAGATCATCAATTCGTGGTAGAGGATAAGAATCCGTCTTGGTGATGGTATTCAGTTTCCTATAATCGACACAAAATCGAATAGGGCCATCTGTCTTAGTTATGAGCACAACAGGTGCTGCATATGGTGTCTCACAAGGTTCTATTATGCCTTCATTTAAGAGTCTATCAATTTCATTCTTCATTGTTTCTTTTCGTGCGGGGGACACTCGATAAGGAGGCACAGATACAAACGGATGGTTCTGCGTATCAATGTAATGTTCAATGAAAGGGGTTGCTTCTTCCCCTAGACAGAAACTATTTCTATACCGAAATAAGAGTTCGTTCAATTTCTTTTTCTGAATGGCAGTTAGGTGGGTACCTTCATCTTCACGCAATTGATCAGGATGATCTTTCAGTTTCAACTGCTGTATGGAAGTCAGATGATTAACTTCATCTGCATGTGAGAGATCAGGGTGATCTGTTTCTTTTACGGTTAACGGTGCAGCCGTTTGAGAAACATTTGATTTTACAGCATCACAGAACTCTTGAATTTTCTCTACAAAGTGAAATTGACGTTTGGGCTAGTCATCAAAGAACCAAGTTTTCCTTTTTTACATTAAGAACAATTCTAGATGATTCTAGAAAATTCATACCCAAAAGGGTGTTGTTGTTTTTCGCCCCAGTAATGGCAATGATTTAGAGGCAATGTACGACCTCCAAGACGAATCTTCACACAGGTAGTATTAACTTCTCTCTCGATTTTGCTTCCATCTGCCAGAGACACTGTAAGAGAACCAGTTGAAAAGGTTGTTCCTTGTTTCTTCAAAATATGGTACAGTGTTTCACCAGCAATTGAGTGTGTTGCTGCAGTGTCTGCGCAAGCAGTACCCATGACTCCATTGATAGTTACTTGGAGGGTTGCCAGCTGTTTTGATGGACAAGATGCAGATTGAAGACACACACTACTGAAAATTCCATAATTTCTCTTGTCTTTTCCTTTACAAGAAGGACATTTTGGTTTAATGACACCTGGTGTGCCACACCCATAGCATATAACTTCAGAGGATTCTTCTTTTTTTAACCTTATCACATCTTTGAAAATTGAGTTTTCTGTTTTGAGGAGGTTGTTTGACAGGAAACATTTTCTTGTGATGGTGTGGATTTCCTCATACCACAACGGACGTTTTCATAAGCATGAAGCTTTTCAACTAAATCAAGCGGAATGATCCAATCTGACCAGATGTCAATGAAATGTTTTTTAACCTCGGGAGGCACTTTCTTTTTAATCTGATCGGCAATGATAAGTTGTTTCAGTTTTTCAAAGTCATGGACATCAAGTTCCTCTAACCAGTCTTCAAAAAACCCAGAAATGTCGAAGAAGTCTCTCCATGTTTTATCAGGATCCTTCTTATGTTGAACAAAGAGCTGACGGAATTTGTCTCCGTTAAATTTAAACCTTCGTAGAAGCATTTCTTTAATTTTCTTATAATCTTGTGTTTCTTCAGGTTCTCGAACGATGAGAGACGCAATATCAGATGGCAGGGTACCAATTAAGTAAGGGATCCATGAGGACTCAGGCAACTTCATGAATTTAGCCTGTCGTTCAAAGACATTGAAAAAAATTCCTAGCTCTTCTTTTTTCGGATCAAATTTTGGCAACAGAGTGCTGAAATTATTTAACTCAAAGTTAGGGAGTTTGTTAATTCCTTGTGAATTTTCAGTTGATGACTGGGCATCCAAGGCTGATAAGCGCTGACATTCGAGCTGTAGTTGAAGTTTTTTTAACTCATATTTTTGCTGTTTTTCAACATTTTCTTTTTCAGCAGCCAAAACTTGTGCTTTTCGCAAATTTTCTGCCTCTAACAACGCTGCAGCTTCTTTAACAACACTTTCTTCCGTAATAACTTGCAACATACTTTTAACCAAAGGCTCATCATAATTGTCCGATTTACTAATGAGTTCTGTCAATTGAATTACTTTAAAATTCTCTCCCACTACCAACCCAAGCTCTTCCGCTAATGTCTTTAAATCTTCTTTTCGAGCGCGGCCTAAATATGCCATGTTGAAATGTTTTACTCTATTAATTCTTTACACTAATAATACACACTCAAAATTCGTTTTAAATAAAAATTAATTGATTGACCAATTGTTAAAATTAAACACCTTTTTAACTCAAATAAAATAACATATTTTACAAAGTTAATATTCAATGTTTGAAAATATAATATTCATATGTAGAATAAAATTATAATTTATAATGTTAGGTATAAAACACTTGTATTATAGTAAAACAATATTCAAGATCAAATTTATATATACAAGTTACGAATGATTAGAGCATTCAATTCTTGAACCCAAAGAAATGTCGTGCACGTCACGATTGAATTTTAATGTTGGGGTAGGGCACGCCCGTGCTTAAGTGCGACATATGCCTCAAAAATAATGCAGGCCTTGTCGTCAGCCGCTGTGACTTGGCGAAGGGCAGGGAGACACTCCCGGAATGCCCGAGCAAAAAGTTGCTCGTCTACATTCGCGTCACTGGCGATAGCCATAACAGCTCGGAATATTTCCCCAAAATTTCCGGAGCTGGGGGAAGTCGTAGAATTTTGAACAGGGGCGGTATGAACCATAGTCTGTCCGGATAAGATTTGGGAGTATGATACTTGTGGAGTTGCCTGTCGATAACTCTCGAGAGGACGCTGGCTCTTGGGAGAGTTAACAATTTTTGGTTTAGGGGCCGAATTTTTATTTTTTAAATTTTTGTTAGAATTTTGATTATTAGAAATTTTATTATTAATTTTAGGGCCTGAATTCTTGCCCTTAGGGAATCGGGGGCATTGGCGCCAATTCGCCGCGTGTTCCCCGCCACAGTTTGCACACCTTAGTGGAGTGTCGAAGTCATTGGGGCAGTCCCTAGCACGGTGAGCCCCTGCGCATTTGACGCATTTAATAGGGAGGTAAAAAAGGAGAAAAATAACTAGTTCTAGCAAAAGGAAAAAAAAATAATAATAAAATAAGTTTCAGTTTAAATGAAGATTACATGTACACGTTCTATTACAATGAAGTAAGACGTAAGGGATACGATTTAGAACATTAGATTGGAATTCGTTTCACTTAGAGAATATTATTTAGCTTTTTATGATAACAGAATAATGTTTTAATAATTCACAAAATGTTAATAAAATGTTTTCAGAATGAAATACCAGGCTGCTAAGTACTTAAATAGCTTAGGTATTAATATACTTAGGAAATTGATAAAGAAATTTTCAAAAGTTTCGTGTTTTAACACAATTATACCATAATGACGTACAGCATTGATTACTCTCTAACATATGAAATTGCATTCAAATAAATGTTTTAATTCAGTTTCGTCTTAGAAATGATAATAATTAAGCAATGGATTGTTGGAAACTCACAAAATCACGGAAATATATGATTATACGCAGATTACGTCCTCTTTTTTTTTTTTTTTTTAAATGCAGTTTTAGTTAAGAATAAAAGAACTGTTTCAAAAGAAGAAATTTTGTCACTTAGACAGTTAAGAATTAAAGAATAGTAGATTTTCAAAATCAAAATATACTTTCGATTCGAGATTAATCGTTAAAATTATAATTCTATTTATAAGATAAAAAATTGTTAACTATCAAAATCAAGATATACTTTCGATTCGAGATTAACCATACAAGAAGGGTTTCGAAATAGGAAATACTGTCTTTTAGATAGTATCAATTTAAAGAATCGTTAAAATTATATTATTTATGAATGTAATTCAAAAGGATCAAGGTGATCTCTTCTAAATATCTTTGAAACTAATAAGTAAAAACTACTTATCCTGTGATAAAACCCATCACTACCCCGCTTTGGGAACCAATTTTGTAATGTTGCACGCTTAAGTGAAATGTATTTTGAGCATTTGAATGAAGATATCATCTAGGTTGATTAAAACTCTTTTATTTTTGGGTTCACAGCACGCGGATATATCGCATCACAGGAATACTTATAAGAAATTCATGAAAGAGATTCTCACACAAATCACGCATACATACGCACAATAACTAGAGGAAGGAAAAAATCTCTTTTTGAACGTCACCACAGGTGGCGTTAGCAGTCACGTTAAATTCTTGTGGACTATTACCAAGGTAAATAAAATACATTCCAAATGCATGGCTGGTGCATGTCCATTTTGCATGAGAGAGAAAAGCCACAGAGAATTAATCATAAGGCTGGATACGCTGCTCCGCCATTTCAATAACAAAAAAAAAAAAAAAAAAAAAAAAAGACTAGAAGAGCGCCAATTTTCACAGTGCATGTTAATTTATAACGGGAAAAGTTGATTTTGTGATTATTATTTTTTAAACCGATTTTGCAAGCACATGATCTTATAAAAAAAAAGGATAATTTGGAATTGGATCAGGAAATGAAATCTACTTTTGAGTTAGAATATGGGAAAAATTAGGAAATTAAATTAGTTTTATTCGAGATCATATATATATATATATATATATATATATACTATAACAAAAATAACGACGCACCAAGGATTGCCCGATGGAGACAATAATTAGCTGCGGATAAGAAAATTATGTACAGAAAAGAAAATGATTAAAATTTCAGAAAAAAAGTGAATGATTTATTTCAGAGTTACAAAGTAACGAGCTCAATAAGGTGTTGACCCACCTCTAGTCTGGATGCAAGCTGCCAACAGACTTGGCGTAGAGTTATAAAGCTCCCTGATGGTCTGCTGCGGTATTTCTTGCCAAATTAGCTCCAATTGTCGGGTGAGGTCATCAACATTCCCTGATAGATGCAGACGCCTTCCCAACATATCCCAGACATGCTCTATTGGATAGAGATCTGGTTGGCTAAGGAAGTGTCAGACAAACTGTAAGACAGTTCATAGCAACAAGTGCGGTAAAACTTGCTGAAAAATAAGGTCAGGGTACTGCAAAAGAAACAGAAGCAAAACAGGTCTCAGAATGCCGTCGACATTCCGCTGTGATGTAAGTGTGCCTCTAATGATGACCAAAGAGTTCCGGCTAACAAGAGAAATGGCACCCCAGACCATAATTCCTGGTTAAGGGCCTGTGTGGCATGTGATAATGAAAACAGAATCGGCACGCTGCCCTGGGCGTCTCCAGACACGTCTTCAATGATCGTCAGGACACAGTTGGAAGCGGGATTCGACGCTAAAACTATACGTTCCCAGTCAGCATCATTCCAACCTGATCGAACCAAGCATCACTGTAATCTGGCTCAAAAGTGTGCAGGCGTGAATGGCAGGTGGCATAGCGGTCTGTACGAGAGTAGATTTCGCTCTATCAACCGTCTGTTTGTGAATGGTCATGGTGGACACTCGTATGTGGGTTGCATGAATCAAGCGCTGTGACATCTGATCTGATAATCACTCTGTCCTCCCGATATGCTGTGACCCTAATTCTAGTGCTACTATCATGACACTGAAATCTACCATTTTCCACCCATTCTGGCCAGCATCTTATAATCGCCGCATCGCTTCGACCCATATGATAAGCGATTCTCCTATTTGCCCAATGATAAGACCTCTTTCTGCCTTTTTCAACCCAATGATAAGACGTCTTTCAAACTCTGACAGTTGCTGCTCGAATCCTGCAGCGAGGCCTTTTTTCAGTCGTTGACAGGTATCCTAAATCGCAATACAACAGAAAATGTGACCATCAGATTGAGAATCACTTCTTATCTACACCTGCCGATTGTGCAGTTCCGATGCGCTGTAGCTCCCGCTATTCGTTCATTGGACACCAAAATTTAATCATTTGCATATTCGATCCAAATGTCTTTCCATACGAACTTTCATTACACTCGGTCTATTCCTTCTTGTCGTGTCGGGTTTTTTTGTTATGGAATGTATATTTATATATATATATATATATATATATATATATATATTACTACAAGTCGGAAAAGAGGAAGACCAAAACTACGGTGGCTTGATTTTGTTGAATCAGATTGGGGAGATGAACTAGCAGACTAGGACAAAAGACAAGTTATTTTAGAGGAATTTTCAAAAGACGGCTGTTGAGTCAAGTATGATATGAATATAGTAAGTATATTCTCCTGTATTGTGTGTGAGAGATAATGATTACGTATTTTGAATTGCTTTGTTTGGTGTTTGTGCGAGATTTCAGTTGAAGATGTCGTGTAATAATACATTTAATGTACAAAGTATTCGTACAAGAGGGCTTTTGCGAAAGAAATTGTGATTTTTTAGTATACTAATTAGAATAAAATTAATTGAAAAGTTGACATTTAATAAAACATTATTTTACAAATATAATTGGAAGATAGTAAAGAATTTAATAAATACTAAATTATTTTTTTTAATTATACAGGAAATTAAAGCTTAGTGTTTTTGAAATGAGTAAAAAGTATTCGTTAACTGACACCAAAGTCAATTTTTAAAATTGTTTTGTCACTGGATTTATGAATTCAGTGTCGATAAGTAATATCACTCTTCTTGAGGCATAAGAGCGATGATGTCCTGGAATTTAAATTTGAAAGACAACTCAGGATTTTTGAAACAGATTGTAAGTCTAAAGGTACCTGTTTCATTCAGAGAAAATTGATTATAGTTTCGTAAAGACAGTAAAACTTATAACGAAATTTCATTATTAATTGATAGATTATGATCTACCCAAAACAATTAAGTGAAAGGCTTACGGATTCTAACATACTACATAACATTCCTCTTCTAGATCGACCCTTTCTACTTACGTGACCAAGGTATCTTAAGGGTCATGATCGCGAATTAGCGGCCGGTATTGTTTCCCCCGAGTCGTGTGCTTGAGCCCTGATGCTCCTAATGACCCCCGTGTAGCGGGGCTGTTGCACGTTAAATCTGTCGAAGCTCCAAGTCCTCATGTTAGCCTGGTGTGTAATTTGATGGGGTGGGTATGCCATTTCAAGTGCCGTCTTCATGACTTGACCGTGATTCAAAATTATGAGGTCTTTCATCAGCAGCCCTCGTGTTCCTTCTAAGTACTAAGTTAATAAAGAATCAATCAAATCTGTGCTTTCCTTTGTCGGCAGACGATTTATCACCCATTAGTCGAAGAAAAAAAAATTAAAATAAATGCTGTAAAATTTACAGAAGAGTTAAAAAAAATAGACAAGTACCGTATCTGTAAATAAAATTTGAAATGTATGTAAGCAGTAAGGTTGCCAAGGAAAGAGATCGGAAATTATGATTTTACTTCGCTATAAAAAATATACATGAAAGCCCAGTTCTTACTTTTCCTGAATAAAGTAAGCTTAAAGTTTTTTTCAATAGGAAGGAAGACGAGGGGAGTAAAGAAAACTAAACAGAAATGAATCCAAGGAATTTACTTCCAATAGTGAAACATGGAAAGGAGAGCATGCTTGTTTAGAATTGTAGGAATGCCTCGTAGGTTTGCAATTAAGTCACAAATGAAGGAACCATGAATTACCAGATTTATATAGACATTTTGAAAAATAATTTACATTCTATTTCGACAAAAATAAGGCTTCATGTGATTACATTTTCATGCATGATAATAATCCACAGGCTTAAATACGCAGCTTTGTATCTTATATAAAACTCATGAAATTTCCTTCTGAGTCACCAGATATCAGTTCTGTGGAGCATTTATAGGAAATTCTTAATCATAATGTTCAAAGTAGGTCGATTTTCAATAAATACGGCTTGATAAAGGCTCTTTAGCAAGTACGGGACTACATAACTGGTTCAGTGACATAAAATGTGGTTGAATTCCTTCAAAAAAGCCCAAAGCTTATTCTAGCTAAAGGATACCAACAAAATATTAATTATAAAATACTATTTTAAAATAATATGTGCATTATAAGAATACTTTCTGCATCAAAAGATTGTGTATTATTTAGATTTGTCAAGTTTTATATTTTATATGCAATTTTTTCACGTAAGTTGTGAATTGAATATAAATTGTAATTTATTATGTATATCTTTAACTGCTTATTGTGTAATTTAACTATGCATGTTTGATAGCGAGGTTTCTTTAGTTTATGATTACCAATGTGCGTATACTTTCGCCACTCACTGTATGTGTGTTAATGAACCACCTCCCGTTAAATGGAAATGTATCGTATTTCATGTAATCACACAATAAAATTTAAATTTACTCAATTGTATGGACCTTTTCTTCATAGTAGAAAACCGATCAACCATATGCCAATGTAGATGTATATTTGACTTAAATCGTGTTTTTATAGAGAAAAAACCTACGTATATCTCCTCATAAAGTGCCCACCTGTAGAGGGCACTTTATGAGGAGAGAGTGTAAGATGTTTACTAACACAGTACCTCATTGAGAGAGTAATCCCTCCAGAGAGAGAAATCTGAAATTTACTGAAATTTATCTCAGGTGAAGTATTCGCTAAAAGTAATCTGCTGTAGTTACCGATGTTACGCGATAAAGATATGCTATAATAAAAGTTATTGTTAACTGCGTTTCTTTTATTTGCCTGAAGTTTAATGATAAAAAGGTAAGAGTCAAAGTAAGTCTAAAAGTAAGTTGAAAGAAAATGTGAAGTGACTAAGTTATTAGCTGAGAGAAAGTGGAAAGAAAGAAGTGGATGTGAGATATACTCGTATAAAAACTTGTGAAGTGTGTTCTTATGGTTTTATATCTGTCTACTACAACACATATGAATGAGTGTGTTCCATACTTCAAAAATACTAAAAAGGGAGAACAGGCTTCAGTTGTTTATTATGTTACTTGCCGCTTTGATTCATTGCTATTTATTCATATTGGGAGTTGTTTATTGGGATGACAAAAATCGCATTTACTAGTGCCGCTTTATTTTCAGTATTAAAAAAAGGAAAATGAGATACTTAAAATGCACTTTTTAAGTACTTGAACATTAATTAGCATTAAATATGTTTTTTTTTTTGTAGTCTGGGAAATTTAGTTAGAGAGCCTTTGTAACGTCTTTACTAGAAAATGATGGTAGTTTCGAAATTTGAAATTCTATTTTGTCTAAAACAATCCCATGAAAAAATGAATGGCTTCTGCATCTTGAAGTCAACTTATGGCTTCGGAATCGGGAAAATAAGGCTCTAAATCTGATGTTCTTATCTTATGACAGTTATTCAATGTTTTCATTCATTTTCATTTAGATTTCAGAAGCCGATTAAGGACATTTAACCAAAACTAACTTCAAAATTTTCTTCTGTAATGAGGCAGTTTGGAAAGGGAGGCATTATAGTTCACATGTTAGCCTATCTTCATTTGACCATTTTTCCGAATTTAAAATTTGCTACCAATATTCCATTTGTAACCTTAGAGCAATTAAAATAAAAACGAACTAAACCTATTATAGTAGAAAAACTCTTTTATTTCATTTTGTAAAACTTCTCTGTCTGTTGCACACTGTCTTCAAAAAATGAAAAAATGCTTGTGCTTTACTCAACTCTTAAATAGTCCTATAAATTTTCAAATTGGTTCAGTTATATTAAAACAAAATATTGCAAGAATAAATATTAAACTAGTCTCGACTTTTTTTACGTTTATTTCTATAAACTAGCAATATTTTGACGAACAAAAACTTTAAAATAAGGAATATTGAATTCATTCAGAAACGATCGAAAGCTCTATCATTTCCTGACCTTGTTTTTTTCTCTTCGTCATACTCTACTTTTTATCGGACGCAGCACCTCAGTCGTCATGGTCTTGAGCCTAAGATCGAAGAATTTGAGCTTCAGCATCCCTCCTTCCTTCTGAGCTGACTCTTCACATCTCCACTAACATAAGAGCTGATCAGATTACCTACACGAATGTTATTTAATAGGATCAAGACTAGAATACTAGATTCAACTGTAACATCGCTGGATTCGAGCTTGATTCTTAGACCATTCTTCTTTTGTAATTGCATAATAAATGTTAGCGGACGAGACTCATAACTAAGTGTATCTAATTTGTGACCCAACTTCATTAGAAATACTTTATTATAAGCTGAGATATAGACCAACGTGTAAATTAATAAAGCTTCTTCTTTCATTTGTTAGAATTTTTAAATGATATCGATTGATTTATAATTGTTCATTAACGTTGACCTTGGAAAAAGCACAATCTCATAATTTTAAGCATAGGTCAAGTGACTAGGACGAATATGATACGACACTTCTCTTTCCAAACTTCTATAGCATCCCGTCGTGAGGACATTGAGCCTTAACAGATATAATGGGCATCGACTTTACTAGCTGACGGAATTTTACGGAATCAGAACTCGTGTCCACGACTTGAGGGAAGCGGTGGCAGCCAAGAACTTGTGGCAATATAAATCCTTGCTTATCGTGATATGGAGTTTGGAAAGTGAAGCGCTAGTATGAGGGGATATCTTTATCATGAGGTTATAGTTCAGAAGTAAAAAAAAATCCATCGTTAATAGTTTTATGGTGATATTCTTAAAAAAGAAAGGTGTTTTACTTTAGTGATATAATTCTTTAAAAAAAAAAGAAGAAGCACAGTTGAGAAGGTAAATAACTCTCAAAATAGTAAAATACAAAAGTTTTTCAAATATTTCTATAATGCTTCATGACTTCTTAGGTATCATAAGAATCCCCGTTTTATGAAAACTCGAGCTTTTGCTGTAATGATTCTACTATTGTCTCAAAAGATGAAATGAAAACTAGAACTATTATTTCTAGATGCTCTTTGACGAACAGGAATACGTATAATTAAATAGACATATTCTTACTTCATATATACTGTTATGATATCGAACCATCAGATATATTTTTACAGAAAAATGTAATGAGTTCCCCTTAAAAAGACTTGCAGGACATACGTCTCATAATATGTGATCGTATGTAAGATAACGATTCTTTTTGTATTTAAAAAGATCTAAGATAGGGAAAGTTCAAAAGAAATTTTAACATTTCTCATAATAATTTCAATATAGTTTAAATAAATATATTTATATTTTAAAAAATTGCTTTCAGATCTAGTCACTTTACCTTTTGTCCAGCAAATTATTTTTAGTTTGCCTCATTGACGTCATGATCCCGATTTTCACTCATGCGCCGAAGTTTCGGTTTTTTCTGTCCGTGTGTGTGTATAATAGCTGAATTTTTAGGAACTAGGAATTTTCTTCGCAGGTGTTTATAAGAATGGCAGTTGAATATCATCGAGAGCTCATGAGTAATATACCAAATAACAGAGATGCAGAATACTCAATCGCAAAAATGAGATGGAGAATGCTTGCAAGGGTATATAATTTCCGTTTCGATCTTCTATGTTAAATGCTGATTGTGCTTAAAATGTCTTTATTTGGAAGGGGGGGGGGGCAGAGAGACACTATTGTTACTGGTAAATAGATTTGTAACAATATTTTTCTTGTTTAAGTATTTAATGAGGTGATGTTTTGCAAAAATTAAGCTTGCAATCTATATAATATCTCTGAATATGTGAGATATATTTGGGTGTATTAAATTTATTTTGTAATGGGCAATTTTATTTAATACATAACATAATAAAATAAAAATGTGAATCACTTATCACTGATAAATTATATCATTTTTTTTGCTCCTGCACGATTTATTTTAGAAATTTATTCTCAGTTTCTGCAACGATTAAACGATACTGCCCAAAATATTGTGTTGTGGGAAATGTAAATTTTATGTGGATATAAAAAAACCAAAGCATTTTAAAAGTGCAAAGCTTTTATGCATTATCAGTCTAGATTAAGGACTAAAGTATGAATAATAAATAAAATAAATACAAATAATAATGGTTAAAATTGGTCTTGAATGTTTGATATGGTATTTTTAAAATCAGGAAAATATTTGCTGGGCATAATGGAAAATAAGCCTGAAATAATTACTCTGTAAAATATTCATAGGGAATGAAATTTATCAGATTTGATGGTGATTTCACTTCCTTAAGGACTATCAGCATAGTCTACATTGACTCTTGCACCATAAAACCTCACAGTCACTCACTCACTCGCTCTTTAAGGACTATAACAAGTATGGAAATGCAGCTCTTAGAACCTGATTGCAAGTGCTATTTTAACATGTAGTTCAAATTTATCAATTTTTAGTTCAGGCACCTGTGAAAACTGGCTGAATCCCAACAAATTATTATTTATGAGAAATTAACACTAAAAGAAACAGAACATTGTACCCATTATATAATGAATCATAAGATTTATATTTAAAAGAATAATTCTCTGATATGTATGACAAAATTAAATGAGTTTTAAACAAATTGGCAGTTATGAATAGTTACCTAATTTTTAAAAAAATAGGGGTTTTACTATTGATGGGAGAGACTTCAATAGTTCTTTAAAAAGTTTATAAAACTTAATTGTATTTATTTCATTTATTATTCATGCTTACTTAGTCCTTAATCAAAAAATAGACCAAATATTAACTCAGGGGTTGGAATGCAGTTTAGCATAACCACCCTTGGCGACAGGAATTATTTGGTGATATTTTGCCAAATGTGGCTATCCTGTTTTCAGTGGGGTGGCTTTAGGCGTGGCAACCCTTTCGAATTTGCCATATGAATTCGGATTCCAGTTCTCCAGCTATTTTTTTTTATATATATATATACCTCTCTCTGACCATGTTCCGTCAAAAAAATCACCAAATTTGGCGATTTTTCAAATCTCTCCAAGTGGTTATGCTAAACCACATTTTCACCAACTCGGGAATCAAATTCAATCTGAAACCTAAAAACTTACAGTGGGATAGTTAACTCAGTCCTGTGCTTAACAAATTTTGAAGTAAAACAATACAGGCTTTTAAATTTGGTTGGGATTTTTTGTTCAGGCATTTTTTTTTTCTGTGTGCGAAATTATGACAAGGGAGGTATGTTGTTCCTGTACTTACTCCCTGGATCTAACCTTGGGATAAACTGGTTGATTAAACCACTGATGTTTAAGGAATATTAATTTCGTTCATAATTGATTATAGTTTTATCTTTGCATTCATGATGACTTTAGGTGTTTTGATGCATAACTGTTAACACTTGCTGTATGTATACATTCATCATTATCTTTGAAATGCCAAAATAATGGTGAAGGAGAAAAGTTCAGGTAATTTCAATGTTAATTTTAAGTTCATTAAGATTGTAATAATTGCATTTTTTAAAAAATTATATTAGTATAAAATCAAATGTGATTCCACAAAATTGCAATTTAGGAGAAATGTGTAAAAATTTATTTATAAATTAACTTAGTACTTTTCCATTTCGCTGGAGTAGGCTATAAAGTCGCCAAAAATGATACAACAGACACCAAATGGAATATGTGTATATTGTGTGTTGTCGCCAATAAAGTTTCCTTGGTGAGATTTGCACCAGCAAAATGGAAAAGTACCATTCACTTATACTTTAAGATTATATACACTTTAAGATTTCTCCAAAACAAATATTTTTATTTTCATATCTGTTTTTTAAAAAAATTCCATTTCTGTTTTTTTGGGGGGATATTCAATGTGAGTACATGAAATGGTATGCTTGACAAATTATTTAATTTTTTTTATGATTGGTTTTTCTTAACAGAAAAACAATGCAATGTCTTTGCAATGTCTTCATGATGTCACTGCTTATGTTGCACTACTTTTGTATTCTTTGATGTAGTAATAGTTTTTTTTTTTTTAATTTTATTTTTATTATATTTATATTTTTAAAATCTTTTCTATATTATTGCCTTTTTATCTAATATACTATTCTTTGCTTCAGGATTTTTTTTTTTTTTGTTCTATTATATTTATCCTTTAATATTTTGCTGAATTTTTCGAGTGTACAGCCATTATGATTAAGTCAACTTTTCAAATTATACATTGTGGTGCATTAGGATATAATTATGTATATTAAAAAAACATTTTACTATTTAATTTCATTGTGCAAGTGTGTATAGTATTTGTAAGTTATAAATAATTTGTATTTTAACAAGACTGAGTTCTATTAAATACGTCAAATAATGAAAACATTTTTTTTTGTTTATTAATAAAGTATTATCTGGTATCAATTCCAAATTAAATTAGTGATCATTTCATAACTTAGTTTCTTAGCCATTTCTGATGTGAGTATTAAAATTGGGTACATTCCTGTTATAGTGGTGCCTGATGATGAACTGACAAATGACAAAGAAATTTGCCAAGGTAGGTTGTATCACAAGGTAGGTTTTACGAGTTTGGCGACGACATTGGTACAATTGTAATTGAGTCAGGTGCCACTATAATGAGGAAGTACCTAAAATAGTTAAATTTCATTATATTAGTGAATGATAAATCAGTATTTAAATTTCTCAAAAGCTGGATTATATTTGCAATCAAGGGACTTTGTTTGGTCTCGTAACCTTCCTGCAGCTTGATGTGTTGCATAAATGACAAACTGTTTTTCCCTGCATTGTTACTGCGATTCAAGATAAATGATTGTATAACCTAGCGATCCTTCTCTATTTTTGACCCTCCTTCTTGTCAACCACTTCTTATCTTTTTTCTACTTCACGTCTAGACCACAGTTTAATCTTGTTTGGCGCAGCATGGCCATATCTGGCTCTTGCGCCAATAAACTTTACATTCACTCACTCACTCAAATGATTGTATAAAAATTTGTATGGTTTTTTAACAATAGTAAAAGGAAGAAATTTAACCTTTATTTCATGTTGGTGCTGTAAACTTGAATGTAAGTTTTAGTTTGAAGATCTGATGTCAGAAAACCATTTAGCTGTTGGTTAGCCATGAAGTTGTCATTGAATGTGGATAAATGAGGTTGTTATATCTTAAAAATACTGAATTTTTTTATTTGCTTGTATTGCTAAATTTGTTTCTTAAATCTATCGTATATTTCTAGTCAAAATATAGGTTAGCGTTGCTAAAGCAAATAGATGGAGAAGCTTTTAGATACTAGGATTAGAAGAGGGTTGTTATCAATTATTTATTATAAATAAAACAAGAAATACTTTCAACCTTCTTTTGATATTTTATTTTCATTTAAGGCATTACATGAAGGTAGAATTCAAGATTCCCTTGGATTTCCAGGCTCTGTTCGACAATTCTCAACATTTGGCTTGGTTCATATGGTGCCCTCAGATGATGTTGAAAATGATAATGCAAAAGACAGGTGGCTTTTGTGTTCGTGTCTGGAAGAACCTAGATTAAAATTGAAAATTAGGTAAATATAATTAGATTTGAGTTTTTGACTTCCTTGTTGATTGAAAAAAATATTGGTTAAAGTCTGGTATAAGGGGTTTTAAACATGGTGATTTAGGTTATGGTAACCCTGATGCATATAATTTGAAAAGAAATTTGCATGTCACATATTCTCTATTCTTGATAGTTAATTGTCAAAAACTGCATACGATTTTAAATAAATAGACAATATTTTTAGAATAACACACAATATTTCTTTTTCGCCATTTCTTTGTTAGATATAAGAATTTCTATGTTTCTTTGTTGAAGTGTATTTAAAGATTGAAGCATGTCAGAAAAATATAATATACGGTTTTTTATGATTTCGAAGGAAAGGGTAAAATAATGTTATGTAATGGCGTATGTATAATTTTTTTTTTTCACTTTTAGTTCTACAGTTAGTAAAATTATTAATATATAAGATTTCTGAATGAATATTAAGAAACTTATAATTGCTTAGTATTTCGTTATGAAAGTAAATTTGAATTTATAGATGAGTAAATTTTTTTTCTCCATTCCAATATTTGTATAATTACATTTTGCATTGTTTCTCATTCTTATATTTTTAAAAGGATTCACTTAAGTTTAAGCAATTATGAAATGATGTCAGTAAAAAACATTAGATGAAAAATGGAAAGCATGACTTCTTCACGGTTAAAATTTCTTAGCTAAATTTTTTGTGCTCATGCATTAATTGATGCCTTTGAAGAATAAATTTCTTTAATTTAATAATATCAAAAGAAAAGTTAACCTTGTTATATCAGAATATAATTTCTTTTATTAAAAAGTTTTATGATTATAATGGTGAAATGTGTCTTAGATGCTGAAATCATTTTCTTTGGTATGTACTAGTAACTTTATTTTATTACTAATGAATTTCTGTGTAACCAATAAAATTTTATGTAATAATAAATCTAGAAATAATTGCAGGCTTTTTTTTT
The DNA here is from genome assembly GCA_019974015.1 of Nephila pilipes. NCBI lineage: Eukaryota > Metazoa > Arthropoda > Arachnida > Araneae > Nephilidae > Nephila > Nephila pilipes. The sequence continues at coordinate 113,100 of BMAW01065914.1, forward strand.
CAGTACCTATTCAGTTTTATGTATTTATTTTTAAAATGATTTTTGAATAAAATGTGTATTTGATTTTTCCTAGATTGTTATCTGGTAGAATTACGACTGATGAACTGACAGGGTTTGATAACACTGGAAATATATGTAAGTAATCTTTATTAATTTATAAAAAATATAAATGACTTTCTGTTATTTTTTGTTGTTGTTCTTGTTTAGTAGAAATATAAAAATATTAAATCTTGTGATCTTAAACTTTATGAACTGCAACATTATAAAATCTTATAAGTTTTCACATTCTGCGTGTTTGTGTCTGTGAGAAAATAAGAGTTAAAGGAGTTATATAATTTTTTTTTATTTCTTATGTATCTGTTTGAAATAAATTTATTCTCTATTATATGTATATATTAGTTGAAAAATACCGAGCATTGTTTGGAAATGTAATGTTTTTAGTAAACTTTTTTCTGTGATAAAATAAGTTACATAATTAACCTTTTTATCGAGGCTTTATTCATTCTACCTTACCAAAAAATAAGGTATCTTTTTTTACCAGCATAAGTAATTGAAAATTTTAATTTTTAATGTTTAATATATACAATTATGTAATAAACAGTTACTAATAATCAACTACATTACAATAAAAATATGTTTTTAAAGAATTAAAATGTCTAGACTTAATATCAAATTTATTTAGCAACAAAAATAGTGTGATACTTCTGTCTTATAGGGCATTGATGAAAATTTAACAAGAATTGATGGCTGTTGAAATGGCCTTGGAAAAATTGCTTTCATTATATAAAATATTAATCGCAAATATTTTGTACAGTATGGATCAATTTAATTGCTAAGAGCAGAAGTAATTAATAAGTATATAAATCCATTTTCTTTATAATGTTTTATTGAATAAGATATCAATAGAGTTATGATATTTATACATTCTGGAATAGTGACAGAAATTAAATTTGATATATCAATATTTGCAACAGTTGCAGAATTCAATTTTGTACAGTGAAAACTCTTAATTTTACTAATTAAATAAATAATTTTTAATGTGTCAGTAACATTATGATAGAAGTTTTGGAAAAGAAGTAGTATAAAAATTCTAAGAAACTGAAGGAGTTGTTTACAGTATATTTCTTTTCTGTAAATCAATTTCCTATATAGAACGTGTAAAGTAAATTTTTTTTAAAAAAATTATTCTATGTATGTTTGAAAATGGATTAATAAAATCATGTAAAAGTTTTAAAATGTAATTCATTTAAATTAAAATAAAAGTTTCTACACTTTATTTTTTACAGTTCAAAACTTCAAAAAAATGAAATGGCAATTCACAAATAAATAGGAAGAATTGAAAACAATTTTTAAAAATGCATTTGAAAGGCAATTAATTTAATTTATTGATTAATCAAAAGATTTAAATTTTAATAATTTTTAAAATAGTAAATTTTATTTGTCAAATAAAACTTGTAATTTTCTTGTTCTAATTATTTATGGCAATCCACTACAATTGTTTCTGATATGAGGTTACCATATTGGTGATTAAAAGCAAGAAGCTTTTGTCTAGGCAATTGTGTTTTAGAAAGATTATGCATGCTATAGAATAAAATAAATAAATACCAATAAAAACAGTAATTCTTACAATGTCAAAATCGTTATACTCAAGAACATGGCAAGAAAAATGCTATATTAAGGAGAAATAGTTTGGAATTCTCAAGGTAAACATGGTTTGACTCAGAATTATTTTATAAGTTTAAATAATTTGACCCTTTTTACAATCATTTCTTGGATTCCAGTTTACATTTAAACAAAAACAATACATCAATGAATAGGTTGAAAAATGTGTTAAGTTATATGCTAGTTTGATTTTAATCCAATTAGAACATCAAGGGAAATTATTTGTATTATATTTTTGAAAATTAAGTTGATTATAATCAGCTCATTAGTAATATCTGTGAAAGTGGACATAAATAGTTACGATTGCGAATGCACACAAATCTCCTATTGTCTGTAAATGTGTGTTTATTTTTGTACATGTTTCATGAAAACTGGGTATTTATGAGTGTAGTGAAAAGAAATTATAAAAAAATTTTATTGGAAGAAAATAAATGGATTTTTGAATGCTTAAAAATAACCTGGGTATTTTTAATTTATAAAAACCTTGAGGTCTCCGAGTATTTTTCTGAAAGGGAAAACAAGTTAAGAACCTTGACAGAAAAAGAAAGGGGAAAAAAATGTGATGCTAACTTTAATTCATTTAATATTGTTATTTTTACATTCAGCCAAAATTATTTATTTTATTTATTTAAAAAATTTTGAATGAAGAAATTATTTTTTATGAACTGCCATTTGATTTATTTATGAAAGTATTTTTTTCCTTTCAAATTGGCTATTTTACGTTATTTTAAAGAGTATTTTGAAAAAGAAAAAAAAAAATTTATTTACGAGGTAAAGGAAGTTTTTAATTTCAGTAATTATAATTATCATACTATTTTATTTTTTGAAAAATGATTTCTTTGATGCATTTTTTCCCAGGTGTATGGCCTTCAGAAGAAGTTTTAACATATTACTGTATGAAGAACAAAGAACTCTTTGGGTAAGTATGTTTGATTTTGTGATTATTTTGATATTGTTAAACATTTTCATTTCAATGTTGTCATCGAAATAAAATGAATTTTTGAATAAAAAAATATTTTATTTCTCATGAGTGAGTTCAGTTAACTACATTTAAAGTAGGCAGAAAGATTCCCTACATTTTTCATATATTATACTTTTGTTTTTTCTTTGCTGATATATTAATTGAACAACAAAAGTTGGATAGATTCTGACCATTATATTAATTCAAATATATGATAACATTAATTATTTTTATGTTAAAACTCGTAAGATAATTTTATCTAGTATTAAAGTTGTCTAAAAGATCCTGGATGATTTTATAAACCTTTTCTTATACTCAGAAAAGTCAAATATTTTTTCATTGCAGTATGGTGTGGAAGTTAGAAGAGAGGTTCACAGGTTGGGCTGTATCCTTATCACTTCAGTGTGGCTCAAAATTATGTGATCTGTTGCCAGTAGCTCAAACTAAACCAATATTTCCTTATTTTTCCTTTTTAAAGGAGGGTTTCTACAGCCTGGTTTGGTAGAAAACATATTTATAACTGAAAGCTTGCCCTTCCAAAGAACATCATATAGCAAACTGATGCATGTTTAAATCTGTTAATGCTCAAAGTTTACATGTTGATGTGACATGGAAGCTGGGAGAGTGAGGTGCCAGCTCAGATATTATGCTTAACCATCGTTCAAAATTATGGGATATGTCGACAACAGTCCTTGTGTTACTTCTTTTATGATGTAAATAAACTTATAAAAAAACCCATAAACTTATAAAAATTCCATTGGGAAAAGAATAACGATGTTTATGAAGTGCTAAAGTGTTGACCTTTCAAAGCTTATTTAAATGGATTTTAATTTGTATGCTCATTTTTTAATATGGCCATAAAATTATTTAAAAAGTAACTTATTTCATCAATGAATTAATTTTAATGTCATTTTTATTTTCTCCTATTTTTCATGCAGAGGAAACAGTGTTTGTGAACTTGGAGGTGGGATGTCTTGTTTAAGTGGACTAGCTGTAAGTATTTTTTTAGAAAAGCAGAATTGATCTGATTTTTCATTTTAAACCTGTGGGAAAAACATTGTTATGCAAAATCTTCCAACATGAAGTATTAAATTTTTCTAATTACTTTAAAAAATTAGTTTATTTCAAGCACTCATTAAGTATTAATTCTTAAAATCTAATAATCAACTATTGATAGTTAGCTCATTATGTTGAAAATTAAAGAATAGTATTTATTTTTCTTATCAACACCATGAAAGGTGTTTAATTATCAGTTAATAGACTATCAGTAATACTGATAGGTTATAACTTGATTTTGAATTTCTTAAATTTTGATAGCTTACAATATTTAATATATTTAGGTAAGAAAAAAAGACTCTATTCTCTGAATTGAAGCAAAATAACAATTTTTATTAAAGTTATCTCTGGTATTGTCTATAAACATTTTTGTCATGAATGGGCAATTATCCTAAGAGTACGATGGTATATTCAGTAATATATGCATACTTTAATATTGCAACGGATATACATATTGATATTGTGCAGTGATGAATCTAAATTATAAAGAATGTTTTTCTCTAAATTTGTTTTTAAGAAATCTGAAATGAATTTTTCTAAATTGATATATATTGTGTTACATGCATCTATTTTTAATATTTATTATGATAGTTATCTATAATAAGAATTATGTGTAATATGTACAATGTGCATTAGTGTTGTATGTTGTTTATCCGACATAAGCTGGCCAATAGTAATCCTGATGAACCAAAATGTTGGATAATAGGGAGTTGTTAAGGAAAAGCATCAAACTGTGTTATAATTTGACATGTAGTGAACCTAATTATGTTTTTCGACAAAACAGAGCAAATAAACTTGCAGTTATGGAATTGCCTGAAGTTAAATTTATTTAAATTCAGTCCTGTGATAACTTAAAGAAATTTTCGGTCTGTGTTAATGAGGTGTGCTGATTTTTCACTTTCCAATCTTGCTATGATTGCAGCATTATTATATCAATTCTTGCAGTTTCTTGTTACTTAAAGTATTTCATTGAATAGTTTAGAGCATAACTCTGTCATTGTGTGAAATTTTAAGAGAGGTGCTACTAGTGTAAATTTCAACTTTTAAACATAGAAATGTGTCAAATTTATGTATTCAGACACGTATAGATGTAACAGATGACAAACTCATCCTTATACAATAATAAAATGTATTATACTGAGTTGTGACAGTGAGCGAGTGAGATACACGAGTCACAATGTGAATGGGCGCACCAGTACCTCTATACAATGGGGGTAACTAATTAGCTGCAGTAGATTGGGGAGCAACAAAAAAATTGGCTATGCTCATGCTAGAAACTTGCAATTCTAGTTGACAATTGATTTTTTTTTTTTTTGCTGTAGTATGTCAGATAAGTGAAGGTCAGTAAAACAAGACTTTATTGTATTGTGTTTGTAATTATATGCAAAAATATTGTTTCTGGGTATCAAAATTCATGTATCTTGGAATTTGTTTTTAGTTCCATTATATTTGATGTTGTAGATTATTGTAAAAAGTGTTCATTAATAGCATGAAATTTAAATTATAAAAATTTATAAGCATTATTACTTTTAGGTTGCTGCAACTGCTGGTGCAAAAGAAGTATTTGTTACAGATGGTAACAAACGGTGTGTAGAAAGTATCCTTTTGAAATATAAGTAATACTTAAAAAGCATGTTACTTGAATGCATTTGTCTTGTTTAAAGCAAGTCTTGACTATTCAAATCTTTGAACAAATGCATAGATATTGTTTGACCATTTAGTTGTTACTGCATTAAAAACAAAATTTTTGTTAATATATGTAAAACAAATTTGTGAATTAATGGATTTCTAATATTACCGATTACTAGATGTCATATCCTTATGACCAATTCCTTGTAAAACCCCCACTAATAAAATTATTTATATTATAATAGTGTAAAGTAAAATATCTGAGATAAAAGATCTAACCTGTTATTCAAATGTAATAAATATTTCCTTGGTTTTTTTTTTTTTTTTTTTTTTTTTATAAATATTCCAGCTTTTGTGCAAGAACATAGTTTGGCATTTTTATATTTTTATGTATTTTTTATTCCCTTTTAGTTGTTATTATAATGTAATTAAGATTTATTTCTTGATTATTGATTTTAAAGGGGTTCTTAAATTTTATTTGTTTGTGTTTGTGAGAATGTGACGAATCTCTTGATGGCATGATATAGTGAATTTGTTTTCATTTTTTTATACACATTTTTAGGATATGAACAGAATAGTGTTTAGCTTGGTTTTCATTTATAGAAAATTGTGTGTGTACATTGCTTTCATTTTTTGAGCAGTTTGTTAACAGTTTTCTTTTTCTGTGTTTTGTCATTTTTAATAAATATGTATTAAATCCTTAACACTATATTTTAGATGTACAGAGTATTATTGAACAAAATCTGCAATACTTCGGAGCCACTCATGTTGTTAGTCGGTAAATGAAATAGTACTGTATTCATATACTAATTTCGTAATTTAAAATGGAGCTAAAAATATATGTGTAAATTAACTGCTTTTGGAAATAAGTTTCCAATTTCCTGAAAATTATAGAAACTAAAAATATCACAAATATACAATAGTGACTTATATATTCAAGCCTATTAATTATTGATAAATTATAATTTTGTTGTATTTTCAATATAAATTATTCTAAAATGAGATGTTTTACACCTGAGTAAAAAAAAGTTCTAAATAAACTTTTGGAATAACTCTGAAGAATAAAGATTATTGTGTGAGAAACTTATATCCGTAAAAGAACTGGTTTTTTTTTTTTAGTTTTAATTACAGCATTTTCACATTTTGTGGTATTTATATCATTTAAATGAATATGTATATCTATCTATCTATCTATATCTGATAAATGCTTGTAATGAAAAGGAATAGTCTGAAAACAGATCACATTTTAAGAAAGGGAATTTTCCTTTTATTTTTTGTTTCCAATGTACTTCTGATATAATATTAGAATTTATTAAAAGACTCTCGAAAAATTGCTAATTCTTTTTCTAAGTTGCTTATGTTTTTGATTGATTTCTTTTATTTCTAAATTATATGTTGAGTGTGTCAAATATGCTTCAGGTAATGAAAATTCAACCAATTTAGATTTTTTTTTTGTTTTGTTCTGTTCAACTTTTTCATTCAGCTAGATTCGATTGTTCCTTTTAGCTTTATGCATTATGTTTAAATTTTCTTGTTTGTTTGAAAATCAGTGTAACATGAATATAAAATCAGTTTGCAAGTACATCTTTTAAATCCCTATACAACAATCTTTTGAATCATAGTGAGCTAGAACTAAATAACCGATTATAGAAAATCTAAACTAAGGAATAAAAATTTATTCATATGTTCTTGTATTTTCCAACATTCATTTTTTAATGAATTTGCTGGAGTAAAAATTTGTAATAGCTCTCTGAACTCATGGAGGGGGGAGAGAGTTGCTGTTTTACCTTGGTTGTTTCGAACCCAGGACCAATGGGTCTGAAGAAGAAAGCTGGCCAGTCTTTTTTTTTTTTACTGCACCTTTAACAACCAGACTAAAAGACTTCTTCCTCAGGCTAATTATTAAGGTGTTTTAACTTTTTGCGTAGTTGTTGAAAAGAGTTGCTGCAAACTACCCCTCCAGTATCATTGTGATGATATGAAGAGAAACATTCTGATATTTGTAGAGAAGGTCGCTTATCCAGCCATTATATCCCCTCCCTGGTTGTTCTTTAGTTGAGTGGCAGGTCTTCTATCAACACATGAACCATAGCTGGTATATCACTAGTTGTTATTTTTGTGTTCTTGGTCTTAGATACACAGAGGCAAGTGTTTTATCCGGGTCACACCACTTTATCGTTGGGGGGATTTGACCCCGTAGAGGGAGAGCTGTTGCTGGTTGACCTCAGTTGCCAGTAGCTATTTCAAACCCTGGACCAATGGATCTGAAGAAGAAAGTTGACTGGTTGCTTTTTGCTGTTCCTTTACCATCCAAATTAAAAGATGTTTCGCTCGTGTTAGTTATTAAGGCTTTTTAACTTTTTGTGAGAGTCACTGCAAGCTTATGACAAAAGATATTTTGTGCTTAATTTTCAGATATTCATTGAATGATAATTGTAAAAAAAAATGCTTCTGTTATTCTTTCATAAGGGCTGCAATAGTATATTTAGGGAAATGGTAGCCTGTTAGCCATCAGGTTGCAAATTTGAGATGTATTGCATCTGCACACTCTAGAAATAAATATGGATAGACAACTATTTATATTTTTCATATTTATATAACTATATTAATAATTTTTGCTCTGCATTTCTATATTTAAAAATTATTACTTGTAAATATTTTTTTTTTTATTTTGATTTCAATTTATTTAGACTTCTTCGATGGGATGTAGATGAAGATTTAGCTGATTTGAAATCAAGATTTGATGTTGTGATATGTGCTGATTGGTAAGAAAGTTATTGATGAAGCATAAATATTGTATCTTAGTTTAATTATTTTTGAAAATTGGTTGCACTTAATGGGGATATTTCTCATTTTAGTTTCTCCCTTTTTATTTGCATTAAATATATATTTTTTTCAGTTTATATTATGAGGATGGAAGACTTACCCTTGCTGAAACCATTTGGAAGATTTTGAAACGTGACGTAAGTTTAGTCCTTTAAAGTAATCTTTCTTTAAAAATTCAAAGCCCATTTTTATGCTGCTTATTCAAAACTAATTTTTTTTTGTATTTATTAACAATGGAATAACAAAATTTTGTCAGCTAAAATCTTAAAAGGATAAATTTGAATATTATAAAAATGTAAGTACATTGCTGATTTTCAGTTTTAAAACAAAACATTAGAATTTCTTGATAGGTTAAAATATTTAGTATAAATACTTTTTTCATTCAAAACTTAACTTTGAACCTACTTTCTAAAACAACATTATGTTTAGTTATGTATTACCTACTTATGCAAGAATTTTATGACAATTTTTTTTTTTTTTTTTTTTGAAGCTTGAGTGGTTATAATAGTTTTCATCCTAATAATACTTCTCACCAACTATAGTTTTAACTTATTTTATTATTTAGTCATTTATTTCAATGAACTTGTTTATAATCAAAAATTTTGTACCTTCAAATGAAAAATAAGTTCTCATATATAAATAGGAATACACCTTTTTTTTTTCCTTTTTAAAATGGCTTAAAAATATATTTAGTTTGGATTTCATATCGATATTATATCTGTCGTATAGTATCTATGTAAATTATATTATTATTCATATGTTCTGTTTAAAGTTTTAATATTATTTTAGGGGGTTGCTGTTATTTTGGCTCCAACTCGTGGTAAAACCTTCCAGTATTTTATTGACATTGTAGTGAAAGATTTTCATGTGGAACGTGTTGTGTCATATGATACTCATGTTTGGGACCTTCATTGCAGAGTGAGTAGTTTTCGATTGAAATTGATTTAGTTATCAAAATTTTTGCTCAGGGTTTCTTTATTTTTATAAAGATGAATTACAATAGTGCTTTAAAAAATCAATTACTTTATTAGTTTGTATATATTTTAATTTATCGTTTCTCTAAAATTTGGAAAAATAATTTTTTTTAATATGCTCATTGCCATCTGCAAGAATACTCTGTTGTAGGCAGTTTATTTGTCTGAAATATGATAATTTGTAATTGTTCACTTTACTTAATCAAGCACTGCTTTAACAAATGCATATAATGTTTTGGTGTTTCGTGTACAGAAAGAGACTAAATAATACTCTTGACTTAATGAAACAGATAATTTATTTCTCAAAACACATAAGATACAATAACTGTTTAGATTGTAAAATCATTTCTGTTCATGATAGAATAAATTGAGGAACACTATAAATAAAAGAAAATTATATTGCATTATGCTGAAATTTGAATAAATTTAATTGAACAATATTATTTATAAGCTAAAAAATAATTTTCCAAACAAAGTACAATTTTTTCCCCTCGCATATTGGAAAAAATTATTTTATTTCATACCTTATCTATGTCCAGCATCAACTTTACATGGCTTTGTAGGATCAGCTTTCTTCTCTATTGCTGAAAATGCTTCCAAATAATAGAAATTTTTATGTTTTGATATTTTCCCTCCTAGTGAATTTTTCTCATCATATCAAGTTTGTCGGGAACTAGTCATTTTGTCTTTGATTTTATATTATAAAAAGGAATCAAGAATGTGCATGAGAAGTATCTTTTTCGATCAACTGATTGTTTTTAGGTGCTGAATTGTAGCTTGGCATTTAATCAGATCAATCAATTTTAGGTATTTTTTCATTATAGTCTCTTATGATGTTGGATTTCTTTGATATTTATTGATTTCAATTACAAACATCAACCATTTCCGCATGTTGGTTATAGTAAGCACTTCATGCTTATATTCTGTTCAGGCTTTTATTGCTCCTTTTCTATTTTAAGCAACTTAATCTTTCCACAGCTGTTTTGGGCTTTCTTTCCTAATTGACTGTAATATATTACATACATATTTTGTGGTGTGTTAATTTGCTGAAGAAAATCAATTCTAAAATGTACAGTTTATATTGTCCCTTGTCTCTAAATCATCACTCATTTGATGAAAAACTACCAGAATTGCAATATAAATCTCTGTGTTGGTATTTGTAAGTAATTTTTTTGCACTACTTTAGGTTTTACCATCTTTTATAATTTTTCTTCCTGTGGAAGAAAAGTAATTTTTGAAAGAAAATAGTTTTTATTTTTAGATGTGTAAGATATATAGATATGAATATTTTTTGTTAATCTTGTATAGCAATATCACTGCATTTTGTTTTAATACTAATATGCTTAATTTTACGTAAATATATAATTTAAATTAAAACAAGTAATATTTATTTCCTTTTATAGCTCAAAGAAAGGGCAAATAAATATGATGAGGATCTTCATTATCCACAGATGATTATTTTGCGCAAAAATTGAGTAATAAATCAAAAGGAGGTGAGTATAAAAATAAAATTTATACATTTTTTATAAAAACAAATAGAAGTTTTCCTTAAATTATAATATTTAGATATATGTGTAATATCAAATCCTGTTTGAATTATATGACTACATATTTTTATATTTTCTCTTTTTTTTGTTCTACTGACAGCAAAACTTTTATCTTTCAAAAGAATAGTTTACTGCATTTAAAGTTGTTAGTGATTAATTGTTTGTTGCGATTAGAATTTAAATTTTCTTTGAATTCTGTGATTTATTGTCTTTGAATATTTCATTTATTATACTTTCAGACTTATACAGATGCCATTCATTTGAACCAAACTTAGCAACCAAACTTCATATTCCATTACCATGTGTAATTACATGTATTGTTGTGAAAATTTATTCATGCCAACTTTCGTCCATTTCCAGGTTTCATACATTTGTTTTTATTTCATGCTGGGAATATATCTAGAATGAAGATAGCTAAGTACATGAAGGGATTATGTAAAAGTTTATGCACTTATTTGGTACTGAAGTATGTCTTGGAATATTTCCCAAACATTTTTAGATCTATATTTTCTGGATTGAATGTAAATTTGTTTTACTAAATTTTAAAATTCAGACAATAAATTTAATAATAGATATTTAATTAATATAATTTTATAGAAATACTAATTACTATTTTGGATTGTCAGTGATACTAAAGTTTGATACAAAAATTTGTATTATTTAGCTGAAATTTTTTTTATTGGAAAATAAATTGTTTGCAATAGCGATTAATATGTATCTTACATAATCTATGCAGAGTTAACTCTTGATTACAGAATTTTTATAGGAAATATTTTTGATTGATGTAGTAATAAAACCTTTTTAAATCTGTTTCAACTAAAAATAATTTTAAGGGATGCCAAAATGAAGCACAAAATTTCAAGTCAAATTTTAATATTTTTGTAATAAACTACTAAAAGGGTATTTGGTGTATATACGTAAATTCAAAAACTTGATATTTCCTGTTTATTTTCTTACCTGCTGTATTTCCCCAAAAGTATCTACAACTTTAATAGACAGTTAAAAACTCATCAATATGAATAGCATTTTTTTATATAGTTGAATTACATGAACTTAAATTTTTAAAAATAATTATTAGGATAATTGACATATTATAAAAGTACCTGAATTGAGATAGTCTCTCTCATTCAAATAACCAATTATTTTCAAGTAAGTTTGATGTTCATGTATAATACAATGTATCTGGTACTAATTTATATTTATGTTCATGATTATATTTTATTAGTTGCTGTTAGTATGTGCATTTTATATATAAACTTAACTTTAAAATGATACTGAATGTAAGGCTTCTCCCGAACAATATTCGTAGTTTTATCATTCAACATGAAAGTATTGTTTTTTGAACAGTAAATAGAAAATGAAAAATAATTCAAGTGTTTGTACAAATATACATATATAAACATGAGTGCAGCTTTAAAAGTTATGTAGTAATATTCAAAGATATATTTCATTTTTAATGGAAATATATAAAGGATTAATGAACTTTATTCATTGTACTTATTTCTGTATAGCTATTATTTATGTAAATGAAACATCTTGTCCATTTATGAATATCCATCCACTTTTCTGGAAATGATTGAATTTCCATTAGTAGGGTAAGTATTTTTGTTTGAAATAGTTGTATCATGTCTTGTGGAACAAATTCCCATCTATAATCAGGAATTAATTTCAATAGAGGTTTTGGTTCTTGTGTAAATTCTGTCGACCATAAGAGTAGGCAAAATTCTATCCGAACTGTTGCTAGTCATTTCAGTGATTCACCAGCAATTTTCACTAAAACATTCCTAATTTTATTCAAGATAACAAATTAATGGGGTTTTTTCACTGTGAATCTGAAGTCATAAATAAATTCATCAATATGTGAATATTAGTGGTGGCACATGGTTCTCCAATGTATTCATTATGGCATTTAGTCGAGTTGTCTGGTCTTTCAACTTTTTGTGTATGCACTCCATTCTTCGCATCAATAAAATTCGAACATTTAAAAGGTTAACTTTGAAGTGTTTGAACTTTGCAGCTCTTAATTCTTCAATTTTGTAAGTTTTCCATGAATTCAGAAAAATAATGGATCCTTATTTAAATAGCTTATTTTATTGCTTTGAAAAGAATAGTGTTGCTGTTCTGTCAGAAACTTTAACAATGAATACTCTCTTGCTGCCATCTTTAACATTACACCACCAATTTTTATCAGTTTTAAAATGTAATGACATTATTTCCAATAACATACTTTTTATGCCAAGATTCCAAACCTTTGAGAATACTCTACTACATTCTGTTGTGTAGAAAACAGACCCTAAAATTTTATAAATGTAAGGTGAATAACTACTAGTTATTATATGATAATAGCCAATAGAATTCATGTTTAAAATAAAGTCATATAAAACTACATGTTTGATATGTTATGGAGACAAGCAGAGGACTATAACAGGCAAAGCTGTTTGATTTTCCTATTTCTTCCCATTGTTGACAGATAAAAGTATTGTTCACAACAGTTTCTGGTTTGGCAAAAATGGTCGATGGGATTTTACATGAGTACGGATTTTTTAAATAAGAAGTCATGACTTAATCCATTGTTTTAAATTCTATCATTAATTTTATGTTTTTATATGAATTTTTTTCATACTTTAATATTTTTTTCTGTAGGAAATTTCAAAAATATATATCACAAGACTTAAGTTAGTATTGTATTAATTGCTATTTTAATACATTTAGTTTTTCAGTTTTATTATTTAGTCAAAATATTTGTTGATAAACAGATTCCCTTCTCATACATGCATAACAATTTGGAAAATCTCCATTAAAAATTAGAGTAAAATTCTGACTTATTAAAAAATATTTTTACTCATCCTGAATTATAGTTGAAAATGTATGTGTTGTGAATATGTATTTTATTAATACTATATATAAAACTTCCTCTGTGAATGAACAAAATGTATGTAATGTGTCTATAAATTAGAATATATATATATGTTATTCTGCAAATTGATTTTAGAACTCAAATCATAAATAAAACACATTGTTACTGTCTTGCAGAAATAAAATTCTTTAAAAGATTGTTTATTGATAAAATATTTAAATTTTTTGAACAAATAAAAAGTTCAATCAAAAAATTCTTTCTAAAGACAGAATGATTGTGTGCAAAATCGAGCTTTTATGAGGATTTGATTTCTGAAAGTAAATTTAGCCAGTCTAGTCAGAGTAGTAGTTGTGTTTCTGCTACTCAAGAATCGTACCTTACATTAAGGGTGTTGATGTAGCAAAAATGTGTGCAATTCTATGCAAAATTATTCATAAAGAAACAATGTATTTCCTTGTTGTAAAAAAAACCTCATCATATTCATCTTCATGTTACTATCCTTTTGAAGTCCATTCAACAGTATAGTATTTACAAATGTACAATAGTGTGTAAAAGTATATTGTTTTAATTTACAATTTTAGATTATTTATTTGTATACTTATAAGTTTTGTTTTACATTTTTTTTAATGTAAGAATCAATGTAAATAAAATAATTTGAGATGTTTTTGTGTTTTTTTTAATTGATAGACATATTTATACTTTCTCTAAAAGTAATTTTGTCTTTTTTTTAAAATTGATTATGATTTTTTCCCCTTTTAATTCATAGACATTAAGGTCTCTGCTTTTAACATTTTTGATATATATTTTAGTTTAATTTAATATTGTTTAAATCAATACATGATAGCCAAAAGTATTTTTCAAATATTGGTGCAATAAAATGTAGTGTCCTTTACTATGAATTTAACTTTCAAATATCAATGAAATGTAGAAAAAGTTTTATTACAAAATAATTCAATTACAAAAAAAATTTTTGAGTCTTCCAATAGCTTATTGTCAAACCTGTAAAGAAATAATTTTGAGTTCATTTATTTAAAATATGAATGTCATTTCAAAGAGCAATATTCATTTTTCCTAATGAATGATTTGTATAAAAAGTAAGCATTTTTTTGAAATATGAAAAAAAAATCAAATATTTGAGGTTGACAATACCATTCATTAATTTTTATCGAGTGACATGGTCAACATATGGACCAGCATCTCGTTCTTTTACACCACAAAGGATTTTGAAATTAAATTTAAACTGTATTGGTGGAAAGGACTTACCATATTTTAACATGTATAAGGAACCCTTTTTTCTTGAATTTAGGGGGTTTCTTACACATAAAGGATATGAGGAATTTATTAATAAATATATACTAACTTATGCTCCACTACCATATATCAGATGAGTGATACCAGATTTAATGGTTTCTATGGTAAAATATTTCTAAAATTTTTTTTTACAATTTTCATGTCCAAAACAATCATTGAACCATATACATGATAAAATACAACAATTCATACTTGCAACCCACATAGTATTGAGAGGAGAAGTTAGTTTTTTTTACTTTGTATAATTATATAAAAGTATTTGGATTTTTCTTTCTTTTGAGATTATGAACCAAACATTAAACCTAAAATTATGTGACCAATATTAACTTAAGAAAACTGATTTTAATGTAAATGACCAACACAAAAATTTGTTGATATTTTTTTACATATTAATTTATTCTCTAAATAATTCTTTTATCCATTTTCAAAATATGTGAATAGAATCAATAGGACTGTTGAAAGAAATTGCATAAAAATTTCTTACCCTGTAGAATTTAGGATAATCCTTCAATTTCTCCAGTATTTGCATCTATGTCAATATCATAAAAACAGGGTCTTGTTGGTAGTCCTGGCATTGTGGATATCTTATGATAAGAAAACAACATTAAGTGTTTTTCTTTAGTTGTAATTAGTCTGGTTTTATTTTCTTAATAGTGAATTTTATGCTCTAAACATTAGCAAAACTTTCTGAACAAAAATACATTTTGATAAATATTGATTGCAAATTTCTTGTTACCAATATTATATTTTTAGTAAAGTTGAATTAAATCATTATAAATTCATTATTTAACACATTAGTAAAATATTTTTAATTGAAATCATATAGCATTCTATAAGCATGACTTTAAAAAATTTTAACTACAAATTAAAAAAAAAAATTCTTTTTTGAATACCTTAGCAACAAAGTATAGTTCAATTTAAATTTCTATCCAGAACACTAATAGATCAAATCTTATTTTAATATTTAGTTTAAAAAAATGCAGTCGATTTTTATTTACTCATTTTATATATTTGAAAATTCAATTTTATTCATTTTACCCCAAGGTAATTATCAAGCATTCCATTTCAAAAAATTTTAAAGAAGAAATATTCATTGTCTGATTAAAATAAAATGCATTTGACTTTTTTTTCCTTTAGTGAAATAATTTTATTCAGTTGTGATGTTTTACCTTCCTTCCCTAAAGTAATACTTCCCATATTCAAATTACAGAAGTATGATCACTAATCTCGTTTTAATATCCCGAAAACAAGTAACATTCTTTATCACTTACAGAAATCTATAATCAAGAAGAGTTGAGAAAATGTAAGTAAAGACTGTCATTATTCTATGTCAAAGAAAAGAACTTTGAATACTTTCAGATATAAACAAAATCCTTAAAATCAATATTAGAGTTTGATTTCATTATCATATAAAAAGCAGCATAATTTATATTATTTAGATCCACTTTAATAAATTCATATTTCAGTATGATATATATACTGAAGCCAAAAGTCACGAGATAGCAATACACAAATTGGCCAGAGTATTGACAGAGCTGTCATTCATACTCGAGGATTGTATGCAAGCCTGCTCCAGTCATGTTTTTTCATAGTTTATTGGATAGGCTTCTTCATATTTTAGTTTTCATGATGATTTCATACTCATTAGTAGGTGTATGCATATTTTATCTTTTGTTTTTATGTAGAAGTGCAAGTTGTTATTACAGTACTGGTAAAATACTGCATAGGGAAGGTGAATTAGTTGACCCTGTCATTCAATCTTGAGCCTGAATCAACTACTTGAATTACAGTAGCATCAATTTTTATTTTTCTTGAGTCTTAATTTTTGCATTGATGGAAATTTGCACGTCTTCATTGTGGTTGTTAATTTTCATTTAATTACATGATTATATATATAATAATTTCTTCTGAATTTTAAGTAATTTAATAAATGAAAATGTGTATTATAGTTTTGCTAATTTATGATTGTTGAAACATTTTTTAATATAAAAATATATTCCAAGAGAGAATTTTGGTCCCGTCTTTTGACACTTACGGAGAAAAGATGTGCCATGCATGTTCAGATATTTTTGTCACAGTCACCAATGATATAATACACATCAGCTGAGATTATCTACTTTGCAGATATATTGCATATTTTATTTAGTTAAAAAAAACTGGAGTAGCAAAAAGTAAGAAATATGCATTTTCAAAGTTTCGATTAGGTGTGGCAGAGCAAATTTTGCAAAGTGAATGGATTCCCAATTATAAAATATGTGGAAGAGTGTCTGTTGGTGGCACACTGGATCATTTACAGACAAAGTGACAGCTATATTTCCCCAGGAATATTCCACAAAAGAGGTGTAGGGTGTGTACCAACAAAAAATGCAGCGAAACTACACAATAATGTAAGAAAGCCTTGTGGCATTACATATCCCACACTGTTTTGAAAAATACCATACTTTGTAAGAACATTAATAAACAAATTTAGTAAAATCATATTTGTGTAATTTTGCCACCAAACTATATGTTATATTTTCTTTAAAAAAACTAGAAGAAATAAATTTTTTTCCAATATCAAACACTGAATGCGTTGCTACAAGTTTCAGTCGACTGTTTTAGCAAGTCCACCTTTGAATTTCTTGCCACTGCAACTGGTTAAGATAGCATTAAACACCAAACAAAGGAAATTGAATATTTTACTAAACATCAATTGTGAAATGAAATCTAAACATTTAGCTAATTTTTATGGTATATATATATTTAGGTTAATAAAAGTGAATGAAAATTAATTTTTAAACTTACTGCACCCAACAAAGGATATACAAAACCAGCTCCGGCACTAAGTTTTATGTCTTGAATCGGAACAGTAAAATTCTTTGGCACTCCTTTCTTTGTAGGATCATGGGAAAGTGATAATGGTGTTTTTGCCATACATACAGGTAAATTACCAAATCCCTGAAATGTTAGATATGTAACAAATATAAATATATATTTACAAATTACTTCCTAAGTCATTTTTTATATCTCAGAAATACTTACCTGTTTCTCAAATAAATTAATCTTTTCTTTAGCACTTTCTTTGAACTCAACTCCATCTGCTCCATAGATTTGTTTGGCAATTATTTCAATTTTATTCTCTAGAGATGTCTAGAATAAATGAGTTTCTATTAAATTTATCAAATTATATTTAAAAATATTTTATGTATTAAAAATCTATACATACAAAAGTCTCACCTTTTTAAGACTCATCTTACAAAATTGGTTACTTAAAATAATTTATTTTAATTTTCCCCTTAAAAATAGAAAAAAATATTTTTGATGGATATTAATTTACTGAAATGACTTTTAACTAACCATAGACTGGTTTAGTAATCTTTATGACTGGAAATGCTGTTGGGAAAAAATTAAATGAAAAAAAAATCATTGTTTTGCCATTTTGTTTTGAGAACATGATGCTGTAATGGGCTCATACATTCTTGAATTTTTTCTTCATAGATAAGAAAAGAAAGATATAAATCATAAAAAAAAATACCACATAAATAAAATATTCAATTATATTAGATGTGTTTTTTATTCAATATGTTAAACAGATATTTATCAATATAATCAAATACTACTTTTTAAATCTTCAAATATGTCTAAAATCAGATTTAAAATTAGATTGTACGAAATATTAGACTTGGAAATGTAAGACTTTTGAATCTTATACAAGTTAGATTAAATAAGATTTTAGAGTAATTCTAATACATTAGTTAAAACAGTAACAAGTAATATTTTGATGTAATTAATTTGATTTTTTTTTTAAATTTAAAAAAACAAAGGCTTTTTATTTTATTAATACAAATATTTAAAAACAGTCCCAATTTCAAGAAGTCATTTGATTAATTTCTTATTTGTCATACCTCAAGGTTGTACAAGAATTTAAACTGGCTTGTTTGTAAGGAGGCAGCTACTACTGCTTCTGCCAGATCCTTAGCACCTTTACTTCCTTCAGAGAAATGACTGCAGATAACACATCTGAATGCACCATCCTTCTCTGCTAATTCTTTTAATAGAGCCAATTCTGCTTCAGTATCAGAACTAAATATAAATCACAAAAAAAACTGTCTTAAATAACCACTATAAAAAATATTAGATATTAAGCATATAAATCAGCGAATCGAGTGAGTGATGAAATAGTTTTTTATGGTACAATAGCCAAATATGGTGAACGTGAATATTTGTGCAAGAGCCAGATGAGGCTATGCTGTGCCAAACAATATTTAACAATGGTCTAGATGGGAAAAATAGTATAACTGGTTGACGAGAAGATGAAGATTACTGAGATGTTCTGGGAGTGTGTCATCTGTTCAGCAAGTTGAATTTGAGATTACAAATTAAAAATGGTTTTTTAAGCAGTATTGTTAATAGGAATGATTTGCAATACCATTTAAAAGTATGCAATAATATAAACAAGAAATGTTTAACTTCAAATATTATAATAGAAATTTAGAATTAAAAAAAAAGTTAAAGTCATAAGACACTTTATGACACGGTTTCGCTAAGATTAATTGAATTATGAAATTTAATACTGGAAATTTCAAATGTGGAAATTTATTTAACATACAGGAAATTTTTCCAAATAATTTAGAAACAACTTTACCAAAGACTTCAAATTTTACAAGCTTTATGTAAAGTAATCAAAATGAAAATTCCTATGAAATCCAGCCAAATGTGATATAGTATTTAAAAAAAACGGACCAATATACCAATAACTTACTTGTGAGATTGTAAAAGGGAATCCATATACATTCTTTATTTGCAGTTGCTGTTGTGAGGCTATGGAACTATTTATTCATTTTTGTACTTTTTGCCTAAGTGACTATTAAAATTTTTTCCTGTATTGCTATATTGTAGCTGTATATGTTATGAATACAGAATTATTTTCTTTTTTATTGTAATGATTTCATATTCAAGGAAATGATCACATTTAAAAACTTTTTATATCTACAAGTATCTTCTATAATTCCCTTGACCATTTTATGGAATTTATCTTGTAAAGTTTCTATATAAAAAAAACTATTGTTATTGTATTTTCCATGAGCTCTTCTACAATAAGAAAAAAAAAAGTAATGTCATTTAACAAGGGTAAACCCTTGTTAAATCACATTACTTTGAGTGAAAGAAAAGAAAATGAGATCATATGTATCTCGGAATGAAAATTAATCAAGTAATTTTAAATAAAGTTATTGTTCTTCGACCTCTATTTTTTATTTATTGATTCTACCATATTTTTTTTTTCACATTAAAATTCTGGAATAAGTTTAAGTTCAGTAAAAATAATAGAGAACTACTTATTTTTAAGAATTACATTTATATACTTTTTTTTATCTTAACTTACCAAACATATCAATTAAAACAGAAGTGATGGAGATATATTATACAAATATAATTGAGTGTAATTATCAGTACCTAAATGAGTTCAGGGCAACAACTACAGGCAATCCAAACTTATTACAAATTTCAATGTGTCTGGCAAGATTACAGTATCCTTCTCGAACTAAATCAAGATTCTGAAAAAGTAATGAAATGAAAACAATATCTATAATTTATTAATGCATAAATAAGCACACAATAATGCCTATATATTTTATTTCATTTTGTTAAAAAAAAAAAAAAAAACAAGATGATCATATGATGTTATAAACTTCATCACATTCCAAAGATTTTTATTTTTGATACAGATAAAAGTTAAATGTTACATAAAAATTACAACAAATTTAATTTTTTAGCTATTTTTAAAAGCGAACAAATTTCTAAAATGTAAGAATTTTTTTCCTAAGTTTTAAATAGCACAGATAATGTTAAATATGAATTTCCTGTGCATTTCATCATATTTCATGTACATATAAAGATGCTTCTACTAATTACAGATATATTTTTCATATATATATATATATATATTGATCCAATAACCTATTTTTATTAAAATGAATAAAAAGAAATAACAAAGAAACGTTTTTCAAAAAATAAGGGGATTTTTTGGGATTATACAGAAAAAATGCATGCTTATTACAAAAAATTCAAAGAAATAAACTCTTAAAAGTACAACTTTTAATTACTTTGAAAAGAAATATTTGGATTTTATACAACTGCATGATAAAATTGGAAGATTTTTTTTTTAAAAGTATAATTTTGAATTTGGACAAAAATGCAGTTTCATTTCTGTATGTTGTAAAATAACAAATAAGACACTAATAACATACTTCTTGAGTGTATTCCTTTGGCAAGAAAGCTCCAGATGCTATGTTGGGTCCTCCTCCATGTAATTTTAAGGCCCTTATAGTTGCAACAATTACAACTACATTAGGAACTAAACCAGAATAGCGACATTTTATATCACAAAACTTCTCTAAACCAACATCTGATCCAAAGCCAGCTTCAGTAACTAAAATATTAAAATATTTTCCCACATATAAGTTTTTTAATATTTAAATATACACAAGAAAATCATAATTATGCTTTTAAAATATTTATTATTGAATTCTTATTTTTTATTTTATTTGTCAAATGAATATAATGTCATTTATATAATGCATTTTAATTATATAACATTAAATTTAATAAGGTCAGTCCTGAAAGTTGCATATATGTTAGTAGTGTAGAACAGTTAGTAGGTTTGATTCACATAAGAATGACAAGAAAAATAATTAACCATATTTCAACAAACATGCCTCAAAATAAAATTTCAATAAGAATATTTTATAATGAATGCAATTCAAGAAAATAAACAAGGCCTTTTCAAAATAAAAGAAATATACGAAATTAAATTTTATTTTATTATTTTTTTTTTCAATTGTCACAGAACAACTTCTTAATACTTCAGTTTCACAATTTTTAATTCCACAAATCATTATAATTCATTTTAAATTCACTGAAAAGAAACTTGAATGAAATATTCATACCTAAAAAAATTTTTTTTACACCAAGCACACATATTATTCTAATAAAACTGCATTTAGGGTTAGCATTCTTTTAAATATACGGATTGTTAGAATTATTTTAAAATATTACCAACGAATCCATTCTTCCCAACTAATTTCAAAGCCAATTTATCAGCAATAATTGAAGAATTTCCATGAGCAATATTTGCAAAAGGACCAGCATGTACAAACACTGGAGCACCCTACAGATTTCAAAACATAGTTTTTCACATTCATCAATCAAAGTATATTTTGAAATAAAATGATACAAATATTTAAATTAACATGTTCCAAACTATTTTTTTTAAAAAAAAGCATTGATTTGAAAAATTTAACAAAAATATTCTTATTTACTTTTAGAATTTCATATTAGGAATTCCAAAAAGATTTTTAGTGCATCATACACACAGAAATTTTAAAGGTTTGATAGGTTTTATTTGACACCTGAGCAAGCACCCCATCTCCTAACTTCCACACTACACTAACAGGACTTTGAGCATCAACAGATTTAATATGCATCAGCCCCAGTTACATGGCAATTTTTTTTGTGGCTTAACAAACAGAAGTTTTAAGATGAATACAAATATTTGAAAAATTTTGTTTATCACACACATAAAATGAAAACATTTGAAAAGAAAAAAGATTAATATCTCAAATAAGGACATTACTCAGAATTACTATTTAAGTTGTAAAAACAAACATGAAGTCATAAAATGAAAAACTTGAAATAGTTCTGCGCCTTAATAACTGATTTTAATAAAGTTGCACAATATTAATAATTATAATTTTTTATTAGTTTAAGGAAATTTAATTACCTCAATTGTTTGCATCAAATTTGGATTGACAGCATCTTTCAATAAAACAGCTAAAGCTCCAGTAACACCCTAAAAATTTTGCATAGATTTCAACATTTTTTGTATAAATAAGAGAGTATGCACTACACTTATTTTTATTTCTTTCACAAACAATACAGCAAATAAAAATACTTTATTTCTTTCACAAATAAAAATACATCTGAATTACACTGAAATTCATAATAATATTTTTTATTATGCTCTTTTAAAGGTACTTTTCTGGTTATTCAGACACACTTGGTTTCAATACATGCCATCTTTATAATGCTTTTTTCGAGTTTCATGAGATAATGCAGCTAACCTATGCATGCATGTGTGTAAGTATGCTTGAATGTATTCATCAATTTTTTCCACTTTATATTTAACTATCATAATACTAATTTTTTTTCTATCAAGATATTTTGTCGGTATAACAATCACAATGAAATACTCAGCCTCTTGGAAAAGAAAGGGTTAGAATCTAAACAAAAATTAATTGTCCAGTGGTGGGATTCAGATAACTAAATACCATTGTTCATTGCTTTTAAGTATAAAAATATATTCTAAAAAGATATTTATTATTTTTGCATTTAATATTCAAACACAATAAAAGAGAAGATACACAAAATTAACTTATATAATAGTTCTTTTTAACAAGTTATGAGTCCTTTTTAACACATTTTAACAAGTTCTGAGTTAAAAAAATATTAGAATTAATTTTCTTAAACTGGTGCAAATCAGAAGAGACCCATGCATTTTGCCTAACTATGGAAAATGTAACAATAAGATTTTATGAGACTATCTTTCCTAAATTTCTAGATTTTGTTGCAATACAGTGTCAAAACTGAAAGAAAAGTGTTATAATGCAAGTCAGAATTCGGTTTCAAAAAGACACATTTCCTTCACATGCAAATTAAAATTTGAAGAAACTTTAAAGACCAAAGTTGGACAGAAATCTGTTGGCAGTAAAAATAATAAATGTATGCTTCATAGATTTCCCATTTCTTTTTTTTAAAATAAAAAAAACCCTACTTTTCATAATTATTTCTGAACAGTGACTATGAAAAGTAAAGATAGCCAAACAAACATTTTTCTAAATTTTATTATGTTACTAATGAATCTGCTCTTTTTGTGGGAAACCAGGCAGATAATTAAAAAGTACCTTTAAAATTTATTTAATAATATACATGAAACAACTTTTCCAATAACCATTTTGACATAATTGATGAAGTACATTAACAAGCTAAAACAATAAATAAAACCATTAAACAGATGTAGATCATGTTTACATTAAAATTTTAAACAGTTATAAGCAATTTTTTATGTATGTCATTTTGATTTAGCTGATTGAAAATGAACCTATATTTAATACATTTTATTATGAACCTATATTTAGTACACTATACCTACATTTATTATATTAAACTATTATATGAACCTATATTTAGTATACTATACCATAAAGCAAAGAAAGCTGAAAATTCTGAAGCATGAAGTTTAGGTATTTGATCAAAATTAAATATCAGAATTTATAACTGTAAATAAGATTTTTAAAAATTCAGACTAACATTATTAAAATCAGCAATTATTAAATACTATATATTTCTACATGAATAATATATTTACTCAAATATATTTTACAAGTAATATTTATACATAGATAAAAACAATATATTTTAAGAAGTTCTTTTATGATAGTCCATGTATAATTATGTAGTATAATGACTCGTAAATATATCCAAAAATAATAAAAACATATTAAACATTTTAAAAGAGAAAAATATTACACTGAAAAAATCCTCACATACCAGATCTTCAACAGTAATAGGCACTTCTTTACGACTATTAGCAATTACAATTTTCGAAAGCTTTTTTTTCATATCAGCCATATCTGTTGCTAAGGCTAAAACTGCCATGATTTCACTAGCTACAGCAATGTCAAACTGAGTCTGAAAAAATTATGACAAATGATAAGCCCAAATTAAAAATTAATGTTTATCCCAAAAGAAACGTTTAATGTATTTGAAATATGGTCCAAAATCAATTTCTTTTTTTCAGAATATATATATATATTGATTCAATTAATACAATTTTTTTAAAAAAAATTTCTTACTTCTCTCGTCATTTTCTTTTCAGTTGCAGCCATCCCAATACATATTTTACGCAAGAAACGATCATTTGTATCCATAACTGCCAAAACATTGGAAAATTTGGAGTTTATGTACAAAAACTTTTATTGTAATAATTTAATGTGTTTCAAGTAATATTTAATATTAAAATATATGGCAATTCAGAACCATCTTTACATGTTTTTTTCAAACAAATATCTTTTATGGAGCGTTTTTTTCCACAAGATCTAGTAAAAAAATATCAATTTAAAACTTATAATTGATATGAAATTTTATCTTTAAAAAACAGAATTTATTATTATTTAGAGAGTAAAAGGTATTCAATTCATAAAATAAATGAAGGTTATCGCAAATATTTAATTAAGTTAATGATTTTATTCATATTATGTAAAATTTGAATTCAATAATACATTACTAAATGATATTTTATATAAAATTACTAACTTAAATTGGTAAAGAAAATGTGCCTTACCTCTATGCCAAGAGACAGTAGAAGGATCAATGTCAAGTCTTGCAAAATTGCTAATTTCTTCTGGGGTTAATGTAGTAGGATCAGTTTTTTGAATACCAAGTCTCTAAATATTTTTAAAGAAATGAATAAGACAATATAAACTTTTACAACTTCTTCATAACAATCGTACTGATGTTTTAAAACAAGCAATTAAACATGTGAATAAAATAACACACTTGCCTGTAATCGGGCAATCTGTATTTTGGAAAATTCCTGCTTCCCATTGACTACTTTTACTAATCTTCGATATAAATCCTACAAAGAATTAGAAGTATTTTCATGTTTTTCAACAGCTTGAGTCTAATTAAATAACTAAGCTAAATTTATAAAGGAAAATTTACATATAAAGAACTCAAAATTCAAAAGAAATAAAACAATTATCTTAAAGAATTTTAGAAAATACTCAAATCTATAAATAGTCATACATGAAATTAATTTAAAAACTTTTCTTCAAATTGAGTAAATAAATATTTATATCAATCTGTTCTGGAACAATACAGAGCTTCTAAAAATAAAGAAGACTTAAAACACATTAAGAAAATAAAGAAAAATTGTGTACCAAACTTTTATCGAAAAATACAACAGAACTAGAGATGATGAAAATCTCCAAAAGTAATTTAAGATTTGATAATTCCCAAGCTAAACTATTTTGCAACATTTTCTGTTAAATGAGCTTACTAGTGCGAGTAATATTGAAATGCACAACTAGAATTTCATTAAATCTAAAGGGATAATACAATTAGTTTTTAATCTAAGCTAAAGTAAAATTATGAAGACATATCTTTAACAGAAAAAAAAAAAAAATTACAATAATGTGGCCAAGAACCTATTTTCCTAAACTATTTTTTTTTATACCAGAATCAATTAGGGCTTTATTCATTTTGAAAGATTAAACAATTTTGACCAAAAGTGACTTACAGCATCTGACTGTGTAGCTTCATGAAATATACGAGCATCAATCTGAGCAGCAAGCAAATTATTTGCAGCAGTAACAGCATGAATGTCACCAGTCAAATGAAGGTTGAATTCTTCCATAGGAATTACTTGAGAATATCCACCACCAGCAGCACCACCTTTAAAATACTTAAATATCAAATATATAAATAAAAAAATTATGTCAAATAACACACTTAAAAACTATTTTTGTAGCATAAAAGATGAACCATAACACTTCATTTCTTTTTCTTTGAAACATATAAATATGATTTTTTAATTTACTTTTAACATTTTTAGATATCAATTATTAATCTTTTCAGACTAATATTCTCTTTCAGTTACATCAGTATATTCATAAAATATGTAGCTGGTTTACTCACTACAACATTCATTATTAAACCCTTTTTTAAATTTAAATTTGAATGAAATAAATTAAACTAATATTGCATTTGCACAGTACAAAGTGATAGTGATAACTAACTAAATATTAATAACATTCAACCAAGTTCAGAAGACAAAAGATGTTATATCTTTTGCTAAAAAAAATATCTATGTTGATACCTTTTTCTCCAAACAAAATAATGTACATTCGATTATTACATTTATGATGCAAAATTTATTTGTATCCATTACTGCAAAAATAAAATAAAAGTGCAACATAAAAGCAAAGAGATATTCTTCTAACAATAATGTGAGATGACCTTTTAGACTAATCAATTTGCTTCAATTTTGAATATCACTTGGTGACCAAATTGGTACCTCAATCTTTTAATTTGTATATCATTCTTTTGAGATGTTCAGTATCAGCTTTTTATTACTTGAATATTAGAAGAATAGAATATTTCATATACAAACTAAATATACTAGCTGAACGACAAGTTGGACTGCTGCATAATAGATGTTTTCAATGTTAACTTTTATGAGACTCATTCAACCCTTTCCGAAATGCATGCACTGAATTTTTGAAATGTTTGCATATCATACTGAGACATTTTAATTCAGTAAAACTTCTACTTACTTAATATTTTTAATCTATTCACTTAATAGATTTAATGTATTTACAAAGATTGTTATATTATACCTCATATCAGAGTCTTTTGATAATTATTTCAAACTTTCAAATATTCCATCTTGAATTGGAATGTTGCAGAAAATTTTTCAATTGTTGAATCTCGAGAAATTTCCCTGCCACATGGTAACAATTTTTCATTCAGAGATTATCATTCAAATAAAAATGATTACATATTTATTTCAAATTTTCTAGGGAATTTGACACCAATCAGAGATCCAAACTATATATGCTTATCCAGATATTTAGATAATGTTATTTTCAATGTAATCTTGGTTTGTCATAGCTTGTAATTATCATAAGTCAAATCTTATAGTTTTCAAGTAACTCCCCCCCCCATATTATTAAATACAAAATTTTTTTGTTAATGTAATCATATGAAATTTTCTTTTTTTTTTTGTATTTGATGAACAATATTTACATATTAGTCATGACTTTTTAATATCCATAAATCTGCACTCTTCTAATACATAACAATAAACTATTTTAAATTCTTGTTGAAAAGGGAAAATATTAACTATCAATTATGACTCAAACATTCTTTTGCAATTTGAAGAGAGAGTATTATAAATCGACTTTACCAAATTTAGCATACAACAAACATTTGGCAATGTCCAACCTATTTCTACTTCAATTCTACTTAAAATAAGCTTGTTAAGGAACATGGCTTTAATTGAATGTACTTTATAAAGTTTTAACATTTTGCTATTTTAAGTAGATTTCAATTTTGGAATGTGTCATCTATTTGGCTTCATTGTAACAATTTCTTACTTTTGTAACTCATTAGTGGTCTTTATTTATATTATCACAATTATTAAAAAATTAAATCTTTTCAAATACATATGTCTGAGTTGGATCTTTAAACTAAAATATCCTTTAAGGGTTTAGTGTAATTTGACCAAATAACATTTGTAGAAGCTGACATTATAAAAAGGTTACAAGGAGTAAGTCATTCAACCTGTCTGTCAATATTATGGAAATTATATTTTGAGATCAATACCTTTAATACCAAATGTTGGGCCTTGAGATGGCTGACGCAAGCAAGCAATAACATTCTTTTGTAGCTGCACAGCTAATGCTTGACACAAACCAACTGTAGTTGTACTTTTACCCTCTCCCAATGGAGTTGGAGTAATTCTAAACAATTATCAAGCAATAAAAATAATTATGAAAGTTTACTCATGTTTTACATAAAACCTAAAATAAAAATTATTTTAAAAACACTTAAAAAGATATTTCATTTAAATTAAATGAAATACCTTTTTAAATGAAATAGCTGCTTTACTAAATGAAATAGCTACACTCACTCCAAAATATTTAACAGCATTAAGTTTATTTTGCCAATGTTTATTTCCTTTTTGATTAAGCTTCAGTTACATAATATAAAGTAGCATAAAAATAATTGATTTAAAAAATTTCACTTTAATTTTTATATTATTTTACTTGCATAAATTTATATATATATATTTTACCTGATTCCACCTTATGTATCAAGTTATGCCTTCCTTTAACATTTTTCTTAAATTTTGCAAGAAAATAACAATTTTCAGTATTGAAATAAAGTAAAATTTATTAATATTTATAATTTGACAAAAATTAGATGAATATGGACTTAAAAAATTATTGAAGAGCGTATAGTGGTGCCATTGAAGTGAGTGAATGAATGTAAAGTTTATTGGTGCAAGAGCCAGATATGGCTATGCTGCCCCAAACAAGATTTAACTGTGGTCTAGATGTGAAAAAATTGAAGAAAATACAAAAATTGGTTGACAAGAAGGAGGGTCGAAAATCGAAAAGGATAGCTAGAATAACCTGGGGGCACGTCTCCCGAGTTTACCAAAGACAGTAAACCCCATAGGAAAGAAAAAGATCACTAGAGTGCCTTGGGGTCATGATGCCTGTACTTACCTAAAGGAGGCAAGTCCATGAGGTCCCCTGATATAATCCCCAGGGGCATGGTGCCCTGCTATACCCTCAGATGTTGGGTACCCATTTTAGTCGCCTCTTACGACATGCATGAGCAACAGAGGGACTATTTTGTCATTCCCGGTCACCACACAAGTCATGGTGCCATTGAAATCAAAAGTAATATAATGAATTTGTCACAAAACAACTATTTGCATAATTTTAAGCTAAACAGCTATCTTTTTTTTTTCATAAAGTTATAGCAATTAAAATAATCCAGTGATTGTCTTTAAGAAAAAATAGAATAACCAGTATAAGTATAATATAGTAATATTCTTGTTAAAACAGACGATTTTAGTAAAGATAAATATTGTTTTAAAGTTGCATCATTTTTATAGTTACACTTTTTATACATCCTATTAATAACATTTATGTCTTATTAGTGCTTAAATGGATACAATCATCATCAATAAGTATTAACTCTTAAATTCCTTAAATAAGAAATCTAAACAAAAGTTACTTATGAGCTTTCATAATGAAATAAATTTTTATTAATCTAAATTGACATATTTTGAAATTAGTAAGTTATGCCTCATGTTTTTAAAGCCTACCTTACCTTATCATATGTAGTGATCATTTTCCAAATTAAAAATAGTTTTAAACAGGAAATGATAAATATATATTTCAGTTCACACTTATAAATTCACAAAGAGTTATTCCTTTTGTACCTAGATAATTTTTTTAAAAAAATTACTTAAATTACAGTTTTCACACAATGCTTGAATATTATCTAATTTATGTTATGCTAAATTATAAACAAAAAACTCATATTTTTATAGCTCTCAATAACAACTATTGAAATCATATAAAATACATATATTTAATGATTTAATTTTCTTTCACTTTCACACAAAAAAATTAATAGTTTGGACACTATATATATACAAATACTTTACCCAGCAATAACAACATATTTTCCTGGTTCTCTAAATTTACATCGCTCCAAGACTGATAACGAAACCTTTGCCTTTTTATCACCATAAAGTTCTATTTCATGAGGCAAAATTCCAATTTCTTTAGCTAAAACAGCTATGTCTTTCAATTTCTGCAGTCTCGTAATTTCAATGTCACTGGGAAAATTATATAAAAACTCAAAAACAAAATCTTACAAAAACCATTCTTAAACTTATCAACCAAAAGATGTGAAAAAGTAAAGATCATTCTCAATACCTAAGACCAGGAGGTCCAAAATTTATAGGTGTAGGTGTGAGGCTCCATGTATGCTAGAAGCAAAGATAAAATTAAAATTTACAATATGCACTTTTAATTACAAAAGAGATAAATATTTATCCGTATATCAGCCACAAAGCTATTATTAGTGACCTTTTAACATAATTCAATATTTAATTAAATAACACTTAACATATAAAAAAAATCCTTATATGATTCAAGGTTACTCTGATAAAATATTCAAAATAATTTGTATCAAACCATTTGAAATAAAAAAAAATTATATCAAACAAGGCTAATTAAAATTATTTTATAGCTATCATATTTCTAAATACTGGTATAGTGAATAGAATGAAAAAGTTTATACATGTAATTAGCTATTACATATTTAATTTGGAATTATTATCTCTTAAATATTTAATTAATAGTTACAAATGAAATACACAAAAGTAGTTGCCCATTGAAAATCAAAAAGGATGTAACATGATTTTATTAAGCAGATCCAATACTTTTAAGAATGTGAAATAATCAAGTTTTAAAGCAGCTGCATTTGTTAACCTATTTTACAATTCAAAGCTACAAATTTTTTTCTAAGTATACGTTAGGCAGATAACAAGACAAGAGCTATAGTATTTAACTGTTTTTGCTTCAATTTTCCTTCAAAAAATAATTCAACATTTTTAAAACTATTGTCATGAGAAATTTTTAAATCTAGTTTTGCTACTTTTAAATGTATCTTATAAAGTGCTAAATAATCAGTAAAAAAATGAATGAGCTTCAAAAGGATTATAGAATGATTAATAAAGAGAAGCATTCACAAATTTGTGATAAAAAGAAAAATAATAAATAATCCTAATACTTGAAACAAATTTTTCACAGCATTCAAGGTATTTCTTGCAATGTTCACAGCGACTGTGCTCCAAAAATATTTGCTAGAGAAAATATTACTGCTTTCATTTAGATTGGCACAACCTGAAATGAATAAGTAAAATAAAAATGATTTATCACTAAACTTTTAAAATTGAGATATATTAACATGCTTGTTGCTGAACTTTGATAAAAGTTCTTAAATAAGATTGACTCTATAATGAAGATGGATATAAGAAATATGCATTTATTGACGTACCAAAACTAGAACAATCCATTAGAATAGCTCCAGGTTTCAAAGTATTTCCAAGTTTATCAGAATTTTGAAGAGCAGAAATAACAATAGTGGCATTTTCTATCTACACAGAAAAAATTGCAAAAATACAAAATAAGCAAACACAACAAAAAATAGCTTAGCAACACTCAGACACAAACAAACACATTAATTACTAAAATTAAACAAATCTGGTGATGCTGCACCAAACATTTATTACATAGTTTTTTTTAAAAATCAAATAAAGATTAAAAAATATATTATTATAAGATTAAAATCCAAAACATGGCAGAAAAAACCAATTCTATATAAAAATGCAAATAAGTTGTGATGGAGTTTTTTCCTCATTAATTATATAAAATTAAAAGTACACTAATCAATATTTTCAAACAAACATTTTGAAAATATGAATGAAAAATTAGATACAATGATAAAACCATTATTTAAAAATGCACACATTTTCTTGTTATATAAAATGTGAAATAAATACTTCACTGAAAATGTAAGTTCAACAATTACTTCTGCAACATCTTTTTTTATATAGCAGAATCATTTTAACATTTTTCATATTAACTAACAACTCTAGATTTAAAAAAAAAAAAAAAAAAAACACAATGAAATGATTACAAGTTCATTACATTTTATTTTTTAATTTAAGGCATGCTAATATGTAAGAAGTAGTGCATTTTTTTTTTAAATAAATAAGTTTGCTTTGCTTTATTAGCAACACGAAAGCTACTGGAGACAGAACTAGTAATTTTGAGCCTCGGTAAAGTGGCGAGGACAACACCTGAACTGGCACCTCCATCTCCTAATTTCCAAGCCACACCAACATAAGGACTTTAGGCATCGACAGATTTAACATGAATCAGCCCCAAATACATGGTGGGTCTTTAGTGACATCAAGGCCCAAACCTGTGACTCTGTGAAAATCACCAGCTGCGAGTCCACGGCCTCTTAAATAAGAGAGTATTAAATATAATATTTATCCTCAATTCTTTTTAGATCTTAACATTAAATTCTTGATACTGTTCAGATATTACAAAACTATTTCAGAGTTTAACTGACAAATACCCATAAATCATGAGATTTTAATAATTAAAGGGGGAAAAAACAATTTACCTTTTCATTACACTGAAACACAACTAGTAATTTACAAGTTATGCTTTCACTGAATTATTTTAACTTTTAGCATGAATATTGTTTACTTTCAAATACTTAAGACTTACCCCTGATGGTAAATATTCTTCACAATATTGGCATAAGGTTACAACTGCACTTTTTCTTAATAACATTTGTGATATGGAACCAAATATAATCTTTTTTCCAAGCAGAAAAGCATTAGCATTTTTTAAATTTGTTCCTAGAGAATGACAAAACCATTTTTTTACTCATTGAAACTGAATAGAATAGATAATTATTTATGGAATTGAAATAATGATTGTTTCATTTTATTACAATAGTATACATATCTACAATAACAAGAATCAGTCAAAAGAAAAGCTTTGTTACATTGAAATATGTTTTTGCATATTCATAGAATAGAAATATTGTTTGGAAAAGATAGTTCTTTTCCTTAAATTTTAGGTTTATCCAATACTTTTAAGATATTAGCTCATTTCCAACATAGAATATTTTTGATTGGTTGTTTATAAACATCATACTTTGAATCAACACAAGGGCTGCTGGGATGGGACTTGAAATTTTCAATCACAGTCAAGAGACGAAGATGACATCTGAGGTGGTCCCTCTCTCTCCAAATTTCCACCCAAGCTAATAAAAGGACTTAGCACAAAGACAAATTTAATATGCATCAGCCCCATTATGCAGTAAGTCTTTAATGGCATCAGGATTCAAGCCAATGAAACAATGCAGGCCATGGATTTGCAACCATGACCACTGGCTTACCACGGCTACCACACGTAGAACAAAATAGCAAAAAATCTGCCAAGAACGTTCAAGCATCAAAGATCACAATCAACTCAACATGAAAATATTTAACTCTATTCATTACTTTTACAAAAATAGATCATGTGGTATATTTTGAGCCAACTCTTAATTAACTTTCAAGAGTTACATGAAATTGAATTATAAAAAAGTTCTGTTTTTCACACAGTGCTCAACATTTTTTACTTTGATGAGAATGAATTTCAAGAGATAAAGGAAAAAAATAAGCTAAAAACAATTATTTAACGATGAAATCAAAAGTATATTTTAAATGATTATTATAATTGATTTAATCCCAGTAATCAGTTATTAGGAAATAATACATGAAATCCATCAATGTATTTGATTACAAATCTATTTCCTTCCCCTGATAAAAAAAAAAAACTATATGTGCTCTAACATTATTAAGATATTTTTCTCCCTTCATAATGTATACTACCCTTGAAAATTTGATGATACTAAGACCAAAGTATGAGCTTTATTACTTTTAGAATAATACAATTTAAAAAATTGGTTGTTTCAAATAAGTATTAAAAAAACCCTGAGAAACTTTAAAATAATTTTGCATTTGTACTATTTAAAATTAAGATACTATTGAATATTGATAAACAAAAACTATCATATTGAAAAACTGCATTACTCTGATTATAGCAAATTTCACATTTTCTTCCTGAACTTCTAGAGGAAAAAAATGGATCGTGGGGGGAGGGGGATCAATCACACAACAAAAATAATATATCTCTAAGAAGCATACTCATACTAAACTTTACACCTTACTTCATTCAAATAATTACAAAAATATCACTAATTTTTAAGATTTTCTAGAAAAAGAAATGTCCCTTTCATTCACAGAGTTATAACCTTCTCAAAAATAAATTTTTAAAAAAAATCATTAGTATAAATTAATATCAGGTTTGAACCAATTAACCAATAGGACAATGCAATGAGAATGACTGATTATTTTTTTATGGGATATAGAGCTACAAAGGCTATTATCCCAACACAATGAGTTTATGATGAGAGAACTTAAAATTCTAAGCCATATTCAACTGATTAGAATGAAACCAGAATTCTAAATTCAAACTCTTAATACTGATACCATGCAAAATGAGGAATTCAAGCCCTAGTTATAGTGATGTACAGTCATATAATAATAAAATAAAATAAAGGGGAAACCTTAATAACTTTTGTAAATATCACCACAACAAGATAAAATTGATACTACTGTTAATGGTTCAAAATGAACAAAATAATGTTAATGGCTTAATCACTTAATTAACTTCTAAAAGTTCTCATTACATAATATTTTGTTTTTGCAGAATTCAGCCAAGAATGTTCTAAATAGCCTGCATTGCAAATTTCATTTAAATGTGATTAATTATTACACATATTCAGGTAAAACTTTTAAGAGGTCACATACAAGATTACTTTTGAACAAATAATCTGTAAAATATTTAACAATTTAGTCAATTATAAATTTTGGAATGTTGTCTATTCAAAAATAAAATTAATTTTTCACAATCTTTTTTTGTGTTTTTGAACACAGTGTAATAAGTGGATGAATAATTAAAAAAAAATGTAAACTAATATAACAAGGAGTAATAACTTCCATTTTGAATACTTTCTAAATAGTATAATATGATTATAAATTTGGATTTCAATCGTAAGAATTCCAAATACTCAATTTTGGAAATTACAATTAATATTTTTCAAAAATAACTATGCTTAATAAATTCAGATTTTTTGCAATATTACTTTCCATTTTTTTTTTTTTTTTTTTGTAACAAAAAAAATATTTTTAGACTTGGAAAAAGCTATCTATACTCAGAAACTTAAGCAGAATTTTGGGAAATTTTAATATTTTTTGCAGGAGCTTATTCCATGATGAAAAATAAGTTGCAAGGAAAAAATAATATTCTTAATGATAAAATTATTTTTAGAAACTAATCAACAACATCAATAAAATTAATTAACCAATCAACATTTTAATTGGTTCCTTTTAAATTATTTACAATGATATCAATTCTGTCCAGTCATAATAAAAATTACAATACTTATTAAAGAGTTACTTTTTTTAACCCATTGTACATTAATTTTTTATCACTTCACATGAAAATATTCCCCAAATTAAACTAACAGTCACAAAAACACTGTTCTATAAACAAAGCAGCTATGACTCTTTAAAAATGTATAAGGCTAATTAGATAACATACAGACTGTCTCACCAGCATTTTCAATAATATCTAAAACTGCAGCAGCTGCAGCTGATGACAGACAATGATTATCATTGCATTTTTCCAAATTTTCCTTGTTATTTCTAGAATTTAAGGGGAAAAAATTAACACTGCATTTGATTCAAATATTCAGTTAAGCTTAAAACCTAATAACAGTGGAGCATTGATTACCTGAATACTGATCAACCAAAAGCATGCCAATCGGCAAATTCAAATTTGCATGCCATGTAAAAGTTCTGATAGCCTACTGGCCAATGAGATTAGTCATTGTAAGGGGCTTATGAGCCTTTGCTTGTTACAGATTATGTTGTAGTTGTGTCATTTGTAATGGTGACTATACATAAATGAGTTGTTTTTATTGTTTCCATTAAATTCAAAGTAATAGACTTAACTGAAGAATGATGCTAGTGAATCAAGCTTAGTACGGGAAAATGGAGTTAGAATTACAACACTATTGCCATTTAAAAGAACAATGACATTTACAAAATTTATACGTGAACTTGACAGTGAACATGAAAACTTGCCCAGAAAAATGATGAAAACGAGATAAAAACAGGATTTAGAAACTGCAGTTTACACATGTTCATGCATGTATATAGCCATGGGCAACTAATAAGTGGCTGTTTAATTTGAAATAGAAAAGAAACTAGGAGAAAAAGCTGATTTTAAGATTAACTACAAGATGGCTTATGCTTTTCAATTCTAGGTATGAATAAAGAAATTGGACATCCAGGGTAAAAAAACTGTCAGCTGATCCTGAAGCAACCAAATATTACAAAGAGTCTTTTAAAAACATGATTGATAAGCAAGGCTAAATTTTTTTTTTTTTTTACAATACAGATAAAACTGGCTTACACAGGAAGAAAAATATAACACAATATCAACCAAATCATGCATTACTGCAATGGAAGCAGACATGTTACTGGAATGCTC
Source organism: Nephila pilipes (assembly GCA_019974015.1). Lineage (NCBI taxonomy): Eukaryota > Metazoa > Arthropoda > Arachnida > Araneae > Nephilidae > Nephila > Nephila pilipes. The sequence continues at coordinate 149,735 of BMAW01065914.1, forward strand.
TGACTAAATTTACTATGCACAGAAAGTGCTCTACAGAAAATTGAAATTGAAAAATGAATTGAACATGGCAGAAAAAAATCAATTCTATATAAAAATGCAAATAAGTTGTGGTGGAGGTTTTTTTCCTTATTAATTATATGATTAAAAGTACATTAATCAATATTTTCAAACAAACATTTTGAAAACATGAATGAAAAATTATATACAATGATAAAACCATTATTTAAAAACACACACATTTTCTTGTTATATAAAATGTGAAATAAATACTTCATTGAAAAATGTAAGTTCACCAATAATTTCTACACCATCTTTATTTAAATAGCAGAGTCATTTTAACATTTTTCATATTAACTAACAACTCTAGATTTAAAAATAAAACACAATGAAATGATTTTGAACTCATTACATTTTATTTATTAATTTAAGGCATGCTAATATCTAAGAAATAGTGTTTTTTTTTTAAAATAAGTAAGTTTGGTTTGCTTTTATTAACATTGCACTAGAAGCAACATGAGGGATATTGGGGACAGAACTCGTAATTTTGAGCCAAGGTCAAGTGACGAGGACGACACCTGAGCAGACAACCCCCTCTCCTAACTTCCTCACCACTTCAACAGAAGAACATTGAACCCCGACAGATTTAATGTGCATCAGCCCTAGCAACACAGAGGGTCTTTAGCGATCAAGGATCAAACTCGTGACTGAACGAAACCGCCGGCCACGAAACCGAAACCAAAGCAACGACCACTAAGCTACCATGGCCACCAGAATAGATAGAGATCATGAAAAAATCTTTTTTTTGATGATCTTGGTAATCAATTGATGAATGATGAAACCATTGCCAGAGTCATCACCATTCAAGATTTTGGCGACTACAAGGAAGAATATAATGACAATAAATAAGCTGAAAAAGGACCATTAAGTGAGGAAGTTTTTTTTAGCCTTCAGATGGCTATGAAATGATTCCAATAAGAAGAAACAGAAGCTTTCCAATTTCTATGTTTAAAATCACTGCAAAATTTAGCGACAAAAAATGAGTTTCCAAGAAAATTTTGGATTTCTTTTCCTAAACTGTAGACCAACTTGAATAGCCATTTCGAAATCATCAAATTAGAAAACTTGGTTTTCTATATTATTTGTAAGATGAGCCAAACGAAATTTATACAGTTTTGTGTTCAACATCACTTTCTTTGTTTAATTAAAGTACTAGAAAAAATTTCCCCTGTGATTGGTTATCTGTAAATTTGTTATCTGAACATACTCAGTCCCCAAATTTTGGATAATCAATGCTCAACTGTTTTTGTACAGTTTGTTTTTAAAAATTTACATTCTACTTAAACAGTTCCAAAATTTTTAAAGTATTTTTAAGACTTAAAACATTTGAAAGCATTTTAAATTTAGGAAAAGTTAGAATACTTTCTGTTATTGATTTTCAATATTATCTATGATTTTAAAGATGAAAAAATTAACAATGTATAAGAATTATTTGATTTATACATAGGAAATTCAATTTGTTCCATTATGGGTGTCATGAATGAATGAAGAAAACATGTCAGATGCATTTGACAAAAAATTTTCAATTTATTTTTTCATTTTTTTAATTCTCATACACTAAAATACATAAATATAATTTTTAAACATCATAATTCAGTTTTGTAAGTATAATACTGAAATATAACATACCCTGCTATATCTTTGCTCGGAAGGATAGCATTGTATACTGATGCACAATTACCAATGTAGTCATCTGGTAACTGAAAAAAATATTTACAATTGTAATGAATACTTAAAAATTTGAATTCATAAGCCTAATAACATTCACAATTAATCATAAAAACTCATTTTCATTAAACAAAGTCGCTTTTTCAAAAAAATATTAAAATTCAAACAACTTCAATAAGATGAAAAATATATCTCACATTTAAATAATTTATTGACATTTATCAAAATTGACTATTTTTTGGTAAGTTCATTTTTAAAGAAACTGATACATAGAGTTAAAAAAAATTACTTAAATATATTAAAGCTTTAGATATTTGAATTCTTGAAATTTAAATACCAAAATTTCATTTAAATTTCAAGAAACCGTCTTGAAATGCTTTTTCATGCTCTGTGCTGTTTTTACACATCTTTATAAAAAAATAAAACAGCATAACCAAAATGACTAAAAATCTTTTGAATAGAAATTGTGAAAAACAACCTTGCATATAACTTGGACACTTGAAAGTTTCATCAACATTTTGGAACATGGACAAACAAATATCATTCCCATCATTTAATTTTATACAAAGTTCGAAATTTTTAAACAAAACATATATATATATATAAAGTGAATAAAATCATAATTTGTAAAATAAAAAATACCAAAATTATAAATTACCTCAACCAGAATTCCATGAACATAAGGATCAGCATTTAACTCTCTAACTCTATCTAAAACCTTCGAAGAAATAGGTCAAAGAAAGATTAATATAACTTGTTAAAACTCTTTAAAATAAATACAATCACAAAAGTTTATATATATATTTTACTTATTCAAAAGAATTCCTTTTCACTAAAAAGAATATTAATTTTAAGGGAAAAGAAAGAAAAAAAAATTAAAATACCTTACATACAAGCCTTTTTGTTCCACATTCATTCATTTAACACTTAATATGACATGCTAATACTTTCACCAGATTTAAAGAGGGAAGTTATTTTTTGTTTAGAAAAACACTAATAAACTCGAAAAAAGAACAAAAAGGGGGGGGGGAACTTAATTATTTTATCTAAATAATTTTACATTTCAGTTGAAATACATTCCTCTTTAAATGAAATTAAGAGCAGATTTGTAAAAATATTTTTACTTCAACTTTCTTACATATAAAGTGATTATTGGGAAAATGAACAAGTTTCTAGAGCTCACATGAAAATTGCATTTAATAAAATGAACTGATATTTTTCTAGTTCAAAATGATAGTGAAGACAAGACAAAAAATAATTTTAAGAAATTGATGTGATATGTACAAATTAATAATTATTTAACTACACTATTGGCCCTTAAAATTGCTGCACCAGGAAGAAATGCAAAAAACAAAATGATATTTATTGGATAAATATATCATACTGAACAAGTAATTTAATTTCCAAGAAATTTAGAAGGATAGATCCCAAGAAATTAGTACCAGAATAACCACCTTTGGCAGCAATAACAGCTCTTACATGCCTGGTAGTTGAGTCAGAGATTGGATGGGATGTACAGGTACAGCTGCTCAAGCAGGTTCAACAGGAAGCCACAGTTTATTGACTGTAGTGACTGGCATATGGCGAAGAACCAGTTGCTCGTTAACCATTAACCAGACATTTTGTACAGGTAGGAAACATATCTGGAGAATGTGTCGGCCAGGGAAGCAGCCAAACTTTTCTTGTATCAAAAAAGGTCTGTACAACACCGTCAGCTTGTGGTTGTGCATTACCCGGCTGAAATATGGGCCATAGAAGGGCTCGAAGAAAAGATAGTGCCATGGGCTTAACACACCAGAAATGCATTGGTCACCATTCAAAGTGCCTTCAATGCAAACAAAAGGTGACTGAGATGTGTATCCAATGACACCCCATACCATCAGTCCAGGTGATGGGCCAGTTAGATGATATTGAATGAATGGCGGCAATGTACATTCTCCAAGATGCTGCCAAATGCAGATGCAAACAACATGTAAGCAGAACCTTAATTGTCTGAAAAGATTGTGTTACATCTTGGTGCATCCAGGTTCATCATTGATTATACCATTAAAGGTGCTCCTGTCTGTGATACAGCATGAAGGGTAGCCAATGCTATTGTCATCGAGCCGACAGTCTATGCTGCTGCAAATGTCGTTGAGCTGCTAGTGCAAACATTGGTTGTCTTGCAAATGATCCTATTTCTTGACTTGGGGGTTGTGACATGGCTATATGATCCATTAAGGCCACGCATGTAACATGTCTGTCTTCTCAACTATTAGTGACAGCAGGTTGTTGAGAACCAGCACAGTGTTCCATATGACCATCCTGAACCCATCAATTTCATATTCTGCACACAGTCATGGGATTTCAACCAACATGAGCAGTAGTACTGCTTTACAATACACCACAATCTTAGTAGGCTAGGATTTGATACCTACCAAAGTCAGAAATGTGCTGGTAAATATTTCTCCTTACACAAAGCATTGCAACAATTTTCCACAAGGCAACAACATTAAAATGCATTTCGTGTTTGAGAAACTTGCTGTACAATTTCTTCATTTAAACACATTGCAAGTGTTGATACTGATGCATGTTTTGCATTAATGCATTGAAAAACTTATCATTTGTATAACATAGCATCTTGTCATGTAAATTTCATGTGTGTAGCATATTGCATTCTTGGTGTAGCAATTTTAATGGCCAGTAGTGTATAAATATTTTCTTAGTAAATCGAAACTCTGAGCATAATTTTTTACTCTAACTTTTAGAAAAATATTAAAGAATTACAGTAAGGGAACTTGAATAACTTTCTTCATATGAGAGCATTCACTCTTGTGAAAAACATCAAAATTCACAACAATGTTTTTATTTAATCGAAATCAACGATTTTTAATTCTAATTTAACCCCATTTAATCTTGTTTAAAATTTCCTCAAAATTGAACAGTAACATTTTTAATATAAATGATTTTGTATTAAAGTTAAACTTTCAACCAGGCTTCTCCAACATCATCATCAATGTTAACACAAAAATCAAGCCTTTTCCTCATAAGCTCTCAAAACTTACTAATACACAATTTTTTTTTATCTAATTTTAAGTCTACCCTTAAAGAGTTGCAATAAAAATCTCCCATGCCATTTACTCAGTACTAGTTCTTAAAAAAAAAGCTAGATTATTTCATTTCATTCAATTTCATAAATTTAATAATGTATACTTAAAATTATATCTGCAATATCATTAGTAATAATAATTTCAAAAATGATTCTTAAAATCCTATTTTGAAAGACTGTCAGTCTTCAAAAAAGGATTCCCCTTTCTCTGTCAAAGTCCAAATCTTTGAGAAAGAGGTTAAAACTGTTCTTAGGAACCTATTTTAAATCACTTAATTATGCCTTTTTCAACTTGCTTATCATTTTGACTTTGCAGTGGAAAAAAAAAAAAACATGTTTCTATTACACAATATAGTTAATATATTATTCATCTCATGATATAACCACATAATAAAACATTTATACTTCAAAGTCAGCAATTTTTCAAATAATTTATCTGAAATAAAATAATAAATTTCTTTCAGTTTTAAAAAAAGGAGATGTAAGAAAACATAGAATATAAATATTTATACACACCACAGATTCAGTATCAACAACTTGTTTTAAATTAACAAAATTACAAAAAATTCCACTCTCTTGAAGAAGAGATTTTATTATCAAAGTATTTGAACAGCTATTGTTTTCATTGTTTTCATCCCTATTAGTCTGTTCAACCTATAAATGAAACCATAATAATTAATTAGTGAAACTTAATTATATGTTAATAACATTGATGTATGAATTATAATTTAGATTATTTGAAAAATTTATTAATATAATAAATGAAAAAAAAAAAATTAGAAATTTTTCAATACCGCGCTATACACGAATTTTAATATATTCAAGTATTCAAGGGAGTCCAAACAATAATTTAAAATATTGAATTTTTCAAGAATTACTACATTATTTTAAAAGGTCAAGACAGTCTATAAACATAGCTAAGACAAGTAAGATATAGAATTTAAGCAAAATTTTATGAAACATAATGTCAAAAATATTTTATCCCTGATTTGACTGAAAAATTAAGTATATTTTAGTACTATTAATAGTATACATATTATTTTCTGAATTTCATACAGACCTATATTAATTAAGAGAACAAAATAAAAAACTCCCATAAAGCTATAATTGTATATTATGTATTACAATACATAATTCAAGTCATCAAATATTTCATTATTTAAAATATGTTACTGAAACTATAGCACATTGTAGTTAAATTATTGCAAATTATTACTAACATAAAAAACAATTACCCTAACATGTCCCGAAATATATTTATAAAACTACATATTACATTTTTTAATACATGAAAAACATTTTTTATAGTTTTTTCCTAATATTAAAAAAAATTTAATCTTAGTATGTTTTCATTCTTTTACTAATTACTAAAGGTCTAAAAGACTATATAGTTTTAATTATTACTATGTTTAAAGATTTTTACAATTAAAAATCTATTACATTGAAATCATAAACAATTTTATGAATCAAAAAGTAACTGCAATACAGTTTTGAAAATTAAGAAATATAGTTCCAAAATAATACCTGAACAAAAGTAACCAAAGGTTGAAAACTTGGATATTGTTCTTTCAATGATAAGAATTGGTTTTTAAACCCAGAAATTGTTGACCTAAAATAAGGAAATTAAAATAAATAAATTCAATTATTATTCAACAATTTTTTTTGTTTCTTAACAAGCTACAAGTTTTTAAAAAAATATCTGTATTTTTCAACAATTTTTTTAAAAACTATTTTTATATATTGCTTCAGAATAAATTTAAATATTAAAATGCCCTCTCATAAAAATTTTAGCAACACATAAAATTTCACTTCTATAACAAAAATAATTATTTTTTAATTTGAAAACTGCATTGTAACTTTTAAAACCAAAACTTAAATTATCTTACGAAAAAATTGGGTGTTTTAAAATATCACTCGCCGGCATCTCGAACAATTCATATGAGCGCAATTAAGTAAATAACGATTTTTAAAAATTTAAAGAGCGCTTTACTGATAATATTTTGATATGCTTATCAAAGTTTTGAAACTTGACAATCACATGTCAAATGTAAACAGTTCCATACTGAAATCTGATTGGTTGAAAGTAAACTTTAGAAATCGATATATTTAGATAAATGTTTTGTTTTCTTCCCCCTTCAACAAGTATCTAACATTGCAAATGCTAAAACACAAGTTTTTAAAATTTGATTTAGTTTTTTATAAACTTGACCCCTGGAACACGAATTAGGGGTGGACTACTCGTTAAAAATTTATCTTGAAGTGACTTCAAGGTTTTTTTTCATTGGAGATTTTTTTTTTGAGCTTTCAATATAATCACTGGTTCCGAAGACCGAGGTACTAAAAGGACTTTCAAATCAAAGAAATATTAATATTCATATGATAACAAAGTAAGAGATCTATAGCACAACAGCCAATTCTAGCTATGCTGCGCTAAAATATGTGTATCTGTGATCTAGGCATCAAAAATGAGCGGGATGAATGGAAAAGAAGGAAGGTTGAAAATAAAGAAGGATAGCTAGGGTATCTCGAGGGTGCGTCACTAACTTTAAACAAAGGTAGTAAACACTATAGAGCAATAAAAGATCACTTAGATACCTTGAGTTCATGATACCCGTACTTGCCAAAAAATAGGTAAGCCCTGATGGGGAAAGATAATCAAGCGCTAAATATTCCGCATTGATCAACATTTTAAAATATCCTCATCGGTATAGAGCAGAATTTTTAAAGAGGAATTTTATTCCTATTTTTTTAATAATAAAATAGAAACCTAAGCAATTAATTCTCAAAGACTTTAAAAGGAAAATAATATCAGAGGTCTCTGAGTAATATGGCGTTATACTCTTTGTTATTGATTGACAATATTTGAAAGTACACCATTTTAAAATATAAACACGGCTGTTTTTAAATTAATTTCTCAGATGATAGTTTTCAAAAAATATTAATTGATCATTTTAATAGTAAAAACAGCAGAAATAATAATAATAAAGCGAAAAAAATTTCGAATAACAAAAGTTCTCATTTAAACTTATACTCTCAAGAGATCTATAAGCGTGCCTACAGAGCGATGATGGCTCCAAAGTGCAGCCGTGGCAATAATAATGTTTTGTATCTTTGTTGTATTTTTAAATTCCTATTATTAACTCACACTCTCACTATATATAATTTGTTCACATTTTCAATCGTTAATAATATACTTTTTATTCATCCACTCAAGTTCAAATACATTTTTTTAAACTTGTAGTGGATGACACTTAATGTTAATACAGTTTTTTCAAATATTAATTAAATTAAAATTGGTGAAAAGGAGTTTAGCCCAACCATTTGGCACGATTTCAAAAATTGCCAAACTTGGCGATTTTTTTGGCTGTACGTTAAGTCCACGAAGCGGACCAGGGTAGCCACATTTCGCAAAATACCACCAAATAATTCCTGTCGCCAAGGATTGTTAGGCTAAACTGCATTCCAACCATTTAATTTATCGGATGAATTAATTAATTTTAGTTTTATGTAGGAGAAAAAAATTTGCCACTTAATATTGTGATTCTGTCATATGTATATAGATATTTATATTAATTGTAATTATTTAATAAAAAGTAACTAAGATAAAAAAAATTTCTTTGTTAACCTAAGTAGGGATTGACTTTAAATTTTTTTTTATATTACTTGTTTACATGAAAATTAATGTTAAGATCCGCGATGAAGATATAAGCGAATGCAGGTGCATTCGATGATGACGGATAAACAACCATATACACTGATCAAAAAAGTGAAATTACAACAACAAGAAATAATGTACGTAGCGTTATGCAAATTTCAGGAGCGATAGTGGTGAGGTGGATATGTAAACGATTAAAAAAACAGACAAATGAAACCATTATAAAACAATTTATTCAGTATCTAATGTGCCCAACTCAGGCAGCTATACAGGCCTCAATTTCACTTTTGAGTAATGTAAACTATCTGTAATAGTATAAATAGCTTTAATCTTACATCAATACACTAAGTTTATACTTATTTAACAGAGTCGTCCCATTTTAGGCTTAAGTTTTGTACGAATTTACTTCGAACCACAGGAATCTCTAGTAGTGTTGCCCCTTTTAATGGAATACGCAAAAAAATCCCCTATGAAAAAACAAGGAAATTCGTTATCTCCAAGCGATACCCTCGGATGGGCTGCATCATTAAATTAGAGATTTTGAGGTAAGGAGATCTTACATTTCGTTTTTGAGGTTAAATCTTATTTATGTATAAAGATAAATGATGAATATTTTGAGTATTGATAATTATTAAGATTTTGAATATTTATATTTGAAATAATGAAAAGTAAAACGAAAGCACAACGTGTTTCCTTTATTAAAGTATGGATTTGTATCTGAATTATATATTTTGATAAGTGATATTTGATTGATATTGATTTATTTGATATGTATTCATTACAGTAATAATTAAAATAGTTTTAAAAAAATATAGTAAAATATTTACTAAGATATGTAACAAATTAGAGAGCTTAAGTAATTATACCACAAATTTTTCTGAAACAGAAATATATCCACTTTGGCTTAAGCAAAAGTTAGACGCTTTAGAGCTTGTCTATATCAATTACTTAGATCATACGACGATAAAGAACTCGAAAATCAATTTTTTAAGCTAAGGTATATAAAGAAAAGACTAAAAATGGAATTCAAAGTTCAAATGTGAATAGATGGCTTGAAAAAGAAACTAGGTGAAAATAGGAAAATTTCCCCTGATATCAGTCAATATAGGTTTTGATGAAGGAAAGATAAAATTAAGTTTTCTGCTTAAAAATGTTACTATTCCTCCTAAGCCGAGAGAAGGCTATTAAAAACTTTCCAATGGCCAAGGATCGCAGCTAAGATTACCCTGGGTCAAGGGTCACTAATCCACTGGAATGGAAGTCAGTGATATAAAACTCACAAAAAGTACTTTTAGGAGGTATCGTGGTAAACCAAAAAAAATTTACGAAGAAAGAAACGGATTTCTTATACCCTGGAATGGTGAAAATTCACCCCGTTCTTTTCCTGAAAATTTAGCTTTTAAATGGTAGGAGGGGGCCTTTTGGCTAGACAAATTGAAGATACGTTGCCTGAATCTAATTTTGATGATAGGAAAAAGGAAATTTCCAAAAAAAAAAAATAATATTCTTTTGATCCAAAAATGTTTTGGAAGATAACTCAATTTTACATGAGATTGGCGAATTAATGTAAAACGATCGTGATGTACCAGTTGACAAGAAAAATACTGTTCTTGTTCTGAATTATTTCTATGGATTAAAGAAGAAGAAAAAAAAAAAAAAAAAAAAGGAAAAACCTTTTAATTCAGAAGACGTTGGTTCTGGTAAATCAGAATCGAGATTTAAAGACGAATCCACAATAACGAGAGAACCAGATGAATATGAGCTGGTAGCTTATCACCATCTGTATCTTTGCCAGCTGCAGTGGAAAATCGTTCCAGGCATTGACGGCATCAATGAAAAGAAACTCCAAAGAAAAAAATTGTTATAAATTTCAGTTTAAGGTGAATGTAAGAAAAATATTCCAGTTGGAAAATTTAAGAGCAGTGATACCTGCAGTGATATCTAAAAATGCCGTATTTGTAGAACAGGACAACCTGAAAATAATTTATTGGGAGTTAGGAAAGGCAACCGAAGTTCGAGCAGAGAGAGATAAAGTTTCCAGACTTGTTCTCTCTTTCTCATGTAAAAACTGTGAATTTTGAACTTTTTAGGCTATTACAGAGACTTTACCCGCTGAAAGTGTTATCATAGGGGATTGAAGACAATCCAATAAAGATGGCAGAAAAAACACGTGTGGCTTTGTTACTTGCAGAGAGTAAACAGTTCCTATAACAAGATTTGGGCGAGAAGTGAAAGAAACTGAAACAATTTAGAGCTTTTAATAATTCTTTTTGATTAAATTCTTCTTGTCTTCAATTTTAGGTATAGAACCTTTACATGCTGGGTGTGACTAAACCTTGGACATTCCATTTTTGGTAAACTCAAGCGGAAAGATGTCACCACAAGAAAGCAACTATAAGACCTTATTCTTCACTAACAAGAAAGCAGTGAACGCTCAAAGGCTAGAACAGTTTTGAGTAGTTCAATATATATTTTCTGTAATAGATGTACAGACATAGAAGACTACGCAACTCTCTTTTGTTATTAGGTCTTTGTAAATAGCTTGAATTTTTTCAGAGTCTGAATGATGACACCCCGAACCAATAACATGGCCCAAGAACTTAATTTGCGGTTGAGAGAATAAATACTTTTTGAGATTAACGGTAAAATTCAATTTTTTCAGTTTGATTAAAATCGCCTCTATATGCAACAAATGATCTTCAAAGTTATTTGAAATAATTTCAATGTCATCAATATAAGCACAAGAGAACTCTCTATATCGATACAAGGCTTTGTTCATTTCATGTTGGAAGATGGCTGAAACATTTTTTAATCTAAAAGCTTAACTCTTTAAAACGATATAGTTAACTAAGAGTTTTAAAAGATATTAAATCCTTCTCGTCTTCTGCCTTTGGAATGATCCAATAATCTTTCAATAGATCCAAGGTATCAAAGATGTTTGCTCACCCAGTAGACCAAATCAATTCATCTGCATCTTCCACAGGAAAATAATCCACAATCGTTTCAGAGTTCAGGCTTCTATAGTCTACACAAAGGCCCATTCTTCCTTCCTTCTCGTTTACACAGACAACTAGATATGCGATTTCATCATTACTTTCTTTGATAAGATCTAATATTAAAAGCTCTTTAATTTGCTCATCAACTTACTCTTTAAAATTATGGTATCCGATATATAAAGGGTTTTTCCCGTTCAACACCAGACTTCAATTTAATCCGATGAAATCCAACACTTTCTTTTTATTTTCCCGTGACTAGTAAAAAGTGCTTTGAATTTTGAAAGTAAGTTAAGCAGCTTACTTTTATTCTGTTTGTACAAATGATGTAGTTACACACTTTTATAAACTGATTCGATTTTTCGAATTATTGTTCAGCTAAATTGCGTGCATGGAGTATCTCACTAATTCTTGATCGTTTTTATATATTACGCCAACAGTCATAGAACGTGTATAATAGTTTCTAAATTTGTTTACATGCACATGTTTCCCATTCCAGTTAGACAGTTTGATTTTGTGAGAATGCTGTGAAACATGTTGGATAGTCACACCAGGGCCTGTCCATCTCGAGTAAATATTATTCGTTGAATCTAGAATTAAGAGTATAACTTGTCTTCGACGTAAAAGTTTCGAACTGATTATCTTCTTTTGAAATATTTTCCATACAGTTTTTGTTTGTGCACAGCCGTGAAAAATGCATTTTCAACAGTTTGCTCCATTCCAAGTCATTTCTTGAATGTATTCTTTTAATTTTGCGACGCTGACTGGCAAATGATTTTCTCCAGCCCATGTAGATTTAAGAATAACCAATGGTAAACAATGTTCCCTTCTATAGAGTAACTTAAAAGGTGATGCCCCAATCGTCGAATTAGGAACCTCGCTGTAAACGAACTGCAAATATGAAATCCGACGATACCAGTTCTTCGGATAATCTCATATTTCGAGATGCCTTTCATATTACTCAAAGAAAGGAGCCTCGTTGACCTTTGGCTGTTCTTAAATCTACATAAGCTGGTGAAAATTATTTGGAATTCAGTATCTCAAAACCATTGCTGGCTGGTTATGGCGTGATATGAGTAAAACTTTGAAGAAGTTCTTCACATGTTGACTTTGTGGGTAGTGATCTGAGTTGAATGGCTTCAAGCCATGGTTGTACTGGTCCGCCACACAGCGGATATATTTGTGTCCACGACTAGGAGGCGAATCAGTTGCACCAATCATGTCGACGTTTACAGCTTCAAAATCGTTTTTGGTCTCATAATCGGAGTTACATATGCCTTACCACCAAATTTGTCTATTTTATGAAGTTGACAATCCGTACGTGTCTGGACAACATTCTTAATATATTTAGCCATACTTGGTCAATAAAAGCTATATCCATTCCTCTTTTTTCTGTCTTCCTAATGTCCATATGCCTCTCGAAAACCGATTCCAAGCCTGATTTCATAACTTGTTTGCGCCTGCACAACGGAGTTACCGTTTCATTAAGAACTTTATCTTTATGATAAATTAAATTATGAATAATGAGAAAACTGTCTCAATTTAAATTTAAATCATTATGCCCATTTTCTAATGATTTGTATTTATCCTATTCAGCTTTTAATTTCATTGTACCCAAATAAAGAACACAATCTTTTAAATCCTTATTATTTTTGAATTTTGCTTAAGCACTTTTAATTCGCTATTTTTATTTAAACGCACACAGATCCCTGATTTATTTCCCCCCTTTCCTAGGTGTATAATTCTATTCTATTCCCAGTTTCCATACTTTCCTCCGGTAGTTTTTTGAGAATTTTATTTACTTTTTAATCCGTAAAAGATTGCACAAATCCTTATCCTTTTCACTCATCATTCACAGAGCATTAAGAGTCATTAACAGAAGGGGCTGTTATACCATCACAACTATTTCTCAGTGAAGGCAGCTAATACTTCCAATAAGGATGATTTAATGAATGGTTATGGTGGACACTCGTGTGCGGGTCGCTCGTCTGATGGTTGATAACGAGGAATCAGGCGCTGTGACAGCTGATCCGATATTCACTCTGTCCTCCTGATCTGCTGTGGCCTTAGGTCGACCTTTAATCTGCCATTGTCCACCCATTCTAAGCGTCTTCTAATTATCGCATCGCTTCAAACCATATGACGAGCGATTCTCCGATTTGCCCAACCTGCCCCTTTCGATCCAATGATACGACCTCTTTCAAACTCTGACAGTTGCTCGTAAAGAGCTCGAATCCTGCGGGGAGGCATTTTTTTCAGTCAATGATAGGTATCCTAAATCGCAATGCAGCAAAAAATTTGACCATCAGATTGAGAATCGCTTCTTATATACACCTGCTGAGTGCATAGTTCCGATGCATTGTAGCTCTCTTTATTCATTCATTGGACTCCAAATTTTAATCATTTGCACGTTCGGTCCAAATGTCTTTGGTTACGATATTTCATTACAATCGGGCAACCCGCTCTCGGTGCATCGTTTTTTTTTGTTTGTTTTAGAGTGTATTATAACCATTAGTTGCAGTACGAAGTTTTATAGGTGACATAAGTAACTTAGATGTTAAACAATCCCAGAATTTTTTTTATTGTTAATTAAGTGATCGATTTTCTTATAAAGAGTGTAAGGCACACTAAAAGTAATTAGAAGTGTTTGACATTTACTAGAAACAGTGTTTCTCATTTATTACGAAAGGAGCGTTAACAATAAATGAATACTTATTTATTATAAATAGGAGTTAGCTCCTTCGTTGGCCTTGACAACATAATATATATGAAAGGACAAGGGAGAAATAGATCATTCTTAAAGAATAGCTTTTGCAATTGTTATTAATTTTACTCAGTGATAATTACATTCGTACCTATTTGCTTAAAAACAAGGAATCTCTCTCTTCTCTCTCTCTATATATATTCAGTTGTAAATTGTAGTTTTATTCAAAGGCGTATTTTTTCATTGATCACGATGGGAATTTTTACTGTATCGCTAAACTGACATCAAACTGTGAAAGGCAAGTGACAAGAATTCGAACTTTGTCGTCGACATGTTGGGTGTTCGTATTTTGATTCCACCATAAACTGTTTAAAGTAACTATGGGATATTACGTGTTGAATCAAGTTGACACGTAATATACTTATATGTCAGAAGGCGTCTAAATAATCTGATCGAGATTTGAAATTACGATGCTCATCAAAAGTAGCCCGTTGAGTTATTCTAATTGAAACGGGTCCTCTTCTCTGAATTTAATTCGTTAATTTAAACTTATAAATTTTGAGATGAACAGCATTTCTAATGAATTAACAAGGCTAAATGATTTGATCGTATAGGACAGAGAATGATTACCTTTAACATAAACTCTTAATTTGTCGTACCTAGAAGATGACAGCTGGGCCCACATGTATGAATTTCATTCGTATACATGACTTAATGAAATGAATGTTAAGTGCTTGCGCCTCACGAGTGTGTTGAGTGAGTATGTTATATGTCAATAAGAGTGTGTCCAAGATCTCGGCCAACTTCCTATATAAGTGTGATGCCAAGAAGGATTTAGGCAAGTTACAAAAAAAGAAAAAGTGCCCTTTCCTCCTGAAAATGCGATTGACTCTTCTTAACATTTAACATGCAATGACCCTGAAAAGGATCTTTTATGTGTAAATTTAGAATCTAAAAGGGGGAAGTGGTTCTGTTTGAAACAATAATCCCCCCCCCCCCACCGTTATAATATATGTACAAAACGTCAATCGTATTACACACAAGCAGTTCTCACCCTTTTTTCAGTCCGCGTACCCCTAATCACGAAACATAGTTACTTACTCCCCATGCACATCCAGCTTTACCCTTTACAAATGCTCCTTTTTTTACCATCAAGAAAGGAGCATCTTGAAATAAAATAAATAATTAAAAAAAAATTTTTTTTTTGAAGTACGCAAACAAATTAACCCAAATATTGGGGAAAAGAAGACGAGTTGATAGGACATTAGGGACAACACTGAATTAAAAAAAAATCTTGAAGAAAAATAATTAAGTTCAAAAAAGCATACATACAATCTCATACCTGGAGTTTTGTTTAATTTGCTTTTATATTTATTTTTTACGCGCGTAAGTATTAAAAAAACATCCGTTGAACAAGCTCCCCATGCTAGCAAAAGGCAACAAACACATTACCGCATTTTTCAAAAGTCCACTGCATTCGATACCACGATTAGCTCAAAATACTTTCTAGGTTCCCCATTCCACCACTGAAGAAGCTCTTCAGAATGATAACTGACGCAACTCTACCTACTTTATAAAATTATTTTATTCCTTTTTTTACAACGTTTTTCTGTATCTCGCTTGGTGTGTGTGTGTCATCAAATTTTCAATCGTTAATTTAACCAACATCCCATTAAGCTAGAGCTCTGAAACTTTGGGAATCGCTCTTACTCGCCTAACAATGCAATATTTAGACATTTGCGACAAGTTATAACTAATATTTCAATAATTTTATTTAATAAACTTTGCAGCCATATAAAAACGTTGGTTTTTTTTTTTTTTATCTCGAATTATTTAGCTGTGAGGTCGTCATAATCGCGTTTTCTCTTTTCATATCCCCCTAACAGCCTCACGTACCCTTTAGGGTATGCTTACTACTGATTGAGAAACGCTGCCTTATATTGGACTGCTATTTTTAACTTAACAGGTTCAAAGGAATAATTTGAATACTTACAAAATATTTGTACATTTTAATGATAAATCGAAATATATATTTTAATCACCTGAGCTTACAAGAATATTTTTGAGATATTTCCCATATGAAAATATGTTCTGTTCTTCGGCGTAAGTTAAAAACAAACTTCAGAATGTAATGCAATGTAAAAGTGTTTTTCAATTCAGCAAATATTATGAACAAATACGAGGTGTGGCTATTAAATAACGAGACGACGCTGCTACAGAAGAAGTACACATGGGCCAAACGCCAACGACTGATATCTGTTTAGCGTGAAGCCTTTTCTTTCGAATGCAGTGCCTCTCGATTCTGTAAACAAATCCGTGTACAGGTAGCCTTCGTTCACATTACAGTTATTTATTTTTGTTTCGCTGGAAAAATGATAAATGTTCAATGAATTGTTGTGAAATTTCACTTGAAACTTGGGAAAACTGCTATTGAAACTTATAACTTATTAAAAGAAGTGTATGGCAATAAATGCTTATCGCGTGTTTTTGAGTGGATTAAGCGTTTTCAAGATCGTCGAGAAGAAGCTAAAGATAGTTCATGCCCAGGTCGCTCTTCTACGTCAAAAACGGATGACAATATCGAAAAAACCTGTCATCTGGTTCGATCTGACCGTCGGTTAAGTAATTGTGCAATTTGCTGAAACTGTTGGAAAGAATCCGAACGGCAAATTTTTCCAACAAAACAATGCGCCGGCTCATTCCACATTGTAAGTCAAGAAGCTTTTAGCCTAGTACAGCATCCCAGTGCTAGACCACCCTCCTTATTCACCGGATCTTCGCCATGCGACTTCTAATTGTTTTTAAGGTGAAATCTGCATTAAAACGAACAATATTTGAGTCCGATGAAGCTGGAAAGAAAGAGAGCCATGTGTCCTGAAGGAGCTGACAGAAGACTATCAGCACATTTTCGAACGATTGAAAATCGGAATGGAGCGTAGTAGGGGTGTATATTGAAGGTGATAATAAGTAAATATGTATGACATGAAAATAAAATGTTTTACAGCGTAAATCTCGTTATTTAATAGCCACACCTCGCATATGGCGTAGATTAATTTTTTATAGTTTTTGTTATCAGGTAAATAAAAACACACATATGATGTAATGAAGCAAAATAAATAATTTATTTCTAAAGTAAATTTTTTAAACATTTACAAATTTTTTCCATTTCAGACAATAGGCAGTTCATATAATATAAATACTTTGATACTGAACAGAGGTGATAAATTATATTAAAAGGTCAGCAATACTGATTTAACATTGAGCCCAGACAACAAGCTTTTCTTTACACTTGTCAAAATTAAATATCAGTAACAAAAAATAATAACATACTTTTCAGAATATTATTACAAAATATTTCACTTGCCTAAATTGACATATATTCTAAAGAGAAATATTTGTTTAATATATGGGTTGTATTTTGTATATACTTAAAAGAAGAAACGAATAAATATATTCGCATAAAATTATACATGAATCATTCATTTTTTTAAAAAAAGAAAATGATAATATGAAACTCGGTTAATGACCAATTCTCAATTATTTACGGATGACAGATACATATGACAAATTATAATATACTATGTAATGTTTTCTACATTCAAGCTCATTTTAGTTTTTGAAATAATATATTGACCGTGTTAAAAATAAAAGATTATAAATTTTTTAAAAAAACAAGAATTATACATATTAAATATATTAGAGAGTATTCCTTCAAGCTCTAATTGGCAAGCGAAAGTCCATGAGTATTAGAATACTTTTTCAGATATAAAACAAAATCAAATGTCGGATCAATGAAAATTGAATTTTAACACGAATGATTACATCATTTTTATCATTAAATCTATCATTTCGATAACAATTCTCAAGATTTTATAATGAGTCTTGTACAACATTGTCACAATTATTAAAAATTTGTACTTCAAACAAATATTAGGAATTATAACAATTGCTTTGAGAATAGAAATCAATTTAAATTACCCAAATACGGTAGCACTAGAAATTGAAATAGTAAAACTGTTTTAAATTGGCTACATTGATTTTTCAGTTTCTTCAAAGTCTTACATTATTTAGATGGATTTAAATACTATCATAAGCCAAATTCTGAAAAGGAGTTGATCACATTCAGCATTCAAGCTATTCCTATCACTGCAAAATTTTATTTCTAAAAATATCTTTGTTTTTTTTTCCAAGTTATTTTAATAAAATAATTGGATGGAATTAAATACTACAAAATGCCAAATTCTGAAAACGATTTGATCACATTTAGCTTTCAAGCTATTTCTATCACTGCAAAACTTTTATTTCTAAAAAAAAGCCTCAAAATCCCCCCCCCCTAGTTATTTTGATAGTTTTAAGATTAAGTCAATTGATGACAAAATAGCTTTCTAAAATATTTTAACAAATAAGTACATCAGGAGCAAATCTCCTTCAATTTGTTTCTGCGTTTTAGCGAAAAGCGAAGAAGAGATGCAAGGAACGATGGATTCAAACATTAACAAAGCTCACGAATACTAGCTTTAAATAGCTTGACTTTTTGCTATGGTATGATGATGGTTCTTACAGCTGCCATGCCTTCTCCATCATCGTTACAAAATATTCATCCAAGTCAATCGAAGCGCTAACTCCAGCATAGTAATCGATGAATTCTTGTTTAGTTACCTAAAAGAAAGAAATAAAATAAAAATAACAAATATTACTCATACAATTGTTGGATTTCATATATTTAAAAAATATTCAAAAATCTTTTCAAACATCAGAAGTAAAATGCCATTCTACAAAAATATTCATTAATTTATTCCTTCGTATATATTCTATTGTATTCAAATAAATACCAGGATGGGTTTTTTTTCAACCTTTTCAGTACAGGCGTCCCATTTATGCTTCACCAGAGAATGAGTTCAGAGGCCTGGCGATGCATATATGCATTTTAAGTTGGAACGTTTTTTTTAAAGATCTCTAGATGGCGCCCTGTGTCCATTACTTTTGAATTATACATAGTTTTAGGGACCTGATCTTCAATTTGCTCACATTATGCCTTACATTGGTATTTTGTGCATCAGATGTTGAAAAGGAGAAGGGAAAGCCTGATTTAAGCAAACTGAGACCAGCTTTTTAAATTTCCACATCATATCATCATTAGCGTTTCTGGTTTCTCCTCGAATACTTTTTTATTGGTTTTTGCTGCTATATATTTACTTCCCCGCCTTAAATGAGTTTTACCATCAATACTGTTATTCTGTGTTGCTTTTGGATATATTTCGCATACTTCCCTTTTTCTTTCGGAAGACCCGTGTGGTGACCGGAAATGACAGAATAGTCCCACTGTAACTCATGCATGTCGTAAAAGGCGACTAAAATGGGTACCCAGCATCTGGGGGTATAGCCGGGCACTTTGCCGCTGGGGATTATATCAGGGCCTTTTTTTGGTAAGTATGAGCATCATGACCCCGAGGCACCCTAGTGATCTTTTTCTTTTCCATGGGGTTTTCCTGACTTTGGTAAACACGGGTGACGCGCCCTCGGGTTACCCGAGCGATCCTTCTCCATTTTCGACTCTCCCTCTTGTCAACCAATTTTGTCTTTTTTTTTACAATTCCTTCACGTCTGGACCACAGTTAAATCTTGTTTGGTGCAGCATAGCCATATCTGGCTCTTGCGTCAATAACCTTTACATTCACTCACTCACCCTTTCCTTTCGGAAAGCCTTTACTCCAGTTCATTATGGCGAAATAGAGTTGTTTATCAGAGGAAGAATATGCTCAACTGATCAACGAGTCAATTAATGAAGAGAGTGTGATTAATTTTCTAAAACGTTTGAAAGCAATATTTTTAGTGATTCTGATGCGGACATTTTGTCAGAGACGGACAATGCAGGACTTTGCGTTTCTCAGCGCTTCGAGAAATGCCTCACTCGGTCTTCACTTAAAGTTTTGTTACTTCTTCTGGTAAATAACCTATCTTACATTTTTTTTATCAATTATAAAGTTAATTAATGTATTATGGCAATTTAAACAACGGAATTATTTCAATGGTTCTTCCGAAAATTATTCCTCAAGATAAGTAATTTTTTTACATATATTTTTCTGGAAAGTAAAGGAAAAATATTATTAAACGCTAATTTTAACATACATGACAGTTTATGTAGTAATATAAAATGGTACCAAAAATTACAACGTTAGGACTTAAAACTTTTTTTTTTCATCATTTTTTTTCTAAAGTTAGGCTTAGCGAAGCAAAACCCCGTACCGTGAGACAACTCCTTTCGACTACCCTCTGTCCCGAGAAAACGTCGCAAAACAATGCACACAGTCTCGAAAGGGTTAAATATGGCAGCTGCAGCGCTACTGTCACCATACTACGCAGGTGTACCGAGTACCTATTTGTGTTGGTTGTTCACAGACACCAGCATGGAAGTATTCGTCCGTGTTTATATTCGTTCAAGCGCATTTAAAATGTATCCCTCACTTGAAAAAGCATTTAGACCAATCAGCAACATGACGACAATGATGATGTCAATATGAGCGCGCTGCAGTGGAGACCTAAGGCGGAAGACTTCTAAGAGGATGGAAAACAGAAGCTGGTTGAACGATATGACATAATCCTTAATAAAGGAGGTCATTATGTTGAATAATATATCAAGGTGCAGACTTTCTTATAAAAATAAAATAGTACAAATAGCTGCACTTGGTTTTTTTTAATATCAAAACGGTACTAACTTAAGAAACATGCTGATACAATAGTCTACATTTGAGAAGATAAATATAATTTCATAGGATTAATAATACTTTGACGAATTCAAAATAGTAGTTGGTAGACGGAAATCTTAATTATAAGTTTCATAAATTATTACTAATCATATTATACAAAAGTATTGGACAAAGAAAAAATTTTATGAAAAAAAAAAAATTGTTCCAAAAGCCTTTGACGCAGAAAACGTAATGTCATTAAATATGAAGGAAAAGAAAGCTTTGGATTTCAGTTCGCATTCTTAGTAAATACTGCAACAGCAGCATAAAAGCTATTCCTCCAGATAAACACTACCAAATGAGAAATGACTTTGAAATCAAGTACCTATGCCATTGAAATAAATCTTTTTGAAGTAAACAGTGATTAATTTTTAAGAAGTCAACTTACTACCGTAATCAGCAGTGATAATAATTCCACAATCAGTTTTAACAAATTTCGAAGATAATGTTTTTAAAGAGAATATATTGTCTTATACGAATGTAAGAGTTTTTTAGGCATGATAATTTATCCGAGAAAAAAAAAAACTCAATTCCGGAATCATCTTAAAAACGGGTTTTTTCCCCATCACAAACGATACATTCGTTAATCTTTTAAATACCCTATTAAGTGTTACAATATCATCACACAGAAATGGTAGTTCAAAATGGAACAACTTTAATTACGATCATCCTGTACAAAACCGTAGTGAAAAATAATATTGATTACATTTGCAGCAAAATAAAATAAGAGAACGATTTCTATATAGATAATCATCACCAATTAAATCTTCTTTACAACGATTCTTCGAAACCTACAATCAACCTGTCTGCATTCGAAAATGTGTGAAGAGGAGTAACAAACAATGGATCTCCCCCTCCCCTGTTTCCTGTCTTACCTTGCCATCTGCCTTGTTGGGCGTGTCGAAATTGGCCAGGAATTCCAGCAGTACCTCATCTTCATTCTTCTTTCCCGCTACCACGTCCGGATGCTCTTTAGCGGTGTACACGCCCTTGAGGTCTTCAAGCGTAACTGATCCGTCGCCGCTCTGGTCCATCTTGGCGAAGGCCCTTTCGATAATGTCCAGTCGCTCTTGAGGCAAAGGAGGCTGGACCCATAGAAATAAAGTGTAAATTTAATAATTACAGCAAGAAATGGACCATCTATCTTCAGTATTTAGATTTACGCTGCTGTAATATTTAGCTTGAAGAAACTCTTAAATGTTTGACTAGCTGTCTAGTATATAGAAAGGGGAAATTTGGTTTCACATCCCTTTAAATAACACAAAGAATTAACATCAGTTAATAAAGCAAAACATTTACTATTTTACAACGTTTTTCTGAATTTCACTTGGTGTGTGTGTCATCAAATTTTCGATCGTTAATTTAACCAACTTCCCATCAAGCTAGAGCTCTGAAATTTTGGGAACCGTTCTTATTTGCCTAACAATGCAATATTTAGATATTTGCGACCAGTTTTAACTAATATTTTAGCAATTTTTTTAATAAACTTTGCCACCATATAAAAACGTTGTTTTTAAAAACGTTGGTTTTTATTAAATTATTATATATATCGATTGTACAATTGATTAGAATCTTCACTGAGTTAAATGTTTCAACCGTTACAGAATTTTAAGATTTCTTTACACAAGATGAATCTAAGAGATTTTTCTTCAAAACTAGGGTGTATGTCGTCTCATTGAAAACCTTGCTTTTTCAGAGCATTTTAAAACGTTTTTCTGAATTTCACTTGGTGTGTGTGTGTGTCATCAAATTTTCGATCGTTAATTTAACAAACTTCCCATTGAGCTAGAGCTTTGAAATTTTGGGAGTCGTTCGTACTCGCCTAACAATGCAATATTTAGACATTTGCGACAAGTTTTAACTAATATTTCAATAATTTTAATAAGTCAAAATATTTTTTCCTCTCAGCGCTTTTAGGATTGAGGAAAAAAATTTCTTTCCCCCTCTGTGGGAACACCGGGCACTCCCCACGCCACATGAGGTATCGTAAAACGAACAAAGGGGAGATAGTAAGGGTTGCAAACTTTCAGTCAGTTATCCTTCGCAAGAAAAAAAGATTCCAATATTTGGCGCCGTGTCTTATCACAATAATTTTTTCTGAATTCTGGTTCCCATTCTTTTTTTAATAGAATGACTTACAAACTTTCAAATGCATGTTTTGATTTTATGAGTATTATGAATTTTTTAATACTCTCACAAATGTCTCTTTTTAAATAAATTTTAAAGTTAAAAATAACTAACAGTTTTAACTAATATTTCAATAATTTTCTCTAATAAACTTTGCCACCATATAAAAACTTTAGTGGTGTTGACTTAGCCTTAGGAATTCGATACTTACAAATTTTTAAAAAAATACACTAAGCAGATTAAATGCTTTTATTTCAATTATTTGTTTTTGTTTACGTTCTATGGCATTCAGACAAATTATTAAAAACTAAGATTTTAATTTATTATCTCTAACTTATCCAGATCTATTATTCATAAATTATATATATTTTTTTCTTTTTAATTTCTCTTTAGTTCCTTTATTGGCATAAAATAACGGTATTTGTTTCTTTTGCCTTTTAGCTTCCAGTTTTATTTGAGTTTTAAAGGATATCGAAAGAAATATTTGTAATTTTTTTTCACTGTGAAGTTTCAAGTTATGCATCAAAACTTTACTGATAACAACGAGACAATCTGGCAGTCTTGACAAGAACAATTAAGCTTTTTATTTTTGAAACTAATATTGTTTCAAAAAATTATATCACCACATAGTTTTTCTCGTATAATTTTATTAAAAAGTTTTTGAAACTTCTTTATTAAAATTTTTGATTTTATTGAAATAGTTTTGTCCATACATATATTTGTAAACAATTTCCCATTTTAAAGGTCTAATAAAAAAAAAAAGCCTCTTCCTTCCAACTCCCCTCTCTTCCTCCCCCAAACCAAAATTTATGCAAAATTTTTGAAATTTCAGTTGCCAGCGTAATCTGTAACAAAGCAGAATTGGCAAATTGGGTTTATGAGCGGTAGCGGTTTGGGAAAAACCTATTATCGTCATAAAACGAATTAAATTTTCTATCCCACGCAGAAGAAGCCCACAATGTTTTTAAATATTCATCTCGCCCAAAGAAAACTGTCATTTGAGAAGACGGCCTTTTATTATTAATGGTACATAATCAATAAAACTCATATTTCTGTTGTATTGCTTTCAATGATTGATATTTTTGATTAGCTTGAGAAGGGACACGTGCAAAAATACACGTGTTTGCTGATTCAACAAAGAAAGAGAGAGAGAAAGGCCCATCAGTATTAATATTTTTATTTTGGCTTCATCTTTTCTGAAAGCTTTTCAGATCTAAGTTTAATAAATAGCTGGTGAGGTTTTAGATTAAATGTTTACAGGTTTCAAGCAAAAATTTCTGTTTACATTGTTATTAAGTCTGTTGTCAAATTTTGCATTAGTATACGAGTATTAATGAATGAATCGATTATGTCCAACTTTTCCCTCTATGAAATGTGATGAACAAATATTTACTCTGGATAATGCAAATGATGAATAGTTTTATTGAGTGGAACTCTCAAGAAAGAGAGGAGAAAGTGATGGATATAATGGATTTTTCACTTTTAATTATGCATTTCTGTTAAGTATAAAGATTATTATGGCTGTAGAGGCCAAATCGAGGAAATCGAGTCGAAAGGAGATGTTCAGGTCGAGTTATGGATTTGAGTCCTAATAACTCTTAAGACAATCCAGAATGATGAGGATGGGGAAGAATTTACAATATATTAAGTAGAACTGGGCCACAAAATGGATGGGGAAGTTAAGAGACAGAGGTACCAGCTCAAATGTTGCTCTCGTCATTTGACCATGGTTCATAATTGCGAAGTCAATCATCTATGGCCAATTATGCAGCTTTTATTGAGACGTATATTCAAAACATACATTTTAATTATGTTTTATCGTATTTATGAAAGATCAGTTTTATATATAAAACTACTTTATCGATGTTTAAAAATATCCCAGAGCAGGCTTTGTTTTACCAATACAAAACTCGCTGAAAAAGCAAATCAAACTATTGGGTAATCTTTTTAAATATATTTTTATTATTGAATGAAAAAGAATAAGATTTTATTAGATTTCATTTCGAAGGGTTCTCCTTCAATTACATGAATTTATGCAATGTATTTGTTTTTTCTTGCTATTGATAATTTACGTAAATGGATTTCCTGAACTTGCTTTCAAGAAATTGTACCACGATTGCTTTGCCTACGAGTACATAAATATAAACTAAGATATTTATACAAGAGCAGTAATTACGATATTTTATTTTATTCTTTAGACAAACTCCTGTTTGCAACCAAAACGTATACATTTAGAAATGACATTAATCTAATGGGATTGCGATAAAAAGAAAATAAACATTGATATATAGACGTAGAAAAAGAATCGGATCTTCAAAGGATCCTTTTGAAATTTCAACAGCACAGTTATTCAATAAGCCTGTTGCCTAATATCACAACGATTTACACAGTCAAAAACAGTGAAAATAACTATGAATCACATCCTAATAACTCTTATTCAATTGCACTTTTATTGAGCAATTTAATTTCAAAACGGTTTAGTTTTACTCACTCGGACCGCCTTCAGAAATTCTTCGAAGCTGACGGTACCACTTTCGTCCTTGTCGAGTTCCTTAAAAAGTTCTGCGACTTCATCATCTTCCAAAGTAGCACCGTACTCTTTCAATCCAAGTTTCATTTCTTCCAGATCCAATTTTCGATCGCGATTGTCATCCATCAAACGGAAGGCTCTGACAAGAGAAGATTGATTTTTAACTATAAGTCGCATTAATCATTAGGATAGAATTTTAGACACGGCCTGTCAGTTAATAATGTCACCATACCGTCGAACTTTTGTAATCCTCGCTAAACATCATTTATTAGAAAATATTTAGTGCTAGTCCACTAAAAAAGAATTGTAATATATAGAAAGCGCGTAATTTTTTCAAACTCTGAGTTGGAAATTTGACGAAAAAAAATTTGTTATTTTTTGAGAATTCAAACCTTTCCTAAACATTCCCTTCATGAGACTTATATTCAAAATTGAAGTTGATAAAAGCAATGCATTACGCATACTATATTTATTTATTACTATAATTTAGATAATAAGTGTAATCAAGCGATAAATACAATTTAAAGTCTATGAATTTATTTGTCAAATTATTTATACAAGAAAATGTTTATCGAAGTATAAGTAGTTATGTTTAAGCTGAAGGTTTATTGATGAATTGTATTCAGTTTTAAATTTTGTTTTTCAAAAAAAGTTATACAGAATTTTTAGCGGATTTCAAAGAAAACTCATATGTTATAAATTTACACAAAATATTTTTAAATATAAAATTATGTTCATTGGAGCTATTATTCCATATTGAGCACAATATATATATATATATATATATAT
>BMAW01065914.1:176191-216498 GCA_019974015.1 Nephila pilipes
TATATATATATATATATATATATATATATATATATATATATATATTTGTAAATTTTCTTTACATAAAATATTACACTTACGAAATATATTTGTATACAGAATAAAAAGGATTATGTATGTAGAATTTTTAAAAAAATGGAAGAGTTATAATAGAGGTTTAAAAATTATAGTAAATATAAGAATTTGTATTTTTGAGAATATTGAGAATTGGTTTCAGCATTTTCCTAGATTTTTAATGATGATCAAAAAAGTAAATAACTAGAATAAATAAAGAAAAAAAAATATAACTTATTTCATTATATTAATTACATAATTATTTGTTGAGAAAGAGCAACAGAAAATGAGCTATTTAATAATGAATTTGATTTAAATAATATCACAGGATAGAAAAAAAAGGAAAAATAATAAATAAAATATAATAATGAAGAATAAGATTTGGTTTAATTTCTCTGCCACATGAATCTTTATTTTAACTCCGATGCTGAAATAGCATGCTAAGTAGAATTACATTCCGTAAAAATATATTTTGGTCAATAATTTCATGAACACATATTTGTATTCGAAAGGCAAACGAAGTAATTTCCATTTTTTACAAATTTTGGATTGCATGCATTTTTTTGCGCTCTTTCTACGGTATGCATTATTCTCCTATGGACCCTCACAAAAAACTTATGTCCTAATATTTTAGAGGTAAATGCTGGCAAAGCGTTTTTAGTTAGAGGTAGATTATAATTAATAAAGTTCTTCAATTAGAAGTAATTTCCGGATTTAAATGAATACATTGATTTAAATTAGAAACAAATCAATGTTATTTTTGAAAGAATTAAATTTAATTCAATATTTTTTAGAGATTAGTTAAGTACTTTTTCGTGGATCTGATACATGCATTAAAAATAAAGAAATAAAAAAAGTACGAGTTCCATTAGCTCACGAGAAAAATAATGCAGAAATTTGATTGCGTATCAAACCTCTTGGGTACAAACATATTTAAATATCTTCATTTTTAAAAGGCATAATGACGTGAAATTGAACATTTATATAAAGTAAATGCGGATAATATCTAATATTACAGTTGAAATGTTAGGGTGTAAAAAATAAATAATCATTTCTATGACACATTAGATTAAAAGTGTAATGTAATATTTAGTCAAAAATTGCAGAAATTATTATAAAATATGAATCACTTATACTCAACTTTAAAATCTCCTTTTAACATTTCGCAATAATTTGTTCTAGACAAGAAAATTTTATATAAATAAAATTGAACTTGAATTAAAGTTGTAAGGGATGTTGGGTAAAGGGATAGATCGGTAATGTGAATAAATTCTTTCTAGTATCGTTTGATTGTTTTATAAATATCAATAACAAAAAAAAATTAAATCACAAAGTTGTAAGAGGATGTTAGGTAAATGGATAAATCGGTAATATGAATAAATACTTTATAGTCATTTGATTATTTTATAAATATGAGTAACAAAAATAAATAAATATATAATTTTAAATGAATAAACTTTTTAACGGAATAGTAATATCGAGATGAGATTCTTCTAAAATAATGTAATTAACACTCTCTAATTGAGGATTCTGGGTTCCTGGCCACAATTTATTTCTTTATGACTCGTTTGAGGAACAAGGAGACAAAATATTATGTTATTTTGATTATTAAAATGGAATGAATTGAGAGTAGATACAAATTTCGCTCAATTTTTGCGAGACTTTATAAACCGCACAGAAGTGCATGTCAATAATTTGATCGCAAAAGAATATCAATTTAAAGCGGACCGACTTTACTATAATTATCAAGCACTCGGTCTTAACATACAACTCAACTTGACAAAGTCTCTGAAAGAATAATCATTTGCAGTTCTACACTAAATAATTTTCTAGAATGGTGAGGGGAAAAAAAAAAGATAAATCTTACCGGGAAAGTCCAATGATTCCATTGGCTCCTCTTGATCGGCAGATTTCACGCAGTTTCTCGACAACGGACATATTGATTTCAATAGGAGTTCAAACTAAAATAAAAAGAAGTAAGAAGTATGAAATCGCAAATTTATTAGTTAGCCGTTATTTTGAGTTTTAAATTTGTTTAAATATTTCTATTATTCTGACAGTCACATAATTTTAAATATTATCAACATATATTAAAATAATGATAGAATTACAAAACATTCACTTAAGATTAGGATTATAAAAGTAAAGAATTTTTTCATTGATAAAATAAAACTACAAATAAATATTTACAATCAATAAAATTTAGCTCAATTCTTAGTCTTAAAAAAAATGACATTTTTCTTCCAAAAAACAACTTTAAGAAGAATTAATAATAAGATACTCATTTGTATTACAAGTTTAATATTTAATTTAGTTTGAGAGGTATGATAGATAGTCAAAAATCTCTGAGACAAGAAAATTCAAAATTTAAACTTATCGCTGTTAATTTAAATCATGTGAAACAGAATGAACAACGATTAACTTGAAAAAAATTATTAGATTGACTACACTTTTAGAATCACTCTTCAGTTAAATAAAACTATTTTAATTTAAGTATGATCATTCATGTACATACTCAGACTCTTAAATTAATTTTGATTATCTGTTTTGCAATCGACAATGTGAAAGATGTCGAATTTACTTTTAATTATTCGGTTTAAAAACACGGATAAAATATAAATAGGAAATTAAGGGCAAGTGCAGGAAAATTTAAATTTTACAAATTTGGTTAGCTTTTTTGAAATCGGTATAAACAAAATATACAATTTTTGAATATTTTAATATCTTTCTTATTTCCACAATGGATATGTTAAAGAGATTAATCATCAATATATGCGGGTAAACGCGTTCAAGTTCATTTAATAATATGACCGTAAAAAATCAGACTTGGAACTTCCAGCATGAATCTAGAACAGATTTCGTTCTTTTTAACCAAAACAAAACTTTTTAAAAAGATACAATAATATAAGCAGCAAAATAATGCAGACGATTTGTTTTGAGCAAAAAATAATTAATAACAATTTTTATGAAGAAAGGAAAAATTCATTTATCAAACGATTTTTTTACGTTCGTTTCTGAAACAACTGATAATATTCAGAAGATGCATGTAAGGGCACTATTTTATGAACCCACAACTAATTATTTTTTTTAAAAAATCAGTAAACTTTATTTTGTATCAATAAAATTTCAAAAAAGAACTTTAAATAAAAATTATTACTTTATATAGAACTTTAAATAAAAATTATGAATTTAAAAAAAGTATAAGTAGTGAAAGTATACATTACTTCTTTTCTGTTTAGAGTCGGCTTCAAAAATGTTTCTCTGACACGTTACTTCGCTTAGCTCAAGTTTAAGTAACTTCACATAAACATGTGAAATATTAGTACAGAGTCTTAACGGATGCGAGGATTGAAAAAAATTAACTAGTGCGGTGCATTGGTTTTACTATTAATACATAAGAGAACATTCAGACTACGGAAGGAACAACATGGCCAATGATAAGCTCATTATTATCAATATAGTCTTATTAATAGATGGAAAGGGATAGATAGAGGAAATATGTTTATCTGTATGTCATGAACAGTTTAATCCGGTGTCAATGACTGCTCAAAAATAGTGCATCACAACAATTTTAATTCTTTCACTTCCGAAAAAGTATCAAAAATGTATTTTATATCGGAAGAGGAAGAGCTTTTGATAAACTAGTTTTAATAGTTATGTCTGGACAACGCAGTTATTTAAAGTACACTTAGGGTAATATTCTTATGATCAGGATTTAGATTTAAATTTATTACGAGTATAAAACCAAACAAAATATTACAAAATACTGGCCACAACTGAATTTTTATAAAATGTTGAACGCGTAAAAATACAATAGTTTAGAAATATAATAATTTTCTGTTAATATCTATTTAAGAATAAAATTTTAGTTATTATATATATTGAATTTTTAGAATCGGTATAATTATTTCATCTACTAATTCACATTCCTTATAAGTATTCTTTTTCAATAAACGATTCTTAAAAATAGAGTTACTCAATTTTTTCTCCATATCATTAACTTATTCTATTTTATTTTATAACCATGCGGAAACTAAATTATTAATATCGTACAAATATCTAGTAAAATCTTTAATAACTGCTGATAAATTATTGGAATACTTTAGTATTTTTTATTTCTAACGCTAAATTCCATCAATATTAATTATGTAGAAACGAGATCTAGTAAAAGCATAGGAAAATAAGTTTTATGACCATTAAATTATCCAGTAGATATTTGAAGGGATTTTTTTTTTTTTTTTTTTTTTCATTTCATTTTTAATTTTTAACATCCAGCGGTAAGAATATCAGACATGTTAAATATAGTACAAAAAACTATCATCACTTATTTACAAAGCATTGAAAACAAAAACATGATCCTTGTTTGAGAACGTCAGTGAAGGAAAAAAATGAATGACGATTAATGAAAAATGTCTTCTTTTAAGCATTGTTCAAGAAATATTTTATAAACTGAAATATATATTTTTGTTTCAAATGAAAAAATTTTTCCCTTTGAATTTTACTGAGCATTTATTTTGCTTAAAATTTTGACACTTTCTAGTAATCAATATTTAATGATATTCATGCATTTCAACAATATAAACCAAATAGTTAGATACAAGTTTTATACTAGTTCCGAATAAAATTCAGCATTTTTTAAGAAATTTTGATTAAGGAAGAAAGTACGTTAAATATCCAAAATTTTAATAATTTAATCAAACGACTGTCACTTTATTTTAACCGAAAATTGTCATAAATCAACGTCTTATCGAAATAATTTTTCATCCATTTATTTTATTTTTATTTACAGCAAATTGAATAAAAGCGCGGATAGCAGCAAACTCTTCATTTCGCTTTCAGGTAACATTTCTTGATATCAGTAAAATTTATATGTATTCAATATTAAAAGTGACTTGTATTTTTTGATTTAGAATATTGTCATAAGTTAAAATTTTCTTTCGTGTATTCAAAATTCACTTTGAGTCTCGTCTGCGTAAATTTCTGGGGGAAAAAAAACCACGTTATCTAAAATGAATTTCTATATGACATCTGTTCATGACATGACGTCATTGTCTGTAACTTCTTCAAGACAATGTGACGCTCCAATCAATGCCATAAATTTTTTTCAAAAATCTTAGATGTCATTATTTGTATTGTTAACTATATTTTCAAGAATATGTCTCAGGAATTTCTTTTATTATTTTTTTTTTTTATTGAGGAAAGGAATTTTCATTCAATGAGACACATTTAAGCATTTTCTAAATGAAGCTTTTTAAGCAATTGTTTGACCATTATTCGTTGAAAGTATTAAAAATTTAGAATCTTAAGACAAATTTGAAATTTAAAAAACGTATGAATTATTATTTTTAAAATCTGGAGTTTTTCAGACTGCAAGATACATTTCTAAAATTCTGTTTTGACGTGCGTTCTTTACATAATATTCATTTGCCATTAAAAATAACATTTTATATGACCATGGAAAAAAAAACCAGGTGAAAATGTATTAATATAATATCTAAAAAGCAGTGAGTATATAAGTATTCCAAAAATTATTTTGTTAATTTATTTACCCAGGTATTTTATATTAAATTTGAGAAGTTGTTTGAAATTTGTTTGCTAGTGGAAAGTTTTCATCAACATATTCTGCTGGCTGATACTCATGGCTGATAATAACAGCTGAATTATTTCACCACACACGAGTTCAAATTATTCCTCAAACATTTACTTTATTATAGATATAGAGTATTTCGAATCTGTTTCAATTTTATTGACAGTATAACTTTTTTCCAGAAAGGGCAAAATGCAAAAGTCAAATGTCGACCAACAGTGTGTGAGCAATTATGCGTAAACTCGTACATACATACATTTAATTATCAATTTATTTTTATAGAAAGTTTTTAAAAAAAGATTACATTAATTCTATAAATCTTTTAGAAGTATCATAAAATAAAATAAAAAAAAAATTAAGCGCTATCGTACAACTATTTTAATAACATCAAGAATTTTACTTTATTACTATTTGTTATCACTATTACCTAAAAATAACATTAAAATTTTTACTCCAGAAGCGTGATTCAACTATTTTAAATTGAACACAAAAATTGCAGTTTCAGATCATTCGATTAAGTTAAACTAGATTTCAAAAGAAATAATTAGAAGCGATACGTTTTGTGAAGCAAAATGTAACAAAATTTTGATTAATATCTTCTTAAAAATGTATAGAATTTTACAATACAATTCATATTAATTCATAGTTGAATATTAAATTTAAAGGCTTATATCTTATTAACAGAAATCGTTTGAATCTATACACTTTAATTTCCATTTTTGACACTATAATATCCAATGAAAGCTAGTTTTACGAAAAATAGTATTTATATCACGAATAATGCTGGAAAAATTGGTTTGAAAAATGTCGAAAAATGCAAATTTTCTTTATTAATATATAATTGGAGTTTCAGTTTAATAATAATTTATGTTAAAACACATTCCTGTTGAGATTAGTTGATAAGTTCAACAGAATCCGAATTTCCTCCTGATTATTGCTCCTTTATCAAATAAAAGCTAACATTCATATTTAATTAATGTATAGTATCATATAATTTACAAGAATAAATTTAAAATAAATAATTTCAATAAATTACAATAAAACAATTTACATATAATGCTCAATATTATAATAAATATATCAATAATAAATTTTTTCCTTTTGTTTGTTTATCACGGTGTAGTTGTACATTAATTATTTTCACATAATAGTAATTTGGTAAAGTTTCTCCAGTATGTTATGCAAGAGAAGAAATTTTTAATATTTTATATGTTACATTTCTTTTCTTATTTTTTCGTTCTAATTTAGTGTTTTTTTTCACAGGTTGCATACGATGAATGCAGAAAAACAAGTTTTACAAACTTAGAATTCAAATATTACATATCACTCTTCCTGGAAATGCATACTTCTTCAGATACGTTAGTGGCAGAAACTATATTCAGGCAAATTATGTTTTGCGCAACTTTTTATTAGAAGGAATTCAAAACACCAATATTTAATTTTTAATATACTTTAAGAAACTAAGAATAAAATTAAGTACATTTTGAGTCTTTGAAAAAAAGTATTCAACAACAAATTGTAAACAAATTTTATTTCAGGAACTGATAAATTAATTATAACGGTAGTTCAAAAAGTACTTGTATTTGAAGACCGATGACATCGTTAAGGTAAATTGTTGTAACCATTGGGTGCTTCCATCTGTTAAACGGGGCCGAAACAAAAGTGACATTGATTTATAAGTTAGTTTTGACTTGGTAGTCATTTGCAACAACCAAATCAAAATTTGATAGCTGCCGTGACGAGTTGTCGACATCATTTTGCGTGGAGTTGTCACCGACGATGATAAATAGACTCATCGTTATACACCAGAAATCAAGCAAGCAACAATCAATACAATTGGTTGCTTCCGATGAATCTGCTCGAAAGAAGGCGAGGAAAATCTCAACGGACAGAAAAGTTATGACGAAGCATTTTTGAGGTGAGAATGTCATGATCATCATGATCCCGAATACGAAAAACTGAAATTTTGAGAGCAGCTACATGAATCATGACGCTTCTAAAAACAAACAATTTTCGATACTATTGAGCGCTATCTCTTGGATTTTCTAAGGACTTATTGAACGATCCTCGTATATATATACATTGATTTTACGATGAAATGGTAGCTTCAAAACAATGTATTGGATCCGAAATCACTCAGAAACTATTGTCACAAAATGAGGTTAATTCTCGTAACCGTTTTCAACATTGAATGAAAGATCACAAAAATATTTATTGATCAGTTCAGTTCAGTTTTTTCTTAAAATACCTAATACATTTTATCACTCTGCTATTGTGTAATATATATTAACATGTGACGAAACACGAATGTTTTGTCCTTAGAATGGTAATATAATAAATAATTGCTTGTTTCCATTATAAAATTTATAATGCACAAAACACAATTCTTAAGGTACGACTTATTTTTTTAATTATTACTTATAAAGTCAATTAAAAGTTCCATTTTATTTAAAAAAAAATAGTTGACGTAGAAAAAGAGTTTGATTTGATAACGAGTAAAAAACTTCTTTGAGAAAAAAAATCTATTCTTTTTTGGACATCCAAAAGATCACTTAACCATAACCTATTCTTAATAAAATAAAGCAAAAACTGCTGAAGGTTAAGTGAAGGTAAGTTTCAAGGTCTTATACAAGTCTGCTTCTTTAGTCATTTGATGATTTCATTTTTTCGTCTTTTTTAAAGAAAGAACTACGGTTTCTGAAGTACTCCTTGCGGTTAAAAGTATTTCCTCATTCAGAGTTTATCTGCTATTTGAAATTATTTGTTAGTATCTGTGTTTTTCCGGTAAAAACTAAAGATTCATATTGCATTCAAAAGAAGCAATCCTATAAGCGAATAATAAATCAAAATTTGCCAGACGATTATTTTTGTTCCAAAATAAATATCGCTTAAAATTTTTTTTTTTTCTTTCACTAAGAATATCAAGTACAGTACGGTAAATATTCAGCACAAAAGGAATTCCTTTAAAAATATTCATTTGCCTTTGTTAAAGAATGAATATTTTACATACATAATAAAGAATGATGTAATGTACATATTTTGTGAAATCTTTATATTTAAAGGAAAAAGAAAAACAAAAAACATCAACGATTTCATTAAATTCAGCAACAAAAGCTTTTCACTCCAAGACGATATTTTCTATAATCGTGGAATAGATTTTACTGAAGTGATTTTTAACAAAGAAGTATTTCTCACTCAAGACGACGAAATCTTCGCCATTGTTTCTTCGGGTAAATCCAAATACAACATTTTTATATTTTAAAAATTCTATACGTGTTCGTTACTGAATGAACACTGGGTGGACAGGTGAATAAATAGTGAAAATAATATAATTTATGACCGGTAGAATGTTAAGTAATAACCATTCTATTAAGAATTAAACATTGCTTGAGTTAATGGCCAGTATGAAAAATTAAATAAATAAATAAAAAAAAATCATCTTAATAGCATGGATAAACGTATGAAGAACGTAGTGAACTTGGAATGAATATTTTATAACGACTAGCACATGTACCCACTGTTTCAAAAAAAAAAAAAAAAAAAGTAACAACTTTAATAATAAAAGAATAAAAGAGCCGCAAGTGGCTGATAATTTTATTCCATCCAATTCTGCGACGCATTTCCCAACAGCGTAGAAGAAATAGATTACAAAAGCTGGATTGTCTAGAAATTACTTTACATATATATATAAAAAAAAAAGTACTGGAATGGTGTTGGAGTGCAATAATTACATATCAGCTTGATTCGAAAATGATAAAAGAATTCAGCAGCTAGAAGAACGAAAATAACAAAATTTAGAATAGAGGTCGCATATGGCTTTAGACATCGAATAGAAACAGCGGTTTGTCCACACCCACTACTGATGAATCGAAATGTGTTTCATATTCCGTGGTTCTTGACGTCTTCATGAATGAACCACAGATCATTAATTCGTAATCTGATAATCTTTAATCAACCAAAAAAAAAAAAAAAGACTCGGTAATAGTGCTATTTTGTGGATTTTCCATTTGATAATTGAGGATAGTCTCTTCCAAAGTATGCAGAAAAAAAAAGAGAGTTCTAAGATCCTTTTTATTTCAGTACCAGAGATTTTACTGAAAATTGTGAAGAAATATCGAATGAAAACATAACAAAATTATAAAACAGGATCTCGAATTGGGATTAAATTAGTGAAGAATTTAATTACGTTATTTGGTACATCAAGTACAATTAAATATTTTGTAAAAATGATTCCATTTATAAAGGGAATATATATTAAATGAAATTAAAAAACATAAAGTATTTTCGGAATATATATATTTTAAAATGAGAGTTTAAATCAAATCTACTTATTTTATGCAATTTTTTATTTGAATATAGGCAACAGTGGAATTAGAGAATAAAATAAAAATGAAATTGCTTTTAAACCATGAATTTATGACTAACAAAATTTCAATTTGAAAATATTTTCAAATGATTGGACCATTTCATCCATATGTAGTGTTAAAATAGCAAACGACGATTTTATAAATAATTACTTTGGCATATGAAAAATCAAATAAGCTTTCATGAAAACAAATATTTATAAAATAAATAAATATTAAACAATATTTAAGAAGAAAAGTAAAATATTAGTATATGCGATAATTTATTAGTATACTTTAATAATAATAATAAATGATTTATTTGACCAATCAGACGAGTAACGATGTTTTTAAAAATACAACTGGACGAACAGTAATTTCAACATTTAGAGATTAATTTACAGAATGAATATTCTGAAACCACTGAACACACACACACACACACATACCACACACACACACACACTATTTGCAACAAGACAAAATTAGTTTTGTTTTATGAATTTCTAAGACTGAACCTCAAGTTTATACAATTTATCACCAAAAAGTGAAAGTAACGAGTAGTAAGGAGTCTGAGATCGCTTCAACTTATTTATCATTCAAGCAAGCGCGGAATCTGTTTAGGTGAGAATAAATGACAATATATACAATGTCATCTAATTTATGTGTCATTTTCAAAATAGATGCAAAAATTATTGCAGAAGAAGTCACGTAGGTAAATGCAGATTTCTTACTAATGTAAATAATTGTCTGAATAATGTTAACATTAAGTATAGTTAAAACTTGTTTATGTGTCAATTTTTAATAGTTAATAACTCGTTCTATCGAAACATAACACACACTCTTACAAACAAATTCAATCAGATACAATATGGCGCAAAAAGTTAAAAAGAACTGTATAAAGGTTAGCTTATTCACCATTCATTTAATGGTCTGTATCCAAATGTCTTTGCTTGTATTTATTGTCTTCGTAAATAATTCGAATTATACAGGTTAAAGCATACGATTTATTAATGTAGTTTAACCTATTTATTTAAACTCATTAAAATTTGTAGATTTACCAAACTTTTCAGACATCAAATGAGAAAGCCACACTTTATAGACCTTCAAAGGAAATAGCGTTGTTTATTCATTCTGTCACCATGGAATATCTAACTGACAAGCTTCTGCGTTATGCAACTGCTGAAATTGACTGGTAAAAATTTTTAATCAACTAACAAGGCGTTATGAAGTGCCATGTCCTTATTTTTACCAAAACTAGAATGTAAAAATTTTCCATGACTTTGAACAGCATAGAGGATGTAGATATCATTAAGGTATAATAAAAATTTTAATAAAACCAGTAGACGACATGCTGCTTAAACATAATTATCAATTGATGCATTGCTAACAAGATAAAGGCGATCCACTATTTTATTGAATTCTGCTGAGAGTTCTTATTATCACATAATTTGTCAAAACTTTCACTCTTTATCATTGTAATCATTAGATTAAATGAGAAAATAAAAATATTTTGTCATTTTCTTATTTCCTATGATAGTTGACCTTAACTTCTCTTTTTCTTCTTTAAAGCAAATTAGTTTTTAATTACTAATCTTTAATTGAATTTTCATCTAATTGCAGACTTACAGTTCTTACAAACGATAGTTTTTCTAATGTTCGATTTCATTCATACCTAAAAATGTATTCGATTGTCTCAAGAATTTTTTTATTTTTATCAAACAAACAAACAAACAAAAAAAACCCTCCATCTTTTTTTTTTTTTTAATCTCTATTTGTCAGTCTTTTACAATCATGACCTACGATCGTTAAGCAAGGTCTCATGAGGCTTAAGTATATCCAATTTCATCAAAATGAAGTTATTTTCGGTTTGCTTCATTATATAATCGGCGAAATTAAAAACTACAAGAAGAATAGCAGCTTGTTTTCCTATTAAAAATATGATTTTATCATTACAGTGTCAATTTTCAAGTTATTTGTAATTTTGCTCAGCATTTTCAAAAAGAGTTTAAAGACTAAGTTTTTCGTGAAGTAGAGATGGGTTACTTGCTCTTCCAGATTAAAATATTTTTCAAATGAAAAAAAAAATGTATGAAAAAAATGTAATTTATATGAAAAAGCAAGAATAACACAGATAAAAGCTGTGAACATATAGTTTCACCGTTATTATATTTGTTTACTGTTATTCTACATTTTTTTCATTTTATTTCTTTACATATTTAAAAAATGCAACATATTTTCGGAATTATATAGCTGTTACACATTTTAACAGCGTTAAAAGCATTAAACAATTTTTAATTCAAATAATATAGTTAAAATTGTTTTTAAAGAAATGAGTTCTGATGAGTGAAAAAGATACTTATAAAATCCTTTCTATTTTGAAGAGAGATGTAAAATATTACACCCTTCATTCGAACGTTTTTACATTTTAATTCTTTTTCAAAGCGTTAAAATGAGAAAAATATTATAATATTGACAACTGCGAATATTTCATAATGTCTTACATATTACAAAAAATTAAGATAGTGAATAACTCTTAATATTAAAAAAGATAATTAAAAATTTATTTTTTAAGTATTAAAAACACACTTTGTAAGAAGTCTTAATTTTCTTCTAGCACGAACTTGGCTCACTTTTGACTTTTTAATTGAAGATGTACAGTTTTCCAATTAATGAACGGTGGAAAAAATTGTGAGGTCTCTTCGCAAACAGACATTCTCTATGTAATTATTACTCATTTTTGAAAGCTAATATAATAGATTTATGTGATGCGGAAAAGAAAAAGGTAGGCAATATTATATTTTTATTGGAAAGAAGGATGTCTATCGTTTAAGAATAAAAGGATAACTATTAAAACAAGATATTTTTTAACACTTTTGACTCAGGAAAAAAATTATAGCTTCCTTTTAAAAACATCATTTTCATAAACTTTATATGTATAGCAAACAAGTGTTTTTAGGAAACAATAGAACATAGTTTGTCATTAATATAAAATTAAACAAAAATATATCGTTGGAAACAAATGCAATCAAAGGACGTATTTGTCTATTTAAAACTGATAAAATTTGAATAACATTGTTTTAAAGTCTTCTAATGTAGGGATCTTAGTGACGTAGATGTAGATACGTAGATGGATTTCAGGGAAAGCGTGAACTTAACGCGAGAAAATACAGAGAGAGAGAGACATGATATTTTTTTTTTATTATTATTTCCATTACATAGAACAACTAATTAGATCTTGTTATCCATTCCTGTATAAATATGCGCAATAAATTACAACAGAATCAATTGTATTAATCAAGTACATCTATCCGTAATTTTATGTTCTTTTGTCAAGAAGATTATTAATTATAGATTATCTTCTTGAAGAGTATTCCAAAAGATATGTTTTAGATACTCAAAATTTCGGTGAAAATGCAGTTTAGCCTAACCACTTGGCGCGATTTAAAAAAATTGCCAAATTTAGTGAAAATTACAAGGGTTTCCACGTCTAAAGCCACCATAGAGAAGAGAAACCAGGGTAACCACATTTGGCAGAATAACGACAAAAAAAAAAAAAAAAAAATCCCATCACCAAGAGTGGTTGGGCTGAACTGCATTCCAAATAACAAATCAATCTCTTATAATATTAATTGGTTTTTAATATAATTCTTAACTGGTTTCTTTCATAATTTTATTTTATGCATTGATGTAAATGGGAAGAGTTCTAGAGAAATGAGTGTAAATCTGAGAAGGGCTCCATTGGAACTCCCTTACCGACAAGAAACCAAAGAATAAATAATGACCGCTCTAAAATAAAAACTTGCAGCAACCCATTATTAAATCATTCACTTTCCAGTACAATTCGAAATTAAAAGAGTCACACATAAGAGTCCAATGAATAGAAAGTCACTTCAAGAGTTTTGTATCATCTTTGGTGTAATCGTAATTTGCTGGGATCCTCTATAACAAGGAAGTACCTAAATTAATATTTATCTTACCAAACCAATGCGGTTCGAATACTTAGAAAATTTGTAGACGAGGGTTCGAATCCTTGGCCATTTTAGATCCATTCTGAATTCACTCCTAAAACTCCTTACTCAACGCAGGTCTGATACAGATGTCTCAATTGATATATGATAACATCAGCTTACTATCTTTACTACGAACAAACTAAACGACCGAAATTTTGTTTTCTTCCATGCACGACTTAAATATTCATTTTCTAAATTTTGTTCATCACACTTCAATAATTCTAATCAAATCTATATAAGTCACATTTCATCTACTGAGAGAGTTATTCAATTCAAACAACTTCATATAAAAAAATTCCAAAATATTGCTTGAAGAATGCTATAGAACCCATGCTATAAACTTAGCGGCAGACACTTTACAAGAACATGAAAATTATCGGTAATGTAAATATCCTACAAAAACTGTCTGAAAATAGATAATACCATCTGCTTATTTTCAAAAGATCTAATCGCACCGACCAAAAGAAGAAAAATAAATAAATAATAATAATAAAAAAAAAAAAACCCAGACAACAGCAGTTTTCTCTTTTATTCAGGAAATCGCACGTGTGGGGAAAGATTAACTCACGCTAAATGTGTCAGAACAATCCAATACCTGGAACAAGCTCGCGATATGGTTTCCAAGATCTCGTAGCGAAGGCAGTCGTACAGTTGGGTTACAATTACGTTTCTCTTGTTTCTGCCGGAACGGAATCGTAAAGTTGTCACAACTCGTTAACGCTCGTTTCCTAATCGTAAATCATGATTCACACTAAGTCGGCCTCTGCAGACATACAGCAGATGAGTCATTTTTTTCCCCGCCTTGATATGCCGGTAGTCGACAGAGGAATCAAGGATGTTTAATGCAATCATTATCATAACGACCTCAATGAGCAATGATGCGGTGAAATGAAAACATTCGCTGTTATTTGAAGCGAGCATTTTGAGTAATAAAAATAGTCCCATGTATGTACGAGTTAATTTTTCCATATTAAATACTTTCATTTACTATAGTGTGGAATTAACAATGGGAATGCGTTTCATTTCAAAATGTAATGGCACCTCAATTTACGAACAGATGTACAAAAGATTTTTTTTTTTTTAAAAAAAACTTCTCTTAAATTCCATTTTTCTTGTTCTTTAAAACAAGAACGAGAAAGTTAAATTTGTTCAGAGATTCAAACATTATTTTTTATAAATGTTTCTATTTCATTATTTATTTCAAATTCCTATTATTAGCTCACACTCTCTATATGTATCTTGTTCAAATTTTCAATCGTTAATAAATACTTTTTATTTATCCACTCAAGTTCAAATACATTTTTTTAAAACTTGTAGTGGGTGACACTTGATGTTAATACAGGTTTTTTCAAATATAAATTCATTTAATTAGATTTAATAGGGAGAAATGCAGTTTAGCCCAACCACTTGGCGCGATTTCAAAAATTGCCAAACTTGACCATTTTTTTGGCTGAACGTTAAGTCCGTGAAGCGGACCAGGGTAGCCACATTTGGCAAAATACCACCAAATAATTCTTGTCGCCAAGGGTGGTTGGGTTAAACTGCATTCCAACCATTTAATTTACCGGATGAATTAAGAAACAAGTCAATGCTTCTGGTATGTCTTTGTTCTGAAATAGCAAAGTTGGTACAGCGTCGGCGTAGAATCTTCATGCCTTCGGATCGAATCTCGTCGAAGCATAAATTTTTTTATTTGATTTTCAGATAACTAATTTTAGTTTTACATGGGAGAAAAAAATTTCTCTTACGTAAGATATTTAGCAGGATATAAATTTAGGAATAAATACCGTCAGTGACGAAACGTGTAGATCGCTGGAAAAAAGTTTCTTTTCCATTTAATATTGTGATTCTGTCATATGTATATACATATTTATATTAATTGTAATTATTTAATAAAAAGTAACTGAAATAAAAATTTTCTTTGTTGACTTAAGTAGGAATTGACGTTAAATTTTTTCTTATATTCTTGTATATTGTTTGTTATAGAGGAGAAACTGCAACAACAAAAAAAAAAAAAAAAAAAAAAAAAAAAAAAAAAAAAAAAAAAAAAAAAAAAGAAAAATTAAAATACGCAACGAAAGGTTACCTAAAAATGGCAACTCCATCTAGTAAGGTTTCTTAAGACACTCACATCTTTAATCATATCATTCATTACCTTAAAATCAACCAGATTCGGAAAGTAAAAGCGGTAAAGATTATGTGCTACTGAAAATCCGTCAACCATGAGAGATTTAGTTATTTTTAGCCTCCATAATGCAAGATACAAAAAGAAGTTGATGAAGAATAATCACGAATCGAATTACAAAATACGAGTAAACTACATTTTCCCTCTAGTTTTATGGAAGAATATTTTCATCTAAGAATTCAAAATATAAATTGGAAAAAGGATCGATGGAAAATTGAGATGTTCATGAACCGAGACTCGAGTCGTAAAGTCTTAAAGTCGAGATGCTACTAATACTGAAAACAGTATTTCTTAAGCTTTTCTTTAAAACTGCTACAATGAGTTCGGAATTATCATCTGTCTCAATAATGTGATTGATGAAGAATTTTCTAAGCCTTCGTAGGAAATGACTTACAAAAATTATTTAATGAGATTGAAGAATTAATTTAACATTAAATGCCGAGTAACTTTATTAATTAATTAATAATAATTTTATTTTGAATTGTAAGTTTCCTTCAAAACACACATTTTAATGAATCAAATGAAATCAAATCAAATTATAGTATCAAAAATTTACAACAGCAAACGATTATTCATTAGCCGAGAAGCATTACTTTTGAAAGCGTTAAACATTTCTGAAAAAGTCAAAAATGTTTTTAAAAGTACCGAAAAAACTCTGTAAAAATAAAAAAGAACCTAAAAGTAGAAAAGTCATGAAATGCACGTAAAATGTTTATAAATAAATGCACACTTTAATTCAGGGAACCAAAATCAGAATTTATAGTAAGCTGTCTATGTATTATATCTATTAAAAGATAGAATGTCAACTAAATCTATATTATTATTAAAGATTTAACTCTAAATTAAAAAAAGGGCTAAGATAATTGACATCCGAGAATCGAATACTCTAATTAGTTTGGATGATACAGCACATTATGCTAAATGAATTAATTATACCAAAAAGTTTATGAACAAAACATTTTATACAAAGATGGAAGGATAACGCTGAAAGCTTTTTGTCCATTTGAAAGAAAAAATACATTAAAAACATTTCTAAAAATGGATTATGCTTCCAGTTACAAAATAATCAAACGATATTTTTTTTCGATCTTTAAATCAGTAATTTTCAGCAGTTCTTTTATTCACTCACAACTTACAGTATTTTAATGCGGTTTAAACTGAGGAAATAATTCTATTTTAGATTATTTTTTTATTAATTATCACAAAACATCTTAAGCCAGGAATTTCAAATTGATAAGAATCTTAAAATCTGGATTTATAAGGATTCCTTTGATTATGGTTAGAGCTATAACAAATTGATTATGTAACATTGTATTATGACCAAATAAAAAACGACACGTATTTAAATATAATCCAGAATAATTATTTCGTACCAGTTAATCAGAAAATAAGGTATTAATTCCAATTACTGTATCATATACTCTGGGGTTCTGTATTTTCTCTATAAATTTTAAGAGAATTTTTTCATTTTTCGAATTGAACTGACAGAAGTCATGTTTCAAGAAGCGATGGGACTCTTTGCCAAATCTTAAAGTGCGATCGAAATGTCTCAGAAAAACTTTTTCGTTTTACTTCACTGTGGTAGTCAATTCGATATTTACTCAATTATAGCTTCTACATGATAGACAAAAATAGACAAGAAAAGAAAGAATAATCATTTCCACAATAGCATTAGAAACTTATTTTTTGCATTTATTTAATGTTTGGCCCGCCATGATTATTTCCTTTTACGTAATTTCTTGATAAGATGTCGTACAAGTTTATCGTTCATCAATGCAATAGAAGAATATTAAGAAGTGGACTTTAGGAACAAAATAGCAATTATTTAAAAAATTAAATTAATAATTGTTTCAATTTTTCAACCAAAATTATATTTGGAAATATATACATAAATGAAAACAAACAGATTCATCGATGGACGAGTAATTACTGTTATAAATTCTTAATTCATCTTGAGAATATTTTATGCAAGCTGTAGAAAAAAATTAAGAGTACGGAATCTAATATTATGCTAGCCACCAAAGGAATTATTGTTTTAATCAACGACAAAATAGTCATCCGATTACTTTTCAAAATTTTAATGTAGAAACTTTTACGTACATTTTGAAGCCTGCTTTCACCAGTAATGGATTTAATTTTCCAAAATGTCAAATTTTTATCGCTCAAGTTTTTGCGTATATTTTTGATGCCTGCTTTCACCGGTAATGAACTTAATTTTTAAACATGAGTCAATAAATTTCTCTGTTTTTTTATCGGATCGAAATGAAAAACAAACAAA
The DNA here is from genome assembly GCA_019974015.1 of Nephila pilipes. Classification (NCBI taxonomy): domain Eukaryota; kingdom Metazoa; phylum Arthropoda; class Arachnida; order Araneae; family Nephilidae; genus Nephila; species Nephila pilipes. The sequence continues at coordinate 194,652 of BMAW01065914.1, forward strand.
AATTAATTCATTTCACGGCAGCCATAATTACTTTAAGCTTAAAATATATTCAATTGAAATTGAATTGAAATTAAAATAATTCGATAGAAACAAATTATCATTTGCTTTAATTTTAATATCTGAGAAAAATACTACTATCCACTTCAATATTTTAGCATTAGCTTTAATTCTAATATTCAATTAAATGATTTAATAATTATTAAAAAAAAACACACATTTGGTGGCGAACCTCTAAGTTTTTTTTTTCTTATATAATTTTTACTGTATTCGTCATTATATTATATTGCTACAACTCCCACGACTTAATATACGCTAAGAATTCATTTACAGTGTGATTGAACTTTTAATTGAACAAATATTTTTAATGGAAGAGATCGAATTTTTTAGGACCAGTTTTCCTAAAGAAATCTCTCAGAGAATTCTTTCATTCTCTATATTTAGCACAGTTTTAAACTTAATTCGCAATTTCGTCAATTATTCAAAGGGCAGCTTTAATACTATTCAAATTCAATAAATCTAAAAAGGATTTCTTTATTTTCTAGTTCTTCCCTGTAATTTGACCTTAATTACACTTTCTCCTAACAAATAAAGAAAAAAAAAAGATTACTGCTAACAGGATAATTCTGAAAATGGGTCTAAAGAAGTTCTTTAACGATCTACAAGATGAAACTACTTAAAAGTAACTAAATACATTAATTTTTCAATCTTGTTCTCTTACTCGGAAAGTTAGAGAGATGAATCTATTTATTTTGTTCTAAATTAGAAAGAATGCATTCTCTCAGAGAGCCTAAATTATTTGAAAATGCTACTTAGTTTTCCTATGATTATCTTCTTTAAAAGTCATTCTTACTTTACTTTTCTTTAAGTATTTCACGCTCCAGAGATATGAGCAGAGAGTAAACATGCTTCATACGTAAAAATCAAAATTCGAAACAAAATTTTTAAACAACATAGAATTAAACAAAAGAGCAATATTAACCACATATTTTTAAATGTGATTTTAACGCTAAATCCTTCAGATTATTTAAAATTTCCCTGAATATTATCCCCATACGCGATAGGCAATTCATTTTAACAATTAAAATGAGCTTGAATGTACTATTTAAGGCTAATAACGTAATGAAAATGCTTGTTTTACATTAAGAATTTCCCCCTATTTTATTAAAAAAACATGCATATTCCTTCTATTCTGGGGGGAACTAGAGGAATTACTTATGAACTATGACGGATATTAATATTTTTATAGTACATTATTTCTATTTTCCTAGTAGTTATAAAAAAAAAAAAGGAGGGGGGGGGGAGGGAACATTCTCGCAAAACGAGAGCATCTCTTAAAAAATTGTACCCAGTGAAAATTCCCTTTCAATAACTATTAACATGAACTTTTGAAAATTTTGGAAAATGAAAGATTTTAATTTTTCGGATTAAAATTATGTTCAAATTTAAAGTTATTTAGAGTTCGTGTTGATGGCTGCAATTAATAAATTTTAAATTTCAATAAATTATTTTTTGTCATACCTTTTTCGGCAAAGAAATACTTCTAAGGCTATTTTTTAACATACTGTAAAAAATTAAAATACAAGGCTTCTTAAGTTTATCTGTATGCTTTAATTGGTAGATTTGTCCAATAGTGTTAATTACAGAAAATGAAGAAAATCATCATAATAATTTCTTTGGAATTTCAGCATTATTCAGTATACTTTTAATACAAAAAAAAATCCTTAATTTCTTTTTTGCGTTTCAAGATTGATTTTCAGTGAATCTCGCAAAGACAGTTCGCACTTGCAATAAGTTTCAATACAGTTGCCCATTTCTTGAAAAATATCACTTTCCTAAATGTACGTGTTTAAATTTTCAAGTTTCGGAGGATTAAAAAACGCGGAACCAAATATTTTAATCTTGTACATTTCTAAATCTTAAATTTTTTAGTTTTATTTTGCAAAAAAAATTCCTACAGATTTATAGTTATGTATATTTTTTACAAAATAAACAGTAATTTGTTCGAAAATAGTAAAATTTAAGATACTGATGATATTTTACAAGGAATGAAATGTTTTTTTTTTAAAAATTCGGAATTAAATTTTTAGATGACAATGTAATGTAAAAGGCTAAAACGAAACTGCATATCAGCATAAGGAAGTTTAGAAGGTCAAACAAATAGTCAACAAATATTACTTCAGATGGCATACGGCCAAAATTTCATAATTACTCGAAACGGAAAAGAATGTATTTCCTGTTCTTTATACAATAAGGTTAACATAAAAAATAATTTATTTAATTGCATCAATTTTGGAAAATATTTGAACGTATGACTACAATACATAAAACTTACCTACACACAAATGCAGACGATATTTTAAAGTAGTAGTTGCAAGATGCGTTAGCCAGAAATTCCCGCCACGAAATGACAAGAGCGTACGATTTCGCCGGCTAGCAAATCACTTCAGTGACGTCACGGAAACCGGCATTTCAGAAGGCCATCATGCGGTGGCTGGAAAAACTATCCAGGTCAACAAAATTTAAAAACAACAAAATGAAAACAAAGCTACCAAGACTCGTGCACGTAAGAAACAATTTTCGCCCCGCATGTATAACAAATGAGGCGAAGAGAAGGTTAAGTTCGTGGAACATATTCTACAAAAATTAGAATTTCTCGATATCTATATTATTTGTTACTTTATGGCGTAAGCAGGATAATGAATATTTCAAGAAGTATTTGACACGGTTTAATGATGATATGCAGTATTATTCAGAAATTCTCTACACCAGATAATTCTGGAGAAAAAATATATTTTTTTCTTTTTGGTTTGTGTTAGTGTCATTGCTCTGGAAAGCAATCACCGAGCCGATGAGACATAGCGTCGTTAAGAAACACCGATATGATTTTGCAAAATTTTATTTTCTTAAAAAACAAAGCTGATTAAGTCGAACCAACGATCCGATATAAATGCAAAAACTGGAAAATTTTGTTTAGATTTAGTGATAAAATAATGAATGACTAAACGATTGTTTTTGAATACTGAATATTTGTAAACTATACGATCGGATATCGTGCAGTTTTATTTCTAAGAAATAATCGAAATATCAGAATAAAATTTAGTCAACATATTAATTAATCCTTTCGTACATAATTTTGTAAATTAGATTTGTTTGGTTACAGAGATTGAAATAACCTGCAGTATGGAGAATATACAAGTCAATCTGCATTCTACAATGGCGGCGTTCGAAAGGTCAAAAAACACAGTGTGCAATGCATAACTCTGTATGGTAACTATGAAGAGAAAAGTCTTAAGAATAATAAATAAAATTTGAGTTCCTATATCGATTATTTTGCAGTAATAATTAAGACTTTGCGATAATCCGGATGATAATCAAAACTTTACGATACTACTCATAATTTCAATCTACGATTTCCTGAAATCAAATAAATCTACATTGCTATAATTTACATCATGTACATAAAGTTCAATTAATATGCGGAATAAATTTTATCCAGATATCTTGGTTACTTCTTAGTAATAATTAAGAAATTATATTTATAAGGATAATTATAAGGATATAATTATATATAAGGATTATCAAAAGTAAAACAGCATGCAATTTTGTAGTTCTAACAGTATGTATTACATCATTCAAATAAGATATATAGCGAAATATAGCCCTGCCTCAAGAAAATTTCAAAATGCATCCTGTTTTTATAGTTTCTAGCATTGAAACTGTTTCTCAGTCCCCAAAATTTATAAATCTCCTTATCTTATGAGAATTCTCGGTTTGTCTTTCAGGACGATACTGATATTAAAGGATTGAGTGTGAATAAGAATTGGAAAACAAATAAAACATTGATATTAAAAGCTTCCAATATTCCTATTCGTAAATGGCATTTTGTATATAAAATTAATGGATAAAAAGATGATTCATGCCCTAAATCATGAGGTTTTCATTGCTCTTTTAGGTACAAATCTCAGATATCAGAGATTTTAAATTTCTCAACCTAATAATAATCCTTGAAGAAAAAAAATATCTATATATTATATTTTATATCAAACAACGGATTTTTTTAAACTTGAGAATAAAAACAAAAATAAATACATTTTTTGCTACCTATTTATAATTACCCTAAGAATTAATTTAGAATTCAAGAATTTAGAATAATTTCTCCGAGAGAGGTAAGACATATTTTCGAAAAGTTATATTGCAGTAATTGACTGCAAATTGTGTGACATGTTCATTTTGCTAATTTCCATAATTACTGAAAATATCATGCATAAGTGTAATTATTTAATGACGACAACTTTTTTATTGCTCTGTGTTATTTCAATTAAAGTAAACAGATTCGTAATAAAAAGAAAAATGGTTAGGTTGAAGCATCGAATTATTTGATAATGTACATATAAAGTTAAAATGGGGTTCTCATGTGTATTTCTCTTCAACTAACCTGTTGGGTCTTTCATATGACGTTATTTGATTTGAGAACCTCTTTTTGTGAATGAATTGTGACTTATGGAAATTAGATAAGAAGTATTGTACTGAATAAGCTTATTGAGACAACATTTATATGCTGCGAAGAATTTAACTAGAGTTGGTAGTAAAAGGGAGAGATTGAAAGGAATTGAGTGACGATATTACTCCATGATCCTAATTTAAAAATTAAAAGACCAAAAAACATTCTATTAAACCTGTAACTAACAAACACCATTCTCCTCACGCAAACACTTTAATTTTCACTCATTTATTTACGTTTTCAACCACCAGATGTCTCTAGCTATGCTAGAAACTCCTACCTCGAGTAAACCACATACACACACTGAATGGCAGCCTCCCCATTGGTCGGCTGATAAGTCAAATATATACCCCTACTCCCCTCTGATCAACTCATAACAATAAAGATTGTTTTATTGACAAACAAAATTTACGTTATTAACGAACTAAAAATAGTTTTAGTTTAGTTTTTCTTAACGTTGCACTAGAAGCAACACGAGGGTTATTGGCGATGGTCCTCGTAATTTTGAACCTCGGTCAAGTGACGAGAACGCCACCTGAGCTAGCACCTCCCTCTCCTAACTTCCTCACCACACCCATGGGAGGACTTTGGGCCCCGACAGATTTAACGTGCATCAGCCCCGGCTACACGGCAGGTCTTTAGCGGCCAAGGATTGAACTCACGACTGAACGAAAACCGCCGGCCACGAATCCGAAACCATGACCACTAGGCTACCTAGGCCATACGAACTAACGATAACGAACTTACAAACTAAAACTAGAACCTACTACTTTATGATATAACTTAATTATACTTTTAAAACAATAAACAAAACTAGTACAATAATATACAAAATTTAAACCTAAATTAAAAAATCTTTTCCGAGAAGTTCCTTTTCTGCAAAATTGCGACTAACTTCTTTCAGATCTAATTTATTACTAACTTCATGTTCAATGGCAAACATTGCTAACCTATTAAGACGATTTTGAATAGACATAGTCCTTAAATAATTTTTTAAAAATTGTTTTTAATATAGAAAAAAGTTCTTTCGCCGTTAGTAACAGTTATGGACAGCGTTATCAAAATTCTAAAGACAATGTTTAAATTTGGCACAATTTTAAAGCAAGTAATTAATTTAAGAAATTCAATTAGACTTCATTTCTTTGTTAAAAGAGAATAAATAAAAATAAAAAAAAAACAAGGTCTATTTCTTCAACCAGTTCTAAAGCGTTAAAATCGATGCGATTAAAATGGCATATTTCCTAATTTATGTATAAAAATACTCAGAAGCCTGTTCATTCCTGTTACATTTGAATGAGTTCGTTAAATCTGGGATGTAGTGCATCTCAAAATATAGCAATGCTCAGAAGTCTAGCAATTCCTAATGTCTTAATTTTACTACTCATTTATTTTCTAGATTCAAATAATTCAGATATACTTTTATGAACTACGTTTATTTGTTTATTGCGTTGTAGTTCAGGCGGTTTTACAGCTACTAAATTTTGCCGCCGTAGACAATCGGCTACCTTGCCTACTGTCAAGTGCAGGCCCTGGTTCATGTGAACTCGATTAATATGTGATGGTAATTAATATGTGAAATGTGATCGCAATAGTAGCGAATTCAGGACGTTAGAAAATACTTTAATTGAAACTTTTCGAATTTTTTAAACAGATTCTGACTCGTTAGATAGATTAAAATTTCCCAAGGAATTTATTTGAATAAGAATAGACTATTTTATTCATTATTTTTTTTAAACTTTAAGTCAGGCGTCTCAAATAATTGGATTACATCGTATAATAGGATTTATGTTGTGGTATAAGTAAATTTTTAGTGTGGGGCTCGATGATTTGAGAGTTAAATAATTAATAAATAAAATATTTAAGGCTTATGACAATCATGAACTTAACTATATAATTTCTTTGGGTGTGGCTGGGTATTTCATGTTTATTTGAGAAACTCACTTTTGATAAAATCAAAGAAATTATTTGTTTTATTTGATAATCACAAGAAAAATAATACCCAACATAAAAACATAAAGGGATATGAAAATAAAACAACCGTTAGCTACCTCATGACCATAGAACCACTATACCAGTTTCGTCGTGGGATTACTGTTGTCAAGAAGGCTTTTAGTTTGGATTATCGCCTAAGTGTTATAGGTGGCATCATTTAACAGAGTGTTAGCTAACTTACAATTTTTTTCTGCATACTTTTTCCTCCGATATTGGGCTTTCATTGTCTCTACTTAACCTGATATAAAGTTCTAGAAAATCTCTTGAGATAAGATATGATCTCAGGAACAAAGTTATTATTATTGATGAGCGATCTTAAATCTTTGGTAACAACATGAGACATCAAATGACATTCTCATTTCTCTTGCGAACGTCAGAAAAGCAAGTTCGATGGCTTCACATCTAGTAGTATTCATAGTAAACTTTATTGAAAACAGTTTCTCAATTCAAAACGTGCTGTTTTCCAACCACAATTGCTAAGCGAAGTTTCGAGTCGCGATTCTTGCGTTCCACTGGATTCTCTTGTGGATAATACACCGGAATTAGATTTTGGTCTATGTTTAAGATGTGGTTAGCACAACAGTTGAATTACACTGCTAACAAATTGTGTACCATTGTCACAAATCAATCGACAAGGCAAATCATATTGTAGAAACACTTCATTTAACAATGTGAAATCACATTCTTTAGTTGGGGTTTGTTTTAAGAAAAAAGTTCAATGCATCTGTATGCAAAATCCTCAACTATGAAAATCCAGCTTATTCCATTCACAGTTTCTAGAAGTGGTCTTGAAAGATCAATGGATATGATGTCAAAACGTTGTGATGGAACAGGCGTTTGTTAAAGTCAGGAGGGTTTCTGGTTAGAAGCCTTATATCTCATACAACCATAGACAAAAATATGTGGTTGTCTTTTCTTTTTATGTTAAGTTGAATTCAGCAGTTAATAAAATACTATCACGACTGATTCTGCTAGATATCTTAATGGGTACCGCAGTGAATTCCAAATATTTCAGGCTCAATTTGAGTTCAAAAATTCAGTATCAAGATGACCTGTTACAGAGCCGCCAACGGGCTATTACCAATGCACAAGGTCGTTTTCTAGCTCTTTCAGGGCGGAAGAAAGAGGAAAATTATTATGTCTTGGTTCCTTTCAGGTCATTCTGCCGCAACAGAAATGACAATATCTGCTATTACGGTGCGCAGATATCATTACAATCAAGGATTATATTCAAGACGACTCCTTGTGTCTCTCTCTATTAATCTAAGATACAAAAGTACTTGTTTACGCTGGACTAGACAGCAATGGACTTCCGTACTCCTTACAGACAAGTTCCAATTTATTTTGATGAATTAATCGAGTTGAGTGCTGCTCTGGAGAGTACGAGAACCAGACACTATAAATCTAAAATTCTTGAAAAACACAGTTATAGAAGAGTTGGAATCTCTGTGGATGATCCCGAAAACCTGTATGTAGTCCATGGAGAAGCTATGCTTGTTGTAAATTAACGGGACGAGATCCTAGCTCCATTTGTTATACCGTATGCTGGTACTATTGAAGATGAAATCATTCTAATGGATGATATTGCCTGACTACTCCGAACTAAGCTTGTTAATGAACATCTTGAAAATCTAGGATTGGAACGTATGGAATGGTCAGTTCTAACAAGGGTTGCTTAATGAATAGGAGTTGTTTCTCATTCCAATCTCCCTCAGCTTAATTGACAATATGGAAATGATGCAAGTATGGGCGGACACACCCTTTATTAAAACAAATTTATTATTATTTTTCACAATAATCTGCAATTTAGTTTTTTTTAATCATATAGTAGAATATTTGCAAAGAATATGATTCCTTATTTGTAACTCAAGCTTCATATTTAAATTACATAAAATTCAATACATAACTGTATAAAGCACAAGTTTTCTAAATTCCCTGTTTCTAAGTTCATTTGTTTTTCAAATTAGGTCCAAAAGACTAATTATGGGGTTATTATATTACGTTAACATCTTGAGGGTGAAAATATTTCACTGTATGGCTCGCTTCAATATTATCAACTGTGTCGGAATTTTATAAAAACGTTAAAATAATAAAAACATGTCAATATTGATCCGTAGCATATTAAAAAGTGATTAACATTACAATAAAAATTTCCAGTAATGCATTAAATTATGAATACACATTGTGTTTTTCTAAAATACGAGTAGCTTCTTTGTTGAGAATATAACTGTCAAAATGTTTTTTTTATCCTTAAAAAAAAGTCTTTAAATGTTGTTTATAAGCATGTTATACATATTTAAATAATTAATTAAATTTGTTTGCAATTATTTGTGTTCGATTATTCTAGTATTAAGGATGGGCTTCAAAAAATGATTGATCTTTAGAACAAGTTAAAGAACAGTTCTTTGGAAAAGAATAGGAACAGGAAAGAGAGCTGTTCTCTTCAAAGAACAGTTTTTCCCCGGGAGTTTTTCCATTTAATTGTACAATATAACTTTTTATACTTATTATTAATACAACCAGTAATAATATTAGATACGGCATATGCATAGTAAATATCCGGTAATATTCTCTTCATCTCCTGATCCATTAAAAACATCCTTTACAAAATTAACTGCTGGTGTTTAAAAATGAAGACATCAATAGAGAATAGATTCTAAATTGTTATGTGAATAATAACGAATTTTACATATGTAAAAAATCATACATTTGCTTTAAAACTGAGTTAAGAAACTAAACGTGCTAAAAATGAGAAAGTAATATCTAAACTAATAATTTATTTACGTTATTAATAAATATCAACATAAAAGCAGACATTTGTTATCATTTATCTCAGTAAAAAAGTGATATTTGTCGTCTTAGATTTACTTTTAAAGAAATTACTTGTGAAAAAAAAATCTGAGCACAACACAAGCTGAAGATTGAAATAACCCTGAAACCCTAGATGTTTTCAATTTATCACTCTGCGTCTGTGAAAGAAGTTTCATTTCCGGGAACATAAATTAAAAACGTTCCATTTTCCTTTTTGAACTTTCTGTTCCTTTTGTAAATCCCAGTTTAGGAAACTGCGTTTAGTTTTATTTTAAACAATTATCAAAACCTGTTAGTTTTTAATCAATTATACAAGTTTGTTATTTTTAAGTTAATAACAGAAGTTTGTTAATTTTACCTCTACCAATTATATTTGATTTCTTTTTAATGGTAAGTCTTTGTAAATCATAGTTTAGAATAGTGTCAGCTACATTTCAATAAATTTTTAATTGTGTTCTACAAATTAAAAAGGTCATGATTTCTATCACATTTGAATAAATATATAAATTTCATTTTCAAGATTTTTGAATTAACTAAATTTGTTTCTCATTTCACTAAGGATGTTGCAGTGTCTTCAGGTATCCGTACACCTTTGGAGAAAAAATTTTGAAATGCGTTGTTATTTGCTATAAAAATATTTTTTAATGTTAAAAAATAACCTATAAAACTATGAAAAACACATTTAATAATCTGCTTTTAATTCAAAAAAAAAAAAAGTTTTGGAGTAGAAAGGATGGTGAAAATAGTATATAAATTATCAGAATAACTATCAGATTATCAGAATAACGCTCATAACTGGAAAGTAAACAAAAATATCTTTATTCTGTAAATTTTATCTTATTCATCATAACAGTTTTTGGGGTTGGTACTACTTTCAAGATGAAAATCATATTACTATAATTTTTACTGTGTTTCGAGTAAAATAACAATGAAAAATCAAAGAAAAGTTATAACAATACACGATTTAAACCTTTGTTTCTAAAAACATATCAATTTTACAACCATGAAAGTAGTAGAGGTTCTTAAAAATTATATAAGGAAGATACTTGCAAAAAAATTAAATTAATTTAGTTCATAACTTTTTCTGATATATACGTTGCCATATGTGAATATGTCGAGAAAACTTATTTTAAGAAAAATCAAAAACAAACTTTCAAAAGCAATTAAAAATTAGCTACCGAGTAAAATTCACATCTCCATAACTTAAGTTCTAAATAAGGTATAAGCAAAATTCACAAATACTATTAGAAAGAAAAAAAGTTTAAATTTTAAACAGATATTAAAATTAGAAAATCGAAAGTTTTGATAAAAATGACGTTTTAAAGGTGTACGGATATCTTAAATTTATTATTATTAAAGTCTTGGTAAAACTGAAATTCATGGTGAGCCTTTTATTCAATAGAAATGAAGGAATTTCGGAAGTCTTTTAAAATTAACACCGAAGTACTAATGCAACCAAAATCTGACGAGATTACATACAGGAAGCTCTGGTTTAATATAAACTGCTGTTTGTAGAAAATGCAACACCATGAAGGAATCATCAGAATCAAATGAAATTCGCAGCAAATGTCAATTATTGGATATTATGCAAATTAATAAAGTTTCAGAGCCATCGCGCGTGCGCGGCGCGCGCAGCGCCCTCTGAATTGATGCTGAAAGCGTATAAATAAAGTGCTGTAGCGGGACGTTGAAAAAAGTCTATGATTATTTGTTAGTGGCAAACGTTTAGTGAGACCTGAGTATGCCTCCACGACGGAAGAATAAGAAATTCAAGCAACTTACGGAGTTTGAACGAGGGAGGATAATCGGCCTTCGAGAAGGAGGATTTTCCTATCGCGCAATAGCAGCTCGTATGCAGCGGAACAGTTCCACAGTGATGCGAGTTTGGAAGCAGTGGACCGACGAGCACCGAACAACTCGAAAAACAGGCACTGGACGACAGAAGGTGACGTCAGAGCGCGATGATCGACACCTGCTCCGCATGGCGGTGAATGATCGCACAGCTTCCTCCAGGCAGCTGGCAGCACGTTGGTCTACTGCTACAGGTGTACAATTGTCGGCTTCGTCAATTCGTCGTCGTCTGCTGCGCCGTGGATTGCGTGCAAGGGTGCCTTTATACAGGATTCCCCTCACGGCGAATCATCGACGGCTGCGTCGGCAGTGGGCTCTTGAGCACAGAGACAGGCGAGCTGATTGGCACCAAGTTGTCTTTTCAGATGAATCACGCTTCAATTTGTGGACCCATGATGGCCGTGTTCGTGTTAGACGTTATGCCGGTCAACGCTGCCTTCCTGAGTGTATTATTGAACGACATAGTGGTCGAACACCCGGAGTTATGGTCTGGGGTGCGATTTCGTATCATGGACGATCCAATTTGATACGAATTGAGGGTAATCTCAATAGCAACAGGTACGTCCGTGAAGTGCTACAGCCCGAAGTCGTTCCTTTCCTTCAAGGCATCCCTGGAGCTATCTTTCAGCAGGATAATGCACGCCCACATGTTGCGCGGACTGTTCGAGACTTCTGTTCAGCACAACGCATGCAACTTCTTCCTTGGCCTGCTTATTCACCGGATATGTCGCCTATTGAGCACGTGTGGGATATGGTTGGTCGGCGTCTCGCTCGTGATCCGCGTCCTGCAGTTTCCAAAGACGAACTTTGGTTGCGCATACAAGCGATATGGAATTCTCTTCCTCAAGCAGATATTCAACATCTGTTTGACTCCATGCCACGTCGTATAGCAGCACTTATTGCAGCGCATGGTGGCTGCACCAAATACTGATTTCGGACGCTTAATTTGTTTCTTTTGTTTTGAAAATTTCATCATTTATTTGTATCAGTACAAGTCGTTTCTGCATTAAATTTCATTTGATTCTGATGATTCTTTCATGGTGGTGCATTTTCTACAAACAGCAGTATATTTTAAAGCGTACATTGTTTTTAAAAATCTTAAAGAATGAAAATTAATTAAGTATGAGAATTAAAAAATTATCTTATTTGAAGTTTCGAAAGTACCAATTAAATAGTAAATGACCATTCAAATCCAATGTGAAAAAACAGAAGATATCTAAACAGAATATTTAAGACAATGAAAAAACAAATGTTAAGGATTTTTTAGAGAATTAGTTATCACTGAGAAGCAAGATGTAGTATATATCTTTCATCAACGATAGCAATAAACGAAAAACATCGATGGAAATAAAAAGTACGATTTCTTTTACAAAATTCGAATACATTCAGATGGCTTTTCCTCATTACTACTTCTATATATACAAAAGAAAAATTTGCAAAATAAATCAGTTTTGGGATTTTCGGAATTTAAATTTATACTCGTATTTGTGATGACAGTATACTTTAAAAAAATTGCATTTTAGATTGTTGTTCTGGAAAAATCAATGTGCCGTGACTTCTCGACTTCTGAGTTGTCCAAAATGAGACACTAGAGTTCACCAGACAGTCTGCGAAAACATTACTCAAGTAAATTAAAAATGAAGAAAGTATGTCCTTTAAGAGGTTTAAAAGGATTCTATGCTGTCTTTCTCTGTACGTGGAAACGGGTTAAGTCTATTAAGTGAGCTACAGTAAACAATTCGTATTTTCGGTTAGTATATTTATGAGTATATTGTTGAAATAAACAGATAGGAGTTTTAAGTAGAAAACACCTTTTTTCAAAATATTCGAGTTAAAAATGAATTTTTTAAATTATGAACGATGTTATTCCTAATTCATATTCCAATAAATAGAATTCTTTAAAAAAAAAAAAATTCTTAAAAGATTTTGTTTATTTTGATAACTTGCATAAAAATAAGTTATCTAATTTTGTAATCGTTCAATTTTTACGAAGATTTATTAAATTTTAACTATGGTCATTTCTAATAATTGGAAATAAAACATTAAAAATTAATTTTTATCAATCTAAAATTAAAAATTTGCTTTTCTTATTTATTCTTATTTGAAAAGCCTACAAAACTTTATTACATTCAGTAAAAATGAAGGTTAAAAATGTATGCACTAATTAGAGTATTATCTTTTTTATTTGGCACATTTGATAAGGCTTATATACGAACTTGATAACATGAAAACTTCGAATATTAATTTTTCTGAAAACAATTCGAAATATTAATTCTAACCGCTTCTTTCGTGTCAAGAGTGAAAAACTCAATCTTGAAATTCTGTATTTTAAATGCATGCATATCATGGATCGATTTTTCTAAAATAAGCATTTCTTCTCAAGAAGCTTTACATAGAAGAAATATATAAGGTGTTTATATATTTAAATTTAAATTTACGAAAAATATTTATCTTAATTTTGAAATGAATAAAGAAGAAAATGTATTATCATTTGATTTTACTGTTTTTTGAAAATGTTTTTGATTTGTATAATGTCAATTTAAAAGTGTCATTCAATTTATTTTACAACATAACCTCCAGAATTAACCAATCCTTAAATTAATTTAATTGTCGTAATCTCGACTTACGCCGTACGGAGATATTGAATAATATTAATAAGAAGACCAACCTCTAAATATGGGTCATTTTTATCAGTTGTATGTAATCATTTAGATTAGTCACACAACATTAAATATTTATTTAATTCTTATTACCTTGATTAGTTGAGTTCTATGCCGCATTAAAACAAAAAGTATGGAGCGTGTTCCATCATTTAATGCACTCTAAAACTGAAAACAAACTATACACTAAGAAATTATCTGATTGTAACGAAATTCCATATATAAAAACATTCCAGTCCGCTATGAAAACGTTGAAATTTAGTGGGATAATGAATGAATCGCTGGAGCTCATGAACATCATAAATGAATGTGAGTGAATGAATGTAAAGTTGATTGGCGCAAGAGCCAGATATGGCTATGCTGTGCCAAACAAGATTAAACTGTGGTCTAGACGTGAAGTTGAAAAAAAGATAAAAGTGATTGACAAGAAGGAGGGTCGAAAATAGAGAAGGATCGCTAGGGTATCCCGGGAATGCGTCACCAGTGTTTTCCAAAGACAGTAAACCCCATGGGAAAGAAAAAGATCACTAGGGTGCCTTGGGGTCATGATGCCTGTACTTACTTAAAGGAGGCAAATTCCTGAGGTCCCCTGATATAATCCCCAGGGGCAGGGTGCCCGGCTATACCCCCAGACGCTGGGTACCCATTTTAGTCGCCTTTTACGACATGCATGAGCTACAGTGGGACTATTCTGTAATTCCCGGTCACCACACGGGTCATCATAAATGAATATCTAGCTGAAGTACAAAAGAAAAATTCCACGAAGTCATTTGAATTAAATACCATTTATTCATTTACGCTATTATCAATTTCTCACTTACGCTTACATGTCACCGTACAAAAAAGGACGCGCCATTAGGCGCTGATCAAATTGAAAAATGACTCGAAATTTGCATCGAAGTGATATCACCATTGCTGACAGCAATGGATGAATAATGGTGGAGCACATCATGAACAAGGTAGAAATCAACACAGAAAGACGACAAAACGTGATGATAGAAGAGATTCTCAGAGTGACTTTTACCGCACCTTATGCATTATTATCAGTTCAAAGTACGAAGGACACAAGCGATCTCAAGGACTATCAATAGAATAAATAATAATCAATGAAATAGGACTATCATAGAATAATAGAATGCAGTTTGAGCTCTCGGTGCCTATTGCGCTTCTACAATTAGCTTATGCACGTTAATAGGTGCATTTGTATCGGTGCCAGTTTTGTTTAATCAAGAATTTAATTGACTGGAATTGATTTAAATCCCGTCACAGGTCTATCAATCCTCAGAAACGTGCCCAATAACTAGAGAAAATGTGTTTGGAAAACTCCATGACAGCGTGGGATACGAAGCTTAGTGTTAAACTCCAAGTACACGGAGTTGGGGGTTATAATTTCATTTGGTAAATGAATGTTTATGTTGTCATCCGTGGAACTCTCACAAAACGTTTGTATGTCAATGATATTCAAAGTATCATTGCATTCCTTTTACGGCAGTTCGGATTTATATTTCAATATGATAATGCTCCGTCGCATACGATAACCAATTTAAATAAATGACAATTGTCTTTTTCAAGTATTCTCTGCCGGTTTAATAGTTACAACTTTCTCCAATAGAGAATATTTGGAGTCTTGGCTTATTTGGCGGTCTTAATAGGATATCTGAGGTTAACTCGACAATCAGAGCCAGAGATCTCGCACGGGGCCATCCACTAACTCTATGAATCAATGCTAAGTTAAATAACAGCTTGCATGAGAACCAGAAATAGACCATATTGATTGGTTCGTTGTAAGAAACTAAATCTCCAGAATTAAACAATAGATTTTTTTGAAACGTGATCAGTAGTTTATCTATATACATATATAGACAAATATATATCTTTTTGTCTTATATATATCAACTGATTTTCATTTTCTTTCAAATAACCTCTTCCAAGTGAATTGTTTTTTCTCTTAAATATGGTTTTTATCGTTTATTATAGATTTTCCACATGTTTTATAACACTTTCAAATCTTGATTAGATTTAGCATCCTATTTTTACACTCTTTTGTTATTCTGTAAGCAAATTCCACTATCACCAAAATACTTAGAACTAAAAATGTATCGAATAGCTCAAAATTGTCCTTTAGACTTTACTAAAAATTCAAATTAAACTAGAAGATCTTTAATATAATAACATAGTCATAATTATGTAATGTAATAAAAAGAAGAATAAAAAAGTATTAAAACTGGAGAAGCTGAGAGTACTTTCTTACTAACATGAAGAATAAATTTAAATGATTAAATCAGGATTGATCAATTTTTTCCCTTGAACGCATGCTTAAAGCATGAAAACATAGCAAGTGTATTATTTTTTCTGATACTATGTATAAGGTGATTTTACTAACTTTTGATTACGTATGATTTTGTATATACTCTCCAATTATACAAGACAGTTAAGCAAGTATCAATTAATGAATTAGTGCTGTTCTATATAATGATTTTATCAATTTTGTCTAATTTGTTTTTCGAGTAGCCACACAGCTTACAGTAGTTCTACTGTACATAGTAAAAAATTCCATTCTAAATAAGCATATACATTAAGAAATATTTAAAAAGAAATTCCTTATAATTTCTTTTCCAATGAACCATTCCCAAAAAAGAAAATGTAAAATTGTTTTAGAACCTGCAATGACTCTTCTTTGCAATGTTATTCTTATTAATAAAAAGAGATATTTACATAATATGTCCTCCGTAATATTACATTTACAGAGGTTGTCTGACGCTGAGGAAAGCTTAAGACAAACCTGTCAACCCAAAGAGTTTGCGGGCCGCTTTGGAAACGCATTTTATTCCGATGGGCTGCATTATATATATGTGTATACAATGATGAATCTGATTTTTCACCTTCCTTTTAATTTTGGCTCTTTTAGCACCAATTCAAATTCTCACGCTAAAACTTGCTACTACTTTCTCCTCTCGAGAAGCGACGAATCCTCCCTAGTCGCATTAGAGAAATCAAGAACATTCTGCAATAAATTAAGGGAAATTATATTTTTATTCAATTAAATGCATTTATACGAAATATTATTTAAAAGCAGTCCTGCAGTTACAACACAATACTAGTGCTAAATTATAAGCGATCGAAAGACAACGAACAGTCAGTCTATCTGAAACCATACATCATGGATCAAATATATCAGGCTTGCTGCACAAAGACTGGCTGCTTCTATTTCGCATGATCTGCACATCGCATTCCCTTTCCGCGTTTAGCAATGCACAACCGCACACTTCAGTAAATTTGCTGGTTAGGTATACATTGTGTATCGCTTCTCAAGCAAGGCGATCCGCGCACTTTTTAAAATGAGCTCAACTTTATTATTGTTACTGAACAAGAATATAAAAGAAAAATTGTGACTATAGTAGAGTCAATGTATTGAGATAATACCATTTGCAATGGGATAGGATACAAATAACTCATGGTGAAATATTCTTTGGTACTTTTAATTACAATAAAAGTTAAAATTTTTGTTCACAGGAACAAGCTCCGTGGGCCACAGGTTGACCAGGCCTGGCTTAAGCAATGGTCCCCACAATCTTGGCGATAAATTTAACGACCATTTTGGCTACAAACATGGCGACTTTGGTGACAAAATAAAGTTCCTTGAAAAGGCTTGAATTTCCTCGATATCTATTTTAGGTGATCAGTCATGAATTTTTGGGAGTTTCCCCTGCGATATTATACCTGGTCAGAGCAGTTATAAATACTCAAAGTTCTTAAAGGTGAAGCAATATTTCTAGTGATTCTGCCTGAGTCTGTCCCTCAGAATTTGCTGGGGAATCTGCTTTGATTGGCCGATGTCTGCCATGGAATTGCACAGACTGTTTTGTCTGCAGTGCGAGTAGTAAGTTGTTGTGCTGAAAGTTATTTAAAATGCTAGTAATGTTGTTTCTTGTGATTTGCTATCTGTTTGTGTTGCTAATATGTACAAATGCTGTAACATGAACAAGTGTTGTTGGCCCGGGTCATGCTGTTAATTTGTACACGTTCTTGTGTGCTGTTAATACACGTAATATGTGCTGTTAATATGTACATGTACTTGTTCTTTGTCTTTTCCTGCGTATTTGAGAACATAAAGCGTCATTGTCCATTATCCTCCTTGTTTCCACCGTACACCCATGAAAAGACTTTTGTACTAATATCAAGAAAAATAATTAATAATAAAATTTGGCATATCGGGCATGACTATCATATATTTCATGGCAAAAATCTTCATTGTTCATACAATGGCGACTACTCGTAAATTTAATTTAAGACGAAAGAGTTACAATTTTATACGCAATATAGCTACCAGTTCCACCCAAAAATTAATCTATTGTAGAATCGAATAGCAGGCCACACAATTCATGATGATACACAAAACATCTAACATTTTTTTAACTTTAATTATTATATTGCAGTAATTGAAATATTACTTTGCTGTTCTTTTCTATTATTGATAACGACGACACAAATTAACTAAAAATTGCAAATAATATAGTAAAATTAACCTTATTCTTAATGTCATGGAAAACATAAACATTCTAGATATTGAAGCTTTTTTAACATTTGAGGTTATTGAATTTGAATTTATAAAATCCTTATATGACCTGTCATATTGCACGTTAGTGAGCACTGGGCAATTCACGAAAACACAGGTGGATAGATGCTAAATATTTGATAGAAAAAATATCCAAAAGATACTTGACCCAATTAAAGAGAATGATTGATAGAAATTTTTTTTGTATGAATATGAAATATATAGAAAATATAGACAGCATAGTATTACCCGAATGATTATATCCAATGACATATTTTTGATGACTTGACATATTTTTAGATTTTGACTTTGTTAAAGAGGTGACACGCGCATAAGTAGAGGACATCAGGGAAATTGAAAGGTTTACTACTTGGATTTATTACGTGGAAGCAGATATTAAGACATTAAATATCAATCATTAAAAGACCATTAGAATTTTTGTGGGGAACTTATTAAGACGGCCTTGACCTGTAGAAGAAAAAGGATTTTATTCGAAAAAGAATTTTAGATTTCATTTAATTTTTAAGTAAGATAATCGATAGGTAGACCAAATAGTCCACTTCGCTTTCTCGAATGTGAAAAGAAATTCAAAAGAAGTACATTCCAATCTCCCGAGAAGAGCTTTAGTTTCGCCTTCACAAAAAAGGAGTTCATTTCAATGTAGGGAAAAACGGAAAAAACTCCTCTAGGGTTGATGGAATCTATTGTCCCGCAGCAGATGTTTTTTATTAAAAAAAAAAAAAAAAGTCTGTCGTAGAATCGATACGTTGGTCACGAAGAGTGAAAAATTACATCCAAATCAAAGAGATAGTCTACTTTACAATCTTTGATATAAAAAATAACGTTTAATAACACTTTTTTTTAAAGAAAATTAAAGATTATATTAATATTTTTAAGCGAGTTTTTGTGTGTTGTTGTCATATTGTTTTGTTAATCGACAATCAAATAAAATGTGTCAAAATTTCAAAGTAGGATTATTCATAACTTTTATCATAGGGTCTGTTTTTCTACTTATTTTTCAAAGAATAATATTCACCCGATATGTATATATAAGTGAATATTAATCTATTATTTTCTACACAGATTCGATACTTTTGAACGTTCAGGCTATATTTATTAGTTTCACTTAAAAATAATTCAACTAGTTAAGTTACAATAAATTTCAAGTGTACAATTAGTTTCTAAGTAAAGCTGCAAAATCATTTATGAACAACTGTCCTGTATAATGGAAAGAAGAAAATCTCCTAACACAGCATTTTATAAATTAAGAATATTAAAAACTACTTTTTTGGTTAATTAACAATGAGAAAAAACAACGGGCTCTAAGATTTGGAATGCCAATCAAACAGATCAAAAGGTTATTTTTCACTTATCCGAAAATAAGGCATTAGAACTAGTGGATAGCTTAGAACATAGAAGAAGAAGCGAATTATCTTTCTATTGTGTTTGGATTATATAAAATACTTATTATTTCATCATATTGCATTTAAGTATTTCATATAATCCAACCACAATATATATATATATATATATATATATATATATATATATATGCGTGTGTGTGTGCATGTGTGTGAATGTAATGATTTCACGCAAATTTAATTTTTCTAACTTTTCCTATAGTTTCATTATCATAATGGGAAGTTCATCTTATTTTCCGATACAAATCTCTTTTAGCTTCTAATTTATGGGATCACGCGCTATAAATTTACATGAATCAGATTATCTTTGGTTTCAAAACCGTAAGGAGATTTCCCTATAGACTTTTTGTCTCCAACTAAAATACCTTCAGTTCCCCAAATCTAATACCATGTGATCGGAATAAATCCTTGCATTTAAATTCCAAACAGAAAAAATTTCTGTCTGTTCCACTTCGGCCACGAAGGCGAAAAGACGCATGTGGCTTCCGCAATTTCATGATGTAACTATAGAAATGAACATGAGTTGACGTTTCCCCGTAACGGTTATTTGAAATGGAAAAGATGAATTTACAGAGATGTCACCAGTCAGCCAAAGAACGCTTGAGCAATGACCTCTTCACATTGGCGAAGGGTTTGGCGACAAATCAAAGATCCCAGAATGTGTTGGAACTGAGGCCAAAACTGCATTGAGAAGAAAGTTACGAACTTTTCCTAAATTTTTTGGGAGACGTCATACCTGGCCGGAAAAGGTATAAATACACTGAAAGCCTCAATTGATCTGTCGATTGGAGTCTGCTTTTTGAGATCGATTCTCGATTGAAAGCGATCAGCATTGGATTGGCCGAGGAACTGCCAATAGCTTACCGGATGAATTTGCGCAGAAGCCACATGTTTGAGATGTGTCTGTAGTGTGAACTACTAAGCTGGTAAGCCTAACGTTGCTGATACAATTGTGACTGTCGTTACAAAAGCTGTTGTTGTTTCTGTAACTGTACAAGTGTTGCGTATTTGTTTTGTGTTGTTATTGTCGAAGCTCTGCTGGCTGTGTGTCGTCCTGATATTTTGTGAGTAATGCGATATTTGTCGTTAAAATATAATTACATGTGTTTACCGATTTCTTAACGTTTTATTAATAATTTTTTTATCAAAAATTCACTTATTTTTAAATTTTAAGCAAAACATTTGAAAATTTCATTTGTTATGTTTAAAAACCAAATTAAATCGAAATAATAAATATGATATAAAAAAGTTTTATTTAATTTTTTTTTCCTAGTTTATTATTATCTCTATTAAAAATTGAATAGTGTACTTGTAACAAAAGTAAATATAGCGGTATGTAAATAGTTGCCATTTGCCTAAATTGCTAAATATTATTTTCTTAGATGGATTACAATGTTTCTTGTAGAATATTCTAAAAGGATATCAAGAAAAAAAGTAGAATTACAAAATGAGTGAGTTTCTTTTCAGTTAAAAGCGTTTTTTTTCCCACAACAGTGAGATTTAAATGTAGCACTTTAGCCTCCTTTAATAAACGTCTTTTTATCATAACATTTTTTATGTATCTTCAATGTACAGTAAAACTTATGTGATTGCACAGATTAATACGTAAAATGTGTTTATTTATACAGTATATGCATGCAGTACATTAACACACACATATGTAATAATTCCAATTAAATTAATTTCCTATATTTTAACTACTATAGTGATAAGTTCATTTTATTTTCTGATGAAATTATCCTTCATCTTGTAATTTATTCAATCAAACATCCTAAATCTTAATAAGTTGGCATCTTCCCACTACCTAAACGAGTAGGGAGGTTTCCTTATCAACATTCAATCGCCACGTAAAATACGTAAGAGCCTTAAATCTAATTAAACGTGATCTGAATAACTCTTGCATTTGACTTCTTAAACAAGGGAAAGTTTTTCGCTCTTCTGAGTTAGCTACGAAGGCGAAAAGATGCATAAAGCGTCCGCCGCCAATTTCATGACGTATCCTCTATCTCATCGAACAAAAAAAAAAAAAAAAAAAAAAAAAAAAAAAAAAAAAAAA
>BMAW01065914.1:216898-235432 GCA_019974015.1 Nephila pilipes
GCATTGTTGAACATAAGAATAAATAATGAACTTAAATATAAAGATTTCTTTTTCATTTTTTGTGTATTCTGAATTTTTGACTACTTTAACATTAGAATTACTGTATTTCTGGTATATCTAGAACTACCGTAATGGGTCACATGTGACCCATGGACTTCAGTCATGTTATTCTTAATTTTTATGATGATAAAGTCGAAAAATCAAATGTTTCATGATTAATATAATGATTTTTAATTAATGATTTATTAAATTTAGCTTCTGGAATATTAAATAAAAGGAAATTTAATTAATAGGAAATTAATTTTAAAAAGAATTGAAAATTCTAATTACAGAATACATACTTTAAGATTTTTGCAGGTTGTATATAAGGAAATGCAAAAATATATTTTAAATAACATATATATTTAATAAATTTAAATCTAATAATGTTGTTAAAAATTAATAAGATATTAAATTACAATAAAAACTAAATATGCATGATATTTTATTTACATTATAATAATTTGTCTCGAAGCAGTGCGCACAGAATGCTATATATATATATATTTTGCTGTGCACAATCCACATACAAATTTTATGTGGAAAACTTTTCACACACAATACAAATTTGTCTTTGCATCACTTTATCTGGCAATGTTTTTGCTTGTTTGAAACTTTTGGGAAAGTACGTGAACGGATAACTTCTGGTATTTTCGTAATATATTTCTCTCTTAGTTCCTCTGCTAATTTTAGAATATAGTCACTTCTGTTCAGATTAGAACCTGTCGTCTCTTTAAAAACTACCCATGCATAAATCGCCACTAGATCTAGAATATTGAAGAAAATATGCATAAGCTAACGCCTTGATGCAGATTTCGTGGAATATTTTCTTGCCCTCTGATCTAAATTAAACAACGACTCAAAATTTTGTGGAAATGTAAAAATTTATTATTTTGGTAGTTTTTTTCTTATTTTGAGTAACTTCTAATGAAGAATGCAATGCGCTAAGAAGTACATTTTTGTGTTTTTTACATTGATAAGAAACAAGAATGGTGTTATTATTCAAGAAGGTCAAGAAGATTATTGAATATATTCTTTTTTTGTTTTCTTCAAGGATTTTGGAACCTCTTTTTATTTTATTGTTTGTTCTGATATAGAGAGCTCAAACCATTTTCTTTTAGGCTTTTACAAGTTTTAGAGATGTAAAAAAAAACTGTTACTCGTTATATTTCTTCCTATTTTGAGATAAGGCTGTACTAATTTAAGAGCAGCATTTTCACCAACACTTAGATCATTTGATTTGAAATAATCTTTTCCTGAATATGGAAATGCGTTAATTATGTACTTTGAGCTCACATCTACAGCCAACCAAAATTTGATGCCAAGTTTGATTGGCATATATTGCAAAAATCTACACCGTGTCTTTGTTGGAAAAAGCTGATCATCTACAGTAATGATTACTCCTGGATTGTAACACATGATGCAATTTTCTATGACTGTATTCCAAACATCTGATATTAGAGCAAATTTATCATCTTTCAGTATATCTGATCTTGAAATTTTGAAGTCAAAACGCTTATATCACATTATTTCTAAAATTCTATTCCGGTTCATTGTTGAAGGGAAGAAATAGTGGCCCCAGGTCTTTGACCATAGGCTAGGGAAGGAACACCCTTTTACAGCTAAAGTTCCTCTAGCATACAATATTGCAATTAGGGTTTCTGATTTCCCGGGTTTTTCCATTCCCGGGAATGTCCGGGAAATCTCGGGAATGTAATTGTCGTTCCCGGGATTCCCGGGAATACATCAAAATTTAAAAAAAAATTAAAAACAAGTTATTTTTAAATAAAATTAACAATAATTATATAAAATTAAAATACATATAAATTCCAAAATTAATACTTATTTATGTAATGTGCTAAAAATACAAAAAATATGTAATAAATTGATTATTCATTTTTAAAATAGGATTTCAGAAAGCATAAGTAATTTATACTTTTATCATTCAGCCTTGTTCTGAGCTTTGTGACGAACAATCTGGCAGCAGAAAATGCTCTCTTGGCTTCAACTGACTTTGGAGAAATTGTTTTTAAAGCCTCATATAGTTTTATAATATTTGGTGATGGATTTTCAGTCGAGTCGAACAGTTACATCTCTTGTTTCATGATTTTGTTGAGACTAGTACTTTTTTTGGTTGAACAATATAAAACTTTTGTTTTGCAGTAAATTGCTTTCTGTAATTTTTCGTCCAATGTAATAGGTTTTTATTTCAAAATCTCCATGTTCTCTTCTTCTGAGTGCGAAGAGTTGGATATTGAGTCCTCTTCTTTACAGAAAAGCCTTGTTGGGCTGGTCTAACCAAACAAATTTTACTAGGCAATCACGAAATATCCACAGTAACTGCAGCTACTTCGTATTTTCTCCCAAAATTCGTGTAATGCATTAATCCTATTAAATTAACGTTGTGTCTCTCATTAATTCTTTGGATTAGAGGAATATTTTATGTTTTTCGCAAATTCCGAATTTTGTTCGTTCAATTATCCAATAACGAAAGAAAATACACCTTCTGTAGTTAGCCAAGTTGCATTCCGACTGCATAATTTTTCTAAGCCAATTTTTACTGGCTTTAAGCCAGTTACAATTGTAGTCACAATTTCAAACTCTACATAGGCCATCATTTTTTTTTTTTTTAATGTCAATTAATGCTTTTAAAATTACT
Organism: Nephila pilipes; assembly: GCA_019974015.1. Classification (NCBI taxonomy): domain Eukaryota; kingdom Metazoa; phylum Arthropoda; class Arachnida; order Araneae; family Nephilidae; genus Nephila; species Nephila pilipes. The sequence continues at coordinate 219,597 of BMAW01065914.1, forward strand.
GACTTTATTTCTAAAAATCTTTCAAGCATTGCCAACAAATTAATCCAGCTTGTTTCGGTATCCAAACAAACCATCTTTTCTCAGCTAAACTCTTCTTTAACATCTTCTTCGTCAACTTTTACTTCGTTCCCGGGAATAGAAAATGTACGGAAATCTTATGATTTCCCGGGAAAGAAACCCTAATTGCAATTAAGGAATCCAGTTTATCGAGAGAAATGCTCCAAATTTCATTATTTAATGTTGATCTTGGTTCATTTTCTGCACATTTCTTTGTGATACTTCAAATCATATCATTTATGAAAAGTCTTCAAGAAGTTATAGGACTGCTATTAGTAATATTTTTTTGGAATGTGGTGTAGGCCCCGGATTTTCTTTAAAAATGTTTTGAATAGGTCCTTGAGCAAAACGAACCTAACGTATTTTCCACATAGATGTATTTTTTTAACACTGCTGATGTATTTTCCACAAAGTTCCATGTTTTGCTTCTTCAAAATCACTTTGAAGGGGTGATTACTCTCTATTATTTTTTTTTCTTAATATTTTTACAATTCTTTGTTTTTATATGAATTTCTGAATTGCATTTACTTGGAATATTTTCATTCAACTTGCTGTCACTTGAATTGGATTCAAATGATGATATAAAACCATTTTCCACAATATTTCTTTCGTCGTTTATAATAAATTTTTCATTATCATTATCAGATGTATTTTCATTGCAACAATCATTTTCTGAAATTTCATTTAACAATTTCAAAGGTTCTTCTCACGAAAGATATGTTCTGCTATGTTCCATCACTAAACGTGTGCAAAACTAGAATGCTACGAATTCGTTTTCCTTCTTCTCAGTTTACAACAGGGAAAATTTTCTTTTTACTTAGTTTCTAGCCTATGATAGAGATACAAAAAACCTTCTACAACATTCCAATACATTGATACAACAACTTCCAATCACGAAAGCTCATGCACCTGCTTAACAGGAACATGCTAGATGGGTGGATACAACATCTTCTCACTCTCACACTTTTGCAAAAAGCAGGTGCAACATATCTCCTTATACAATTCTTTTGTAACTGAAAAATCCATTATTTTTTGCTTAATCAAGATATCGAAAAAATTCCATTATTTTTGAGGACCTTTATTTCGTCGTCAAGTTCTGGAGATCATTGCCTAAGTTTTCCTGGGTATCTGACGAAATCTCTTTCCGTTTTTTAAAAATAATGCTACTGGGAAGTGTCGTTGCAGGTTCGTAACACAAAACTCATAAAAGTCGCACAATTAAAATAAAGTAATAAAATGTTTTTCGTTATTTTGGTGATTTTTAGTATACTGAGTCACTTTAAAGTATATCTTTATTTGTTCTCAGAAAATTAGAATAATTAATAATTTATTTTTGTCCTTTTGTTTTAGCAACTCCGTTTTTCTGAGTTACCGCGAGTCTCACGAATACAGTTTTTCAATAGAAACCTGAAAGAAAAATATGCTCGTTCTCATAAAATAGTTCATATTTCTTTACACCTTTTAAATCGAGGAGTGAGTGAATGTAAAGTTTATTGGCGCAAGAGCCAGATATGGCTATGCTGCGCCAAACAAGATTAAACTGTGGTCTAGACGTGAAGTTGAAAAAAAGGTAAAAATGGTTGACAAGAAGGAGGGTCGAAAATAGAGAAGGATCGCTAGGATATCCCGGGAGTAGTCACCCGTGTTTACCAAAGGCAGTAAACCCCATGGGAAAGAAAAAGATCACTAAGGTGCCTCGGGTCATGATGCCTGTACTTACCTGAAGAAGGCAAGTCCCTGAGGTCCCCTGATATAATCCCCAGGGGCAGGGTGCCCGGCTATACCCCCAGACGCTGGGTACCCATTTTAGTCGCCTTTTACGACATGCATGAGCTACAGTGAGACTATTCTGTCATCCCCGGTCACCACACGGGTCTTTAAATTGAGGAGATTAAGCCTCCAATATCCTGTGGTGATCTGCTAAGAGAGTATTAATTGCATTCCATAAAATGGTTAACACAGTCCCAACAGTGCAATTAAATAAAGTAATTGAAATGAACGTTAAAACTTAATACAGCGCAGGACAATAATTTAGCGGGTATAAACTTGAGATGATTATTTAATCCTCATATATGCAAAAAAAAAAAAAAAAAAAGGAATTTCCAAGTGTGTAGAGAAATTTCTTTTCAATTTTACACTTTAAAATATTTCAAACTTTATTGATTGAAAAAAAATGTATTATTAAACTCTTTTAGACAAAAAGGAAACACCCTCTTCTTATAAATCATCATTCCTTGTTTTAAAAATTTACCTTAAAATTCTTACTGCCTCCTGTTATTTACCATAGTATTTTTTTCATATCCTCAAAACGAAAAAATGCACATCTACATCGCAATCATAAACTGTATATCATAAAATTTTATTTCATTATTTTTTTTAATGTCACATAAATGAATAGGTGGAATTTTGAAGATGTTAGTAATAAAATTTGATTTGTGTCTTATGTATTGGAATCAGAGTTTACGTTTTCCATCGGGAAGTCGACAAAATGTAAGATGTAGATTTAGGTAAAATGTTTAAAAAATCAAGAAAATTAATTGAAATATGTTCACGATCGTTGATCTATGCGAAAAAAATGGTTATTTTTTTGCATCTTAAATATGATTTCAAATACGAAATTTTTAAGTAGATTTTTTTTTTTTTGTTGTTGTTGTTGTAAATTTAGTAAGTGATTTTCATATATCGAGTTTTTGACCTTTTGCTGATAAGAGTGTAGGCTTGCTATCATCTCTCTCCTGAAACGGAATTGAATATAATTGATTGGAATTCTTAATTTTTAAAAATCTAAATCAATGGAATATTCTTGTTTCGGAATGATTCTAACTCCAAATATATATATATATGATCCATGAGATTTAATTTTAATACCGTGAAATAATCTTTTCTCAATATTTTTTACCTTATCTGAAGCAGTTAAACGTTTTCTCCACAATAACTTAATTAGACTTGATGATAAGTACCAATGTAAAAGAACAAACTACGACCAAACCTACCTACATCACAGGAAAAATATATTTTATACCTTCTTAAATGAGAATTTCCACCTTTAATAAATTTCGGGTCGCTAAACACGACAATAACCTTTAAAATTCTTTCATGCCTCAGAGTTTTGAGTAATTTCACTGTTTACATTTTACTTATAATGCTCTATAAGACATTACAAATACGACACATGAAATTAAAGAAAAATAAAATGGGAAAATAAATGAATGACAGTCGTGATAAAGCAATGACGTTGAATATTTATGCTGTACATTTCCTTAAACAGACTGAATGTTTTTTTATATATATAGAAAACAAGCATAAATATTGTGTTATTGCGTACTAATAATTAAATAGTATCATAAATCCCTTTTTATGCGACTCTCGGTAAAAAAAAAGTTATTTCATGCGTCGACGCCTTTTGGATCTTACAAATCACATTCAATATGAACAGTAATGGAGATTTGAAATGATAGCAACTGTGTGTTCAATTTACAAGGTTGTTACACAGAGCTCTGTTTTGTTTTATATGTCATTGGGAGAGTGTTCGAGCCCTGATTGCACTAAAGATCTATCATATAGCGAAGCTAGTGCATTTTAAACTGTCAAAGCTCAAAATCCTCATATTGAGTAGGCGTCGAGGTTGACTCCTGAGTGCTAGCTCAGATGTCCCCTCACCAAAGCGTACTTGATTGTGGTTAGAGGACCAGAAAGTTAAAAGAACGTCCCAAGCCCTTTCCAAGAGCTAAGAGAAATCCTTCCTCGCCAACTAGGGATAAAAATATAATAATAAATAATGTACATTAAACGAAACGAATGCTCTAATTAAAATTTTTAATGCACATGATGAATATCAATTAAATATATTTATATATAATTATATGATTATAAATCATTTATAAGCTAATAGAATTTGCTTTTATAAACATCAATCATTTTCATCTACTTTCAACCCTTCAAAAAAACGAACAATTTTTCCCCCTTCTAAAACGAAATTGCAAATGTATTTTATTTTCCGTCGTTTTTGGATGGGATTATAACTATTCATAAATGAATGATAATGAAACAATATTACAGGTAAGTCTCATATCTTTCAACCTTTAGAAAGATACCAGAACAAAGTCTCAACCGATAAAAGTATGAGAGATAATTAAGATCATAGAAACATAAAATCTTCTCAAGCCACTCCTAAAGATAAGATAGTCTCTCATTTACATGCAAGATTTACATACTACAATATACTTTAAATATAATTTTCAAAATTATATACTTCATTCTATTCTATAGAAAATTTTAAAGCGTATATTGCAATATTATTTGAACCTTATTAACAATGAATTTTTCCCCCCATTTAATATCTATAAGTTACAATGAATTTCCCCTCCAAGATAGACTGAAAAAGATAAGACTTTCGTCCACAGACATATTTTATCGATTTCTTATCTTTACTTTGTCTGAAGAAAGGCATAGGAAGAGTCTATTTCCTGATTTCCTTTTCTTTCTATCCTTTTGCAAACAATGGTTAAAGTTGACCTTTCTTTACAATCGATTCTCATTGAAAGATATACCTGTTATCGAAAACTTTATCCGTTACTTTGTAAAAACAGCGCTCATATTGTTTTCTGAGACATTCACTAGCATAGATTGAGGGATATTTTAATGACTTTTTCCCATCCATAATACTTTTGTCGAAGTTTGATATATTGAGACATTGTTATTCTTCTATATTGCAAGTAAAATGTGCAACGTTTTGATTAGAGTAGAAAGATTTAAGTGATATTATAAAAATAAGGATCTTTTCCATGGTCTTTCTTGGGTTATTATTGAAGATGACAACTTCTATGATTAAAATAGTTTATTGTTTGGACAAAGAGAAGGGGAAATGAATTATGAGATTTACATAATTCACGACTCGAGAGTTTTATTCGAAATATGCGTGGGAGATAAGTTATTTATCTTATGAATAAATAAAAACTGCACTTCGTTAACCTTTGCTTCAACGTATTTATTTTCCCTTTCAAAATGCCTAATGAACATTTCATTTTGTGCAAAGAGCTCATTGAAACAGAAATAAATTTAGAATTAATTTTTGCAATCTGGAAAGACCTTTGTTTTGTGTGTATCACTAGATATTATTTAATGTTGCATCGGAGTTATCGTCATATAATATTGAAGAATAAATTCAAATTTGAAAACTTCTAAAAAAAAAAAAAGATTTCATTATAAATAGGGGGAAAGGGGTAAGACCGGGTATCAGTGGCGTAGCGATGGAGAGAATATAGGGATTGTAACCCCCTCGCAAAAGGATCACTGTATACTGGAATTTTAAGACCAAAGCTTTTTATACTAAATTTTTTTTCGAGGAAAAATTAAAAGTCGAAATCCCGTATTTCACAGAAACATTATTTTCGCCTTGAAAATAAACAATGAAATTTGAAATTTATTTTGACATTTGACTTGAAATGGGAGAAACCCTCCCATCATGAAAAACTTTTCGTTACGCCCTTACAAGATACCATGACTTAGTCCACGAATAATTACATCCTACCACTGAGAAATGCAGTAAATAGACATAGGAATAATCGTAGGCACGAAGGACATTAAAAAATGTTATAAATTTGATAAAAATTTACTTTTCCCTGAACATTAATTACGGCTAAGTGAAAAAAGAACCTAAAGTGTAACTTTTGAGGTATTGACGGGTAAAATCGGGCACCTAGGGTTAAAAAAAACTGCAAAGCATACCTAAACAACATTTTATTTTTAATTTTTAGTCAATTTTCAAATTTATAGAAACAGAATTGAGACTTTTTACACAGAGAAAGCATTTTAATTAATTTGAATTAGGGTGTAATAGCTGGTATAATAGATGTGTGACTTAAGAAACAATATTTGTTCACTTTTACGAAAAATACTGGGTTATTGTAAGAAAGTGCCATTTTTTTGACGAAAACCGACATCACACTTATGTGGTGGGGAAGATCAATTCTGTTGGTAGTGGTAGGATAGGACTTGGGTCCCTGTGTTAAGAATTTCTGTATTATAAATTTAAATTTAATTTTTAAGAACGATTAAATATTACATTAAAAATTTTTAAGACTATATATTTTATAATTATGTCTTCGTAATATAACGAATTTCTTCTATATAGTAAAATGGATTGGATTTATGTTTTTTCTGTGGTCTTTATTTAAATCAAACAATCAATCAAACAAGTAAAAAGGACGCTAATTTTGTAAACAAACGCCATATTATATTTGCAGGTTATGTAGAGTCCTTGGGTTAAAAATTGGTTCGAATTTTATGACTCAGTTTTAGTTTCATGACTTTAGAATGCTTATAAATGATATTTGATTTTTAATGGATAATTTTAATATGGTTAAGATGAGTTTTGATTCCTTTTTTTGGGGGGGAGGGGAGGGATTCTCTTATTTCTTTTGTTTAGCTAATAACTGCGGACTATATTCTCTCTAAACATTTTACAGTCCCAGAGAGGTGGTGTAGACTTTTATGCCCTACTACTTATCCTTAAAGGTCTCACTGGTGAGGATTATTGGAGAGATCCAAGATGAGGAATTAAAAAGAAAAGTGATAAATACCAAGAACTTTGTCTGGTTTTATCACGACTGGTGATCTCATATGATGTATAAGATCTTTCCGAGAGGATCACATAAAATCCTTCACGTCTCGACATGAATTTGGAACTTTTTCCTGTTTCGGCTTCACCGAATGAGTGAAATTGTACACATACGAAATCTCCAAATTTGTATACAGAATCAGGCTTTCAATTTCTATCTGCATACTTTTCCCTCTGATCTTAGGCTTGCATTACCTTTCCTTAACCTCATACAGAGCTGTGGAAAAATCTCTTGAGATAAGACGTGCCTCAGGAACAAAGTTATCGTTATTGATAATGGATCTTAAGTTTTTGGAATAGTCAAGTATTCGCATTTCACTCATGAAGGTCAGAAAAGCAGATGTTTGTTGGTGATCCAACATTTGGCAGTATTCATGATACACCTTATTGAACACAACAAGTAAGTTTATTTCCAACCAGAATTTCCTAACGTAGTTTCAAGTCGCTATTCTTGAGTTCAAATAGATTTTTGTGTGGATGATACACCGACATCATATTTTGGTCCATCGTTAAGATGTAGCATAACTCTTTCATTCCACTAATATCAAACAGTTACAAATCAATAAATGTAGTAAACCATATCAGAGATACAATTCATTCAACAATGTGAGAATGAGAATTCAACAAATGAGCAAATTCTTTAGTTGTGGCTTATTTTAGGAGGAAAGGTTCAATCCATCCAAAAATATATCTCTCAAATATGAAACTCCCATCTTATCCCATGGTTTCTAGGAAAAGAATAAAATAGATCACTGTATATGCTCTCAAAACATTGTGCAGGAACAGGCGTTTGCAAAAGTACAGCAGGATTCTGGTTTGAAGCCTGTATTTTATATATTCAGAGCATGATTTGACATAATTGGCAATATATTTCCTTATACCAACTCAATAAAAGCGAGAAGATATTGGAAAATATGTGTTTTCAGTTCCCTTGAGAGAAGGTGTTGAAACATCATGGTACTTACTCTTTAAAAATGGCTTCCTGTTAATGAGAGAGTACTACTAACAGATGTCCTATACAGACTCACAGACAGGGACTATCTCAGTTTGGACAACTTGATTTAGAAAATAGCCACAACTACTACACACAGCAAAGTTTTTTAAGAAGTTGTATCTTTAAAACATCTTACGATCCTTCTAAGTTTTTCATCATTTAACTGTTCAGATCTTAAGTCACTCGGCTGATGTGTAGGAAAATCAATCATCACGAAGTTCACAATTAATTCATTTTCATGCGCATGTAGTGGGCGAGAGATCATTTCAGCTCAAAAATTTAATTCCACAGGAATATAATCTATCTTCAGGTTATATATCCGCAGCTGGAGAGTGCATAGAGATAATCTACTAGTTGGTGATTTGAGAATTAACAACCATTTCAGAGGTTGGTGATCATTACCGACAGTTATCTTTGACCATTCAACATAATCTCGGAGCTTATTCAAAGACTGAATCACAAGATTGTGGAGAATATCATCTATCCGTGGCAAAGGATAAGAATTATTAACTGTGACTGCATTTAAGGCATGACAATATACACACAAACACATACGGCTGTCAGCCTTGGATACTAACACAGCAGGTGCAGCGTAGGGAGAAGCTAACTTTCTTCAAAACCTAATTTCTGCAGTAAATTATCTTACTTTTTATTGAAAAGCTTATTTATAGCAGGAGACAACCTGTAAGCCAAACTGCTACAAGATCATGATTACCTGTGTCAATGTGATGTTCTATGTAGGGAGCAGTCTTTCTCCCCTACACTAAAAATTTTATCATTCGTGTTAAACAAAACAATTCAACCTCTTCTTTTAATCATGACCCCAGGTGTTTCCTTTTCCCCGCAAGGGACAAAAATTAACCTTGGCATGATGTCCTTTTATAGAGATATCAAACATTGGCTCCACTTTTTCAAAGGAAACTTTCGATGAGGGGGCTGTCACAAAAGGACCAACATTTGTACTTCACACTAAGATTAGCACCTATAGACTATAAGAAATCTATTCCAACAAGAGTTCTATTTTCAGTTGCTTCTGGAAGGATTAAGAATTCTATCAAGGCATCACAATTCACTATTCAAACAATTACCTTCTCTTAATAACAATTATCAAGAAATCATTGACAATTAGCTAAAGTTATCATAACTTTATCTCCTTCATTCATAACTCGAGTTTTTGAAACACCTAGTACATCCTTTCTCAGCAGTATGCGAGGAATCTTTATCAGTAAATATTCTTCCCATTCTTCCACTGAATGTTATATCAATAATTGTAACACATCAATCAATAACTCCCGAGACTAACATTGAAAACAACATTTTTTTTTGCAAAATTTTTTTTTATTCATCAACATAACACCTTTTGTTAATCACCTTTTAGGGTGATACAATCGTTCCAACGCTTTTCCAAATCTTTTTTTTTTTTCTTTTTTTTCGCAAGAAATCTTTTTTGTTGCGAGTAAATAGCTATAAACAGCTTTCTGAATCATCGACTCGTTGCTGTTTTTGTTCCATCGAAAGCAATCGCGGCACCCACTTGGAAAAAACCTTTTTCACGCTCAATTTTTCATGAAGGATAGTAAATACACTTCCATATGATATCTGTGTCATCTCAGCAATCTCACGGAGCTTCACTTTACGATCTTTCATTATAATTTTTGTCACTTCACTCACATTTTCCGGTGTAACGGCTTCCACAGGTCTACCCGAGCGTTCCGCGTCATTTGTGTCGGTACGACCACGTTTCAACTCGGCAAACCACCGACAAATCGTTGCTTTTGATGGACAAGAGTCCGGGTCACATTTTTCAATCCATTGTTTCGCTTGCACGGTGTTTTTACCCATTAAAAAACAATGTTTTATCGGAACACGAAACTCGGTTTTTTCCATTTTTTAAACAAACTACAAAACGACTTTACTCCAACCTGGATAACTCAGCTGTTTCTGGTCCGATCGACTTAAAATTTTGACACGTTTCAAGCAAAGGTTAGTACTCTAGAAAGACCTGGTTACTGGTTTACTACGAGCGCCATCTCTGGGTTAGTCTCGTGAGTTATTGATTGATGTGTTAACTGGATAATTCATGGACAATACTGAGTAGGCTCAGATGCTGTGTGAAGTTACTTCTTTCTTCAATGAAGAACAAACAGAACAATCAAATTTGATAACTCTTGACTGACCACATCCACAAAACTTTAAGAGTCTCTTCATCTTTTTACAAACGTATAATGACCTGATTTAAGCTGGTTTGTTTTTCTTGGCAAATCCAAAATCTTTAAGTGTGGGTACATCCATTGTTTTGGTCACCTTTTTCTGCTCATTTGGCGAGGAGCCATTTCATAGCCATGAAGTTTTTTCTGCCAGAGCAATGGGCACTATCATTTTTTTTTCACTCAACCAATATTATTCTCTGCATTCAGGAGAATACCAATTTTTCATCTGGTCTAGATTCGAGTTTTTCAACTACTCGAAATTTGATACGCTCAGTTCATTTAATCTTCGCTCGAAATAATTTCTGAGTTAGAAATAAAAAATCTTTCTATGTCGATTTTCGGCGAGTGAGTGAGTGAATGTAAAATTTATTGGCGCAAGGGCCAGATATGGCCATACTGCGCCAAACTAAACTAGGTAAATCTGTGATCTAGACGTTAAAACAATGAAAAAAGATAGGTCGACAAGAAGGGTCGAAAGTATGAGTGAATGTAAAGTTTATTGGCGCAAAAGCAAAATTTGGCTATACTGCGCCAAATAAGATTTAACTGTGGTTTACACGTGCAGAAATTGAAAAAAAGTCAAAAATTTGTTGACAAGGAGGAGGGTCGAAAACAGAGAAGGATTGCTAGAGTAACTCGGGGACGCGTCACCCGTATTTACCAAAGACAGTAAACCCCATGGGAAAGAAAAGATCACTGGGTTGAGCTTCGGCAGTAACGTTGCTGAAAGAACAATTGTCTAAGCACTCCGATAGGCAGTTTAAACCTTTCATATCCCACGAATATATATGCATAATTTTGAACTTTGTCTTATGGTTTTTTAACCAATAACTTGGCTAAGTCATTGGGTAAATCTCCTACTAGATGAGTCACCGACATATGATCTGATACTTTCAAGATTTTCATCTGCTCCTCAAACAGCGTCACGAATAAATTTATATCTCGTCGATTTCAGGGTTAAAATTTAGCAAGATCTTTTTAAGATCTATCTTTGTTTGAGAGAGCTCATGCGAGCTCTTGTAAGTCCCCTCCGCTTTCTGCGATCCTAATTGCAGGCTGAGCTTTTCCAGCTCTAATTCCTAATAAGACGTCTCTCTCCTTTGACTTCACCTGAAAGTTCTTAAATAATGAAATCTAATTGACTTTTAGCAAAGTACTCATCGTCAGTAAAAATCTGACGTTTCAGGATTAAATTCCTAATCTCTATCACTTTGGGTCCTTTCAGTTACCCCAATACTGTATGCTAATTCTATAAGATTAACTTTCTTGCCTTTACACAGAAACGATATGACTGCGGTTTTAACCACTTCCCACAGTTTTGCCCGAACGCCGCTCGGGCAACACATTTTTCGATGCTAATCCACTGATTTGCCCGAGTTTTTCTTCTTTTTAATTTGCAGTGTTTCTAACAGGGGGCTCTAATTGTCCAGTAAAATAGGATCGTAAAACAAGTTCGAACTGGTTTCTAAGTCAAATTTTACTGCTTTTATTAAGCGGGAAGAAACGCAAATTCGGTTTTCACTTGTTCGGTGAATCACATGTTGTATAATATATATATATATAATTCGGAGGTAAAATAAAAGCAGAATGTATGACAACGAGCGACTTAAATTGAAAGCAACTCTGATATTGGATCAGACAGTGAATCTAAGATTTCACTAAACGATTCTGGTAGTTACGAAAAGTTCATTATCGGACTTCTCTAGGGATGAGGAAATGAAAATGTTAGATGACCTTACTCAAGTTCGGGACTTTTGTGAAATTGATACTAATAATCCTCCTTTAGCTCCACCACGTTTTCCTTTCACTGCGAATCCAGCTGTTCATTTGAATATTGATATAAGTGATGGAACACTACAATTTCTTGATATTTTCTTTGATGATAATCTCCTTGAAATGATAGTTGCTGAAGCTAATAAATATGCAGATCGATTTATTCGAAATAGCTATCTACAAAGAAATGACAGAATAAGAAAACGGGAACCAAAGACGAAAAACGAAATTCAAGTTTTTATCACTTTGAATATTTTACAAGGAAATGTGAAAAGACCTGATGTTGAGCACTTTGGAGTAAGAGACCTTCAACATCAACGCCCCCCCTTTTTTTTTTTATCAAAAATCATGTCTTTTTGACGCCTTCATCTTATTCATCGATATTTACAATTCTCAGATGACATCAAATTTGACGCTAAAATACATGAGGGCCTTATGTAGAATAAACTATGTCCAGTAATTCGGTTTCGCCAGTCTTTCCAATTAGGCTATTGTTCCGAATAAAAGCCAACTTTAAATAAAAATGTAATTTTTTCGTAATAAATAAAAATTAGGATAATTTCTTAAAATCTATGTCTAAAATTGTTTTGACTACGGTTTTGAGTTTATATAATCGAAAGGAATAAGAAATTGTGTTTCAAAAATATGCTTATTTTATGACATAACATGACAAAAAAAAAAGAAACTGTTAAGTGGTCACACAATAAAACGAACAAATTATACTCAATACCAGACTACCTTAAAATCGAACTATTAAAGACAAACTCAATATTGCTCTTCATAAAATCTCAATACAAACATCAAATAAATAACTAGAAAATTTATACAAATATTAAAAAATTATTACAAAATGTAATAATTAAATACATTTGATCTTACCAATCTTTATTCTCAGTAGTAATTTCTTTGAAAAGGAATATATATGTCTGGACATTATGCTGAAATTTTCTCTATCTTAAATAATTAAGGAATCATTAGCACAACATAATTCTGTTACATTATTAACAAGAAGTATTAATCACGTTTAAATAATTAAGCTGGAAAAATTCAAATAAACAATACCAATAAAATTATTTTTCCAAAATATTTACAAAAGATACAAATCAACATAGCAATTTCCTTGCCAAACCTTCTTAAAATATTTCTAATTGTATTTCGAAAACAATATTAAGTTGCTCAAAGAATAATAATTACATTGCGCAATTCGTATTTACATTTACTCTTTCATTAAAGTCTCTTAAAACAAAACTATTCTTTGAATGAGACACTTCCTTCTTTATTCATTCCAAAACGATCGAGCAAAAAATTAATTAAAAATGAACAAATAAAAATAAATCAAATAAATTAAAAACACGGTAACACAAAACTTTATAAATGCTACTATGATTCAACCAAAGTAGACACATATTTTTTCTTTATAAGAAATAACGAGGGGAAAAAAAAGCTTTCATCATACTTTCATTACTCATCAATAAATATTCGAGAAAACCACATCAAACTATAAACTTTTACCGAGTAAGCACTTTTTACCTGTGCTATATAAAATGAAATCAAGGTCACATCTACTTTTCAAACTGCTTAATAAACCTTGCTTCTTTCATTCAATTTAAAATTAAGCTTAGAATTAAACAACACAAATACACAATCACTTTTCAGTTATTGTAGAACAATATCCACCAATCCAAAATAGGGAGAGCAGTTATTTTGATCACACATTTATTTACAATCTCTACGCGCCAATCACATATAAACAAATAATTATACTATTTACAAACTATACAAGACTTCTAAACAGCCCATATTATAACTTAACCCGCTTTTGCGGTCAGGAGAAATTACATCAAAACCAAGAAAATAACCCGCCTTACGCAGTCAAGATCCAAGAGTACTCTGAAATATTACCCATGAACCCGAGAGCTATCACTTACACGAGACAAGGCGCCTCCTGGCGGGATCTGAGTAATTTATTTCCAACAACAGTACTTAAGATTTTATCCAAGAAACATTACTATCGAGTTTTTCTGTTCAAACGCAAATTTGAAAATTGTTTTTTTTTACTCCTGTCTTACCTCATTATATCAAAGATTTTCTTCATCTGGAAAAATAATAAAAAACCTTGTTACTTTTCGAAAATGCACTTCTTTGCAAACATCTGGATACGAACTTTCATCTACGTCCGGGAAACAGGATAGACCTCTTAACAACTAATAGAAGGATCGACCTATAATTCTTAGACAGGACTGTTCAATTTGGCAACAGCATACAGGAAGCCTACTCAGCCACTCTTTTCTTCTGGACTGCAACAGTCTTCAACTTGTGGACAGCTACATTACCATTTACGAGGCCGTTCATCGCCGGAACTCATCTAATTTATACAGTGAATCGGTTCCCTTTAATCCAAAGTTCTGAACATTTTTCATTGAATGGGGTATCAAGGTTGGAAATTCCTCTAATGATCGTTTCCATTAAACCTGTTCCGAGGTTTGGGCACCCATTTTTAGGTGGTATGGCACTACAGGGATGGGCATTCCTGTTCTTTTGGATGAACTATTCTTATCTGTTGTAAATTTTTAAAGAGCCGTTCTTTATCCCGTTTTTTGATTCACTTGTTCTTTAAATTCGGCGAATCAAACTCTCAAAGTTATTCATATGAATTAAAAAAGACAATTACACTATTTGCTAATTTTATCAAGTGATAGTGAAAATAAAATATCTTTGGTAATTTCTCGATATGAGTATTTTTGTACATATTTATGTATTCAAAATAAATAAATTGAAGGAAATACTGGGAAAAAAGAATTGGTAATAGCTTTTATATAATAAAGTGTATTATGAATTTTAGGCAAAAGCATTTGATATTATATTTTATTTAAAACACAAAAAATAATATAAAAACATATTTTATTTTTGTTTGTAGTATCTGCTAACATTAAATACTATGTGATTAAACTTGTTTAATTATTTTTGACATTTTTAATTAAAAATAAAATTCATAATGTTACAAATGAAATATTTTTAAATTTCATATGTAACAATATTAATTTGTTTCATATGTAGCACATTTTTAAATTCGTAATCAACTATTATTCGCTTTCCTAATACACTATAAGAATAAAAAATAAAGAGGAAAATGTGTTCATAAAATTTCTTTCCATAAATCATTCTTAAATTTGTTCTAATTCAAATTGAAGGCAATATAAAATATTTCATCAATACAAATAAACTTGCCGTAGCAAAACAACTCCCAGTAATTAGTCTTACATTATAAGCCCTAAAATAAGTCGATAATTAAAAATATTCGAAAGACGAATTATAAATGTATGAAATAGATTTTTATGAATTATTATGTCCAACATACAAATGCTTTTTTTTTTTGCTTTCCAATTAAAATCTTCATAAAAATGCAAGCATTTTAGAATTGGTTCATAAATTAAGATTGTAAATGAAAAGTACATAATTAAATAGGGAAAAAAATTCAATTTTGATTCCATTTGGCTGTAGAAATTGATTACGAAACGGACGTGAATAGTTCAAGAGGACGAGACTTGCTTTTTCAATTCAGATTCATTTACTGTTACTTTAAATTGGCGGTACTATATGAAACACCTGTTCGGTTCGAACCGTCAGCTGAAAGCTAGGTCCGCTTACTCTCAACATTCATCTACTGATTGGGATCTCTCTCGACTAGTTTGGACTTGTCTGTTGAGAAGACCTGCTGCCGAAAGACGGGTAGCGACAACTATTATAACGGGGAACTTAACCCTCACGGGCTTCTATCCCCTGTGAAATGGCTTTTTAATTAAATGGTGAACTGAACTTTGGTTTTTCACTTGCCCAGAAGTTAATGAGTTATTATTGATATTTTAAAATAAATTACATTGCAATAGCTTTGAAAGTTAAAGTTTTTATAAAATATTTTAAAGTTTTAAAGTTTAATAGTTGATTAAATAAAATTATTATAGATTCACTAATTAAAATAATCAAAATTAGAATGGATTGCTTTGAGTAGGTTTAGAATATTGCAGCAGAAGTCTATTGAGTTCCTGCTCGGTCTGGCCGTATTGAGAGCGCGTTCTGTGTGGTCGGTGGTGGGGTGAGCTAATTTAGTATATATATGTGTGTGGGTAGGGGTGAAAGCTTGGTATGGTGGGACTAGGGGTGAATGCTTGGTATGGTGGGACTA
>BMAW01065914.1:235442-332820 GCA_019974015.1 Nephila pilipes
GCTTGGTATGGTGGGACTAGGGGTGAATGCTTGGTATGGTGGGACTAGGGGTGAATACTTGGTATGGTGGGACTAGTGGTGACTGTGCTTGAGTTTAATCAGTGTAATTTAGGAAAATGAACTATAAATTTATAATATTAGGATTTCTCTTGGTCTATGTAGTTGTCGGTTATTTCTGAGTGGGGTGTATTTTTCTATATCTTGAATGGTTTTATTGTTTGATGAATCGATTTTTTGGAAGAAGTTTTCAGATAATTTTTTAATGAAATTTTCTTAGGGTGGGTAGTTTAATTGAAAATCTGATATCAGTGTTTCTTATGTACCATTGGGCATTTACTATTGTTCTAATGGTGGAATTTTGGGATTTTTCTAGCAATTCGAAGGTGGTGTTAGCACAGTGTGACCGGGCTAGCATAGGTCAGGATGGGTCTTAAAATCAGGGTGTAGATAAGCATTTTGTTACGTCTGCTTAAAGCAGATTTTCGCGCGATAAGGGGAAATAAATTATTTACTGCAGATCATACTGCTTTTTAATTCGTAGTACATGTTGTTTAAAAGTGAGTTTTTTATCCAACGTTACACCAAGATATTTGGTGTCTAGAGACCAGGGTATATTTTTGTTTTCCAGAAAGATGTCTGGTTCTATTTTTCTGTAGTTTCGTGAGAAGAAGACGGCCTCTGCTTTGGAAACGTTCAGGGCTATTTTCCAGGTAGAGTACCATACTTCTAGTTTCTGTAAGTGTTCGTTTAGTGCTTGGCCAATGTTTGATGAAAAATAGTGTCGTGCTAATATCGCAGTGTCATCTGCATACATGCATAATTTTGTTTTTGGGTGTGTAGGGATGTCATTCACGTAGTAATTAAATAAAGTTGTTGAGAGGATTCCTCCTTGCGAGACTCCTGTTTCTATTGTTCTTGGTTTTGAAAGGTTTTCGTTCACTGTAACTTGAAATTTTCTATTTTGAAGATATGAGTTGATAATTTTCACAAGATATGGAGGGGTGTTGTAGTTCATCATTTTGTAGATTAATCCTGTATGCCAGACTCGGTCAAAGGCTTCTGGATATCCAGGAAAACGTGCCGAAAGACCTAGTTCTTTCGGAATTCCGCTCCCCCAATCCTTCTTCAGGTTTCAATCAATTAATTTAATATGTAACTCGACGTTGGGATGCATTCGTTGATCATTCCATGAAATTAGTTAACCTCAGGGTTACATACATTTATTTTCTGTACGCTAGGCATATTTATACAGTTCATGTTTTCACAGTTTAAACATGTGTATTTTATAAATGCAGAAAACAACATAGGGGAAAGATTCCCGCGCGATGGTCACACCAGCTTTCCCCGTAGCATCGACTCAACTACTCGTTTCCCACCAGGGGAAAACTATACAGGTACATTGTTCTGGTTCCATCTAGCAGTTACTACCAAAACAAAAATAAATATAATCATCGGTTACATTCTCCCCCTCTGGTTCCGACGGCGTCCCGACAAGGAACCAGGAGTCTTTGGTGGACGGCCACGTTTACGAAGAGGAATAAGGGGTTTTACTGTGTCACTATTACAAGGAGTTAAAGCAGATGTGTGGTAAACACCAAGAGGGAATCGTCGAATGTGGGAGTAATCTCTGCATTTTCCCTCAGGCTCACGGGCAATGAGAGAGCTTACATCACTGGGTAGAGCACCAATGAGATAGGGGACCCACAGATCTTCACCAAGATCCAGAAGCTTCATTTGACGTTCAAATAAAGTTAAGAACAAGTCCATGTTATCAACTTCAGGATTAAAAGTTGGTAACAGCTTTTTTAATTCAATCTTTGCTTGGGGTAGGTTTTGTGAACCTACAACTCTCTGAGTCTCATTTTGCAGTCGTATTTTCTGCAGCTCAAATTCACGTTGTGTTTGTTCTTTCCTCATCTATTCTATTTGATACGATGCCCTCAAAGATATCCTTCACAAATTCTGGGTCTTCTTAATTAGTAAGCATCACTTGCTAAAATTTTAGCCCTTAGCTCGATTATCTTTAGCTCTAGCCCATTAGACTCAAATTCATCTAACTCATTCGCAAGCTTAATGAGATCAGCTTTTTTACCTTTTCCCAGAAATGACATGATTGAAAAAATTTAAGAGTTTTAAATAAATAAGTGGATGAAATAAAAATTAACGTCAGGCCTGATTGTCCACCAAAACTCTTACAGATATGGGATTATACTTTTAAATAGATCTTACACTTTTATAATATGGCTAGCCTTTAAATCTTTTAAATTATAATGTACTTCAGAAAACAATGACATTTACAAGGGAAAATAAACTAATAACATATTCAAAATACCAACAAAGAACATTAATTCAAAATAATATGAAAAAATATTAGGAATCATCAGTTTGTAATGATACAAGAATTCAATGCAATGAAAATACTAAAAAAAATTAAAATAATCTGGCATGCAATGCTACCTAAATTCAATATGAAATCAGTAAAATATCAAGCGAAATAATTATCATCAATGTGCAATTCAAAATACTAAACAGGAAAAACGTTATCTCAAGATATAAAATAATATAAAGCAGAATTAATAATTATCATTACATAAGAATACAAAAAAAAAAAAAAATCCATGAAATAAAATAAGATTATGCAAAACAAAATTTTTCAATGTGTAATGCTACATACATTCAGTAAGTAATTATTCTATAAAATATCAAGCAAAATAATTATTGAAATCAATATCCGTGTATAGTAATAAATTTAGTATATATCAGGTGTTCTGACACAGTCAATAACACTATAGCAGGGTTGCTACGCTTGATTTTTTTTTTTTTTTTTGGGTAAAAAAAAAAAAAAAAAAACTGTGCACAACACTGTAGCAGGATTGCTGCCTCGAATTCTCAAAAGAATGTAGAACGCATTATCTTGTTTGAAATGCAAGCCCATGATCTATCAAAAAGGGAAACACTACAGGCGTAGAATCTTGTCGACGCACCGCCATGCTATAAGGTAGACACGGATGATAACAAAAGGGATCCAGTTGTCTAATTAAATAACACCCCATACTATAACTCCTAATTATTAGGCTGTGTGGAGAACGATAGTCAGGTAAGTATCCCACCGCTGTCCTGGACGTTTCCAAACACGTCTTCACTGGTCAAAGTGACTCGATTCGATGCGAGACTCATCACTGAAGACAATTCTATTCTAGCTCTTGTATTCCATATAAAATTCACCCGGCACTACTGCAAACGCGTCTGGCTGTGTGCAACAGTGAGAGGCAGTTGGTGCAATAGACACCATGACTTCAGCCTAAGTTCGTTCAGTCACCTATCGATGGTCATTGCAGCCACTGTTATCCCGATTACACGTCAGCAGCTGTGGACGCAGATCGAACGATCACCGTTCTCATTGTCCGTTTACCGTCACCTTCTTGACGCTGTGTGCGGCCATGATAGTCCACCCATTTGTGCCATTGTTGAAAGGTATCATCGCACCAATCCGACCCCTATTTCCTTTAGTCCAATGGTCTTCAAACTGTTTGCCACAAGTCAAAATAAAAAATCGGAAATAAAATTATAAAACACTCACACAAGTTGATTACTTTATTAAGTAAAAGATATAAATATACAATTAGTTATCCTTGAAAATTATTCAGAAGTTTCGAATGCGGGATGGCGATATCAGCAACGCGATGTTGTGCAAAAGTTGCTCAGAATGTTCAGTCCATGTGTATGCAAAATAGTTCGCTGTGAAGATTGTATGACATTCATTATCTAAAGAAGAGCTGCCAGTGTGTGTTTCACAAAAAATAATTTTTGTATGTGGGAACAAAAGCAAAATATAAACAGTAAGTGGATGTAAAAGTTATTGGCGCAAGAGCCAGATGTGGTTATGCTCCGCCAAACAAGATTTAACTGTGATCTAGACGGAAAAATTGAAAAAAGACAAACTGGTTGACAAGCAGGAGGGTCGATAATAGAGAAGGTTCGCAAAAGTCCCCCCGGGGGATGCGTCACCCGTATTTGCAAAATATATACAAATTTAATGAAGAATATATGTAATGCGACAGCGTTAATAAAGCTAGACTTCAACCGTGAAGAGTTTAATAAAATGCAAACACACACCAGTCATAATATATAGTGCAAGGGTAAGTGACCCTGGAGCACAAGCAATGCTGTTAATAAAATACGTTAAAACTTTTAAAGAAAAGTATTTTTCTTAAAAAAGTTTTAACATAAATTACTTATAACATTTTGATCTACCTTAAATGTTATATATATTACTACTTTTATAGTTCTAAGCATTCCACAAGTCTAGTCTGAAAAGCACTACTTAAATCTATTGCACTTCTCTCAGTGACATCTAATGTTTTTCGCAAATCCATCTGCAGAAGACGGAGTTCCTTGCGCGATGAAAATGGTGTTGCTTCGATTTGCCATTGGAATTTTACAGTAGGCTCCTATAGCCGAGAACTGATTTATTGCAATATGGCTTCCACAGCTTCTTAACTTGTTGAACGTAATAAAATAAATGTTTGTGCTATTCTAGCTCAGTGGTAATCTCCTTTGCCAGAATTTACCAAAATGTGCTTATTTTTATTTTCTTGCCACAATCTTAAATGTTACAGTACCATTGATAGTATTGTGACGCCTGCCCGAACTGGGCTGCCTCTTGTGCCATAGCTACATTCAATTATTAAACACCAAGACACAATAATCAATCAAAGAGACACTAGAACAATATTTACGGAAATTATTAACTTCTAATTAATATAACAATTGTTTATACTCTCCCGGGGAAGAATTCTATTAAACTAATTCAACCCACCAATAGTAATCTAACAGACTCTTACCACTAATCCTTCCTCGACTGCAACTCAGACTCTGAATCAACTGTTGAAAACTGTAATAACTAAATCTCTTGGATCACGCCACTTTTACTCTAATCATCCACATCAACCTCTCTTTCCACTTCTCCTTCAGCCTCTCTATATCTTCTCCCTCAGCTTCTCTATCGCGACTTTCAGTCGGAGTTTATATATTTCCTAACTCTCCCGCTTCACTTCATTTCTTCCTGCTTCCTATCTACATATTCACGTTTCATTTTTGGTTGGGCAAAGGTTGTTTAGCAAAAGCAATCAATCTCAATTAAAAGTCCCCAAGATTAGCGAAGAGAAACCGCGAATAGCCCAATGTCACAGTATGTTTTCAAATAGACATATCGAGTCCTTTACTTTTTTTTTTTTTTTTGCTGCCTGAATTCCTTATCTTTGAAAATATTATCCTGCGTAATAGGCAAGTCCCAAATTTCTATCATTTCTTCCAAAATGTCATGAGGAAAAATATAAAAACAGTAGATATTGATAGCTAATAGAAACGCTAGCTTAACCCTTTGAGTCCCAAGGTTTTGAAAAAACACTGCCGAAGAATCCGGAGCAGCGCAACCGCGCTTCTTTTATTTTATGTCGATAAGTCCCAATCGGCGCGATAGCGCTTCGTTTACTTTAGCATGTATTAAAAACCACTGTCGAAGAATCCCGAGTGAGTGAATGTAAAGTTTATTGGCGCAAGAACCAGATATGGCTATGCCAGCCAAACAAGATTTAAATGTGGTCTAGACGTGAAGTTGAAAAAAAGATAAAAGTGATTGACAAGAAGGAGGGTCGAAAATAGAGAAGGATCGCTAGGGTATCCCGGGAATGCGTCACCCGTGTTTACCAAAGACAGTAAACCCCATGGGAAAGAAAAAGATCACCAAGGTGCCTCGGGGTCATGATCGAAGAATCCCGAACAGCGCAATCACGCTTTCTTTAAATGAATACTTTATAATAGCTTAATAAATAAATATTTTGTAATGTAATAATAATAATAAAATGTAACATAACGATATCTGGCTCTTGTGCCAATAACCTTCGCTTACCACAACGCTCGAAATGTGCTGGGTTTTCTCGACATAACTGTTTAGTTTTTTTATTAACGTCACACTAGAAGCAACACGAGGGCTATTGGCAACGGACCTCGTAATTTTGAACCACGGTCAAGTGACGAGGACGACACCTGAGCTGGCACCCTTCTCTCCTAACATCCACATCAAGCCAACGGGAGGACTTTGGGCCCCGAAGAGATTTAACGTGCATCAGCCCCAGCTACACAGCGGGTCTTTGACGGTCAAAGATCGAACCCGTGACTGAACGTAAACCGCCGGCCTCGAGTTCACGATCTTGACCACTAGGCTACAGCGGCCCCGACATAACAACTGTACAGCGCGATCGCGCTGCTTGGGACTCAAACGGTTAAACATGGTGACATAAAACCATGTTTGCGATTCTTTTGTAACGTTTAACACACTTACCTCTGAATGATACATATACTTCTGATATAGAAATTATGTCAAAAACTGTGCGATAAAAGATAGCTTAAGATATAATACATGCAGATGTGCCTTGATTTTTAGTTAACCTCCTGGGAGATAAAAAAAAAAGTGGAATAATAGGGAAAATAACACATCAATCAATAACTCCCGAGACTAACCCAGAGATGGCGCTCGTAGTAAACCAGTAACCAGGTCTTTCTAGAGTACTAACCTTTGCTTGAAACGTGTCAAAATTTTAAGTCGATCGGACCAGAAACAGCTGAGTTATCGAGGTTGGAGTAAAGTCGTTTTGTAGTTTGTTTAAAAAATGGAAAAAACCGAGTTTCGTGTTCTGATAAAACATTGTTTTTTAATGGGTAAAAACACCGTGCAAGCGAAACAATGGATTGAAAAATGTTACCCGGACTCTTGTCCATCAAAAGCAACGATTTGTCGGTGGTTTGCCGAGTTTAAACGGGGTCGTACCGACACAAATGACGCGGAACGCTCGGGTAGACCTGTGGAAGCCGTTACACCGGAAAATGTGAGTGAAGTGACAAAAATTATAATGAAAGATCGTAAAGTGAAGCTCCGTGAGATGACACAGATATCATATGGAAGTGTATTTACTGAAAAAGGTTTTTTGAAGTGAAGGGAAAAAGGTTTTTTCCAAGTGGGTGCCGCGATTGCTTTCGATGGAACAAAAACAGCAACGAGTCGATGATTCAGAAAGCTGTTTATCGCTATTTACTCGCAACAAAAAAGATTTCTTGCGGGAAAAAAAAAAGATTTGGAAAAGCGTTGGAACGATTGTATCACCCTAAAAGGTGATTAACAAAAGGTGTTATGTTGATGAATAAAAAAAAATTTTGCAAAAAAAATGTTTTCAATGTTAGTCTCGGGAGTTATTGATTGATGTGTTACCTCCGAATGATACATATACTTCTGATATAGAAATTATGGCAAAAACTGTGCGATAAAAGATAGCTTAAGATATAATACATGCAGATGTGCCTTGATTTAGTTAACCTCCTGGACGATGAGATAAAAAAAAAGTGGAATAATAGGGAAAATATTGCAATTTTTTTTCTCCCTATTCTAAGAATGATACTGTTAAAGAGTCCTTTTTACATATAGTAACAACAAAAGATTTGGCTGTTAAGTTTTTTGCAGATGAAGTGAAGATACAGTTTAATGACACAAGAGCCAGATGTGGCTATGCTGTCCAAAAAAGGTATAATTGGGATCTAGACATAAGGAAAAAAAAATCAATTAAAAATGTTGCACAGCAATCATGACCACTGCCACCTATGTCGCACCAAACAATACGTATTCCTGATCTAGACATTTGAAAAAATGGAAAGAGTTACTAAGGTATCCCAGAGGGAAGTCACCCTCTGTTTAGCAAATATAGTAAACCCCATGAAATAAAACCCATTAAGTGTAAACATTGCTATGAATTATTTGTAACAGCAGCAATGTTTGGTTGGTAATACAGCAACATATGAATCAACATTTAATGGCCACAAATCGATTACAAAGGCTATCCATGATTCATTAAAGAACAGTAAATCTGTTTTTTTTCTAGCCTTAGAGGAACAGCAAATACAAGTTTTGGAATTTGAAGAAGTTTTAAAGATATTTTTCCAAGAAAACAAGGCTGCATTTTTCTAATCTCAGTAACAATGAAAGAAAAACTCTTTTAGATCAGAAATTTTAACTTGGGTACACAAAAAGGACCTTTAAACTGTGTATTCACCAAGTTTAGAAAAATTCTGTGATTTCCTTTACATCCTGTGTATTATGGATGTAAAGGAAATAACAGATTTTAAGAGGATATATTTTACCTTGTCCCTTTTGTGAAACAGTTCCTATACTTTATTTCAAAAACCAACAACGTATAAAATTTAGTCTTCCAAATATCAACCCAGATATATGTTTCTTTCAAAATCTTTAAGAATTTTTTAAAATACTGGTATTAATTGCAAGAAATACGATTTAATAATTTAGCTTTATAATATATAAAATGCAAAAGATTGCTAACAGAATCTTTCTGCTACATGTAATGTTCTAAGAATATAATCATTTTACTTTGATAGTGGAAGGATAGCTTTTTGTAAAGCGAATACAAAATTTTAAGATTAACAAAAAAATATGGACTGAAACTGTGTGACTAACTTCATGCAATGTTACTGGTTCTAGCATGCATCTTAAGGTTTAATATACATTTTCCTTGCATAACACAAAATAAAATATATGGTTTTGATTGTTCATTAAAGTTGCACTGAGACACAATATGATGAACACTGGCAATGCACCTCCTAATCTAGACTTAGTCAGGTGATGAGGACAACACCCAAGCTGGTACTCCTTTCCCAAGAGGGATTTAAAGTTCCAACAGATTTAATATGAATCAACCCCTCTATACAGTCTTTATAGGTAAATACAAAATGCATGGAATAAAATCGAATTAAAGGGGCAAAACTTCACAATGAAGTTGCTTATGATGATTTTTCAGCCTCAGTACGAATTCACTCCCTTCCAGCTAGGAAAGGATCGATATGTTCTATATATAAAAAAAAAAACCTGAAGTCAGAAACTTAACAAAAAAATGTTTCAGTATTTTAAATTGATACAGTATAATAGGTCATAAGCATTGTAATATGAAAGGCACTTATTTAGTTTCAGTACAAGAAACACTTGCTTATTTGTGATACATAATTTATGTAAATTATATATTCTCAATTCGCAGATATTTTCAAACAAAGATCATTTTACAAATTACTTCTATTACAAAAATTATCCACAGTTAACGTGGAATATATTAAGGGATGTAGTTAAAGGGCTATATGTTAAATGAAAATTTTTTCATATTCCTAACTTGATTTACAATCAAATTAATGAAGGCATCTTTTTACTGTATGCATTTACTTGCCCAACAAATATTTATAAATACATAAAAGAAAGAAATTGAAAGAATTTGATTTAAATATAAATTTTCAGTACTCTTAAATGTCACGGCAAGTAAAAGTTGTCACCAATTGCCTGAAAAATGTCCAAGATTTTTAATAGCTGTTTAATTAAAACGTTTTTTTTTTTTAAAAAAAAAATGCACAATTATTAATCATTTAATTTATATTGAAGTAAATCTTAGCAACTAAAATGAAATTTGCAAAAAAATATGTAAAAGTAATATTTTTCAGATATTTTATACATTCTGTGTGATGTAAAAAATATACAACAGAAAAAAATTAATGCAACTTCATACCTAGCAACTTTCGAAAACAACAGTGTAAAAAAAACATGCAAAAATTTTAAAGAATTTTCTGTAACAAAAATGTATAGTTATTTTTTTAAATAACACATAGAAAACCATATAATAAAGATATTTTTGTATCAGAAAATTACTTGTGAAAGCTTTTTACCATTATTTTTATAAACAATTATCACACATTCAAAATGTTCATTTAAGGAGATATTGGTAGTGGAAATAAGTTTGTAGAAATTCTCCAATTTATCCAAGTACATACTAACTGCTTTCTCGAAAATTTTCAGGAAGAAAACCACCCAGATAACTTAAAAGGATCTACAAGAAACATAAGTTAAGCAACCAATATTTTGCATACATAATACCAAAAAACTATTATACACATTCAGAAACTGCAAACACATAGGGAGCTATTTAAAGAAAAATTATCTTTATAGCACAGCTCTGTATTATCTTCCCAGAAAAATTAAATAATTCAGCACATGGATTAATTTACAACCCCTCCCAAATTCTAAATACTCTTTCACATTCTGTGTTAAAGTGACAATCTAAGTAAAATAGCCAACATTGACATTCAAAAACACCTGTTGGTGTTTTTAATACTTTCAGCTTCAATCCACTTAGCATCAATACTTGAAAACAGCAGATAAACCTTCATTTGCAAAGAACAGGTATTTTTCCCAAATACAGCAATTTATTCAGGATCATAAGATAAAAGAGAGCTAAGTGAGTGAGTAAAGTTTATTGGTACAACAGCCAGATGTGGCCATACTGCACCAAACAAGGTTAATATGTGATCTAGACTTTAAAACTATGAAAATAGATTGGTCGACTAGAAGTGTCAAGTGAGAAAGTAGTTTATTTGGCGCAAGAGCCAAAAAAGGTTTAACTGTGATCTAGACGTGAAAAAAAATGGAAGACAAGAAGGTGAGTCGAAAATAGATAAGGATCGCTACGGTAACACAGGGATGTGTCACCCGTATTTATCAGACAGTAAACCCCATGGGAAAGAAAAAGATCATTTGGGTTAAAAGAGAGCTAAACTGATAGGCAGCAGCTGTTATATAATGTTCAAGAAAAGATGCAAACAATACTTCAGCCCTCACGGATGTTCACTGAATAAGGAGCAATTTTATTTTCTAATTGCAAAATACTTCCATGACAGCAAATAGGTCAAAGAACATGCGAAATGCATGTTTGTATGAATTACTACAACATGCATATTTCCCATTAAATTTTTTAAAAATTGCAGATGAAACTAATCTGGTGTGATGTTAACCCACTAAGCACAAAGTCTCCCATTTTGAGAGCCTTTAAGATTTTTTCTTTATAAGTAATTATGAGGCATATTTTTTTCATTGAATGTTAAAGTACCTTGTTTCATTGGTAATTTTTTCAAAATGTTTGTAAATTCTATTTCAAATTTTACCAAACCCCCCCCCCCCTTTACTTCACCAGGAAAAAAAAATCACTAAAAATAATTAAATCAAGTATGGGAGGCTCAAAAACATTGAATATAGAAAAAAAATTCTATTTTAAATTGTAACAAACAGGGATCGATAAAATTAATTTAAGTGGGTTTTATAGTTGTTTGCTTAGAAAGCTCCCAAAATAGGGATTTGATTTTGTTAGAACATGCCAAGTCCTCAACTCTTTTGCCTGTTCTGTGTTCTTTCTTTTGTTGTTCAAGGACAAGTGTTTTTATCAAAGGTGATATAATCCAAGTTCTGAAGAATATTCTAGATAAATTCTTGGTCAGCATTCTAAGTTGAACTTTCAGTAAGCAAGGTTTTTTTTGAGAAATTTCTTTATTGTCATTTTAAAGCAAAAATGCAACTGAAGTTTTTAACTGTGCAGCAAGTTTTAGACTATATGAAAACACTAGATTCAGATGAATTCTCAGCAAATGTATCACTTGTTTATCACCAGATCCTGGTCAGTTAACTGATGGAGAATATAGTAACGAAAATTTAGATGAAGTAGTCAGATGATGCATGAGGAAAAGTGGAACATAATTTCAAATGGTGTGAAACACAGAAGAAAATTACATCCAAAAATCGAAGGATGAAGGTTTGAAAAAAAGGCAACAGATCACAAGTCGACAAAAAAAAAAAAAAAAAATCCTAATTTAGAACACACCCACTCTGAATTAGCAGCTTAAACTCCTTATGAACTATTCAAAATGCATTTTTATTCTAATATCATGAATCTTAGCATAGAAGAAACTGTAAGGTATGCTGCACAAAACAATTATACATTTTCATTATCAGAAAAATGGTTGGAATCATATAGTAAAGCAGATATCATTCCTTGTCACATGATTTATATTGAAGCAATTCAGAAGATTGTTACCTGCTCTTCATACAAAATACCATGAGTACTTAGAAACTTAAGAGATAAAGTATCTCCATTTATATGATAATTCAATTGATGAATCTGACAAGTTGGCCAAAGTTAATGTTGTGTAAAAAATTACAATTTTGAACATCTTCTAATTCTTCAAGCATTGACAAGGAAATTATACTGTACACAGGAATGTGCTTTGCAAAATTGTATATGCAAGAGTTATCCATTAAATTTACAAGTTTATGTGGGGGAAAAAAAGCAGCAACGAACTCCCCTTGTAACAAGAGTTGTCTTGGATTTAATAGAATGCATATAAAACTGTACAAGACACAAATCGAATGTTGACAATTTTTCAGCTCACTGCCATTGCTTTAAGAAATGTGAAAAAGGGAATTCAATCTAACTGGAACGTTAAGAGAACAGACTTCAGTATTGTCCTTTACAAGAGTGAAGTTATGGTAAGAAAAGAAAGGACATCTGACTACATTATAAGAAAGGATATTAGGTTAAGAAAATAGAAAGACAATAAAATTGTTTTCTTAGCATTGAATTTTGAAAGTATGGAGCCTATGATGCCAAACATCTAAAACGATTGATATACTTCACACAGGAATAGTTGCATCTTATAACAAAAATATGGATGGCACAGATCTTGAGTTCTTACCAACAAATAAAGGGTAAGAAATGGTGGTGGACATTTTTTACTAACACTCTATTACACATGGCTTGGTGAATTCAAAGCGAGAAGAAAGGACAAAGTATCAGTTAACATTTTTATGAGACATTGCAAAGCATTTGATGAAATCAAAGAGTGGAATCATCTAACATACACTTTGATGGTGTGAATCATTTTCTCACAGGCTGGCATGCAATCAAAATGTAATGTAATGCTACATGAAAGTTGCTTACTTCCGGTTCATACAAAAATATAAAAGAAAATTAAATGTGTAAGAAAATTGATGCATT
The DNA here is from genome assembly GCA_019974015.1 of Nephila pilipes. Classification (NCBI taxonomy): domain Eukaryota; kingdom Metazoa; phylum Arthropoda; class Arachnida; order Araneae; family Nephilidae; genus Nephila; species Nephila pilipes. Next base: position 248,366 of record BMAW01065914.1, read on the forward strand.
TTTTTTTTATTTTAGGGTTTGAACATATTTAATATGCATTTAAGGGACATATAATTAAATTTATTAATCATTTAAAAAAAATCTTGGGAGATTTCCAACTAGATTTAACAATATATTAAATTAAACATTCAATTCTCTGCATTGTGACAGATGTACCTCTATTATCCCCATTAGGCACCAAGTTTCCCATTTTGGGACCAAATTGTATCTTTAAACCTTATAAAGAGTTTATTAAAATGAAAACTAAATATGATCAGAGATGTATATAGATTGAACCTCAAAATATACAAAAAAAAAAAAAAAAAAAAATAACCAAAATTGGTTTATATAGTGCCATTTAATGGGTTAACAAAATAAGACATGACTATCATGTCTTGAACTCAACTTACTGGCAACAAATTCTAAGTCCCCCCCCCCACACACTACAGAAAGTAGGAAGAAAAATATATTAACTGCAGATGAGAAATAATAGTGGATGGCAGAAACTTTATGAAAATGTATAAGAACAAGCAATTCAAAATAAATGTTGGCAACTAAATAATTTTTAGAGATATTATGGCATCAACATTTGAAATATTTTTGTTTTGTTGTATTAATAAAAATGCCCAGAAGTTATATAGCTGAAAAATTATATGCAGCTACTTCACACCATACTTAATTTTAAATAGTTATAATTTAAATCAAAATTACATAAATTGATTTGATTAATGCTAGTGTTTGAGATAAAAACACAAAATAATTGATAACAAAAACAATAAGGCAAAAAGAAGTTTAGTTCAAGTTACAAACATAAATGAAATTTACATTGAACAGCATACAGAATAGTCAAAGCAAAAGTATAAAATCCAGAGAAGAAACAGTAACAATTCCTTAAGTTTCTTCTGATTAAGTTTCCTTGTAAAACAATTTTCAACAACCATATTTAAATAATACTTCATAGCTAAAGAAGCTATTCTGGTAGGGGGAAAAATCCGACCTGTTGATTATGTTTTAAGAACCCTTAATTTTTATAATTGATAATATGTTTTAATCTAACAATATGTGTTGGCAAATAACTGTCTTCATGTTTTTACATAATAATGGAAAAAGTTAAAAGCAGACTTTCCCAAAATAAAACAAAAAAATTTAAATTACTGAAGTAGCATTTCTACTACTTTTGTAGACTAGTCATTCCAAATATCACTGCAGTTTCTAACATATTACATTTTAAATGATATGGTCAAACATCATACAAATATTTTTTTTTACTACACACAGTGTGATACATGAATTTTGAAAACAAAATGGTAGTGTAACCACGACCAAATAAAAATACATGGTTGTTAATGTAGGATATCTTCTTTATTTCTAATATTTTACACGCCTTCAGCTTTTGAGGGTTCATCGAAATTTTCAACCAAATCTAAGGAGAAAGAAAATTTTAAAAAATTTCAAACATTTTATTTCTTAATTTTCCACACAGAAGAAAACACTTAGTTCATAAAATCTGGACACCCTTATAATCGAACACAATATATCACAAAAACAAAACTTAAAACATTTAGAATTTAAAGTGATTTTATAGATAACAAATTATTAAAGGACGAGCCCTCCCCCAAAGAAATCAGGCAAATACATTAAAAATTAATACTAAGCTTTCATAAACTGATTCTTGATCTGTCTTCCCATTACACTGAAATTGGTACACAAAATTTATTATACAGTTCTCTTTAATATTGATGGTCAGATATAAACATACTAAACATGCTTTATCACATATTTTACTTCACAAAGCTAGTTCTTACACCAAAAAAAAAAAAAAAACTTCCATTTCTTGGAAGTCAATATTTGCTTATAAAACTATAATAATGAATTTGATGACACTACTTACAGCTTTTAAAGAATCAGTTATAATATTTCATATGACAAATATTCACTTTTATAATTATTTGAATACATCTTAGTAAATCTACTATAAAAATCTCATCATTTTCCTTTATTTTTAATCAATGATTCTAACAATCACAATTAATTCCCAGCAACTTAAAGTGCTATGGAAGTACAAAATATGGACGATGCAGATTTTAATTTAAAATACATTATGGTACACAAAGATCACATTTCGGCAAATGAAATTCAATTTTGTAACAAAACAAAAATTCATAATCTCAACAAATAATTAAAAAAATTTTTTTGGTGAATATATTTTATTGTAATTAAATATTACTTTCTTTTAACAAAATATTGATTCACTACAAAAGCTCTAAGTTTTAGTTTAGAATTGGTCACATGCAATTAAAAAAAAACTAACACTCAATATACTTACTTTACTTTTCAATAAATAATCAATTTAATTCAAACTGATCTAGTCACTTTAGCTAACAAACAGCAAGTAAGATGAATATAACAGGAAATAATTCATTATTAACTTCCTTTTACTATTGAATATAACTTTATAACAAGCCAAGGACACTTTATACAGGCTCCATTTAAAATTACCAATGACACATTTATGTAATTGGTATTTAACAATCCATTAATTAAAGACAAATGATTGAACATTTATTAACAGATATAGAACCTAAGACCTAGAATTATGATCCAAAGAAAAAATAAGATAGGAATAATAATAATAATAATAAAAAAAAACATGGGAGGGCATTTTTTAAAAACAATTTCTAATGCATCATTATCAAGTGATCGAGTTTCTTTGTAAAAGAAATGATTTACCTGGCACTTCTTCATCTTCCTCCTCATCAACACCACTGTTTGTTTGTTCGGATATAGGCCCTAAAAGAAATTAAACAAAATTGCTATTTTAAGAATGTTTGAAATTTTTTTTTAAAATGGTGACTGTCATAGAAGCTTAAGAAAAGTTTGAGTTCTGACTAATTTGTAATATTCATTTATAAAAAGGATGCAATTCCATAAGCTAATATTTAAATATATATACAAATGATCTTACAAATTTTAGGGACAATTACATTTAAGCAATTCGTTCAGAATTTATTCACAAACTCATGGCTTAAATTAAAGCTCTCATCCATAAAAATTTAAATATCAAATTTTATAACAAGTAAAAATTTATGATGAATTAGCTAATATGATAAAAAATATTTTAAATGATTTCGGCAAACATAGCCTTTTGAACAATTTTATTAAAACTAGTAAGGAATGTTGAAAAAACTTTACCTGTAGCGCTTTGCATAGTTGCAAGTCGTTTCAGATGTGTCAGACTTTCAGCTCCCAATTGATTCAAGATGCCAGGAAGCATTTCTGTTATCTCTACACAACACAAAATGAAATTAGATTAACACTTTGTGAAAACACACAAAATACAGCTTAACAAACAATTTTGACTTCATAAAATTTTCTCTCTCATCACACCAAATTCTGATGAACCATACAGTTCCATAGGATAACATTGCCAATAGCAATAAAATTATAGAATTTATTATTCTTCAGTTAACTACAAAAATACTTTTTCAATTAGAATTTCAAAAACTCTTTTAATGTGCTCATCATTTTCTCTAGATACAACTCCCCTGCTTTACTATAACATAGTAAGATGGCCCATTGACTCACTTTTTTGCAATATCCCCCCCCTTATTTTTTAACTTTAACCTTTAAACATTGGCGGTACATATGCTGTACCAAAAAATTATTTCCCCCTCGCTTCGGCTCCGGTACAACTGCTGTACCAAACTATGTAGAGACAGTTCTTTCCCCCTTTTCCCCAGCACACCCTTTTACAACTTCCCCTAGCCCTTTTTACAACTTTGCTTCTATTGTCCGTAATTAGGTGGTGATATTTTTCGCCAACATTATCAGTTGTGAGCGAATTCCTTATCATTGGTGACCTTTAAGAACAACCGAATTCAAAAAAATACTCTGTTAGATAACTTTACGCTGTCTATGATCGATAGAATTTTCTTTCTCTTGTTTTTCTTCGAATTTTTAGAATGAATCTGAAATTTCTCGCAGAAATAGAGATTGAGAATTTAGATGAAGAAAATTTTGTTGATAGACACCCAAAAAAATCTGATGGTGACTTAGCAAAGTTACCATCAGAGAATGGGGGAAAGAAAAATTAACCACTTCCAAACAAAAAATTGAGGCAGATTACCACAAGCACATGGGATATGTTGATTTAGGAGACCGCAGTGCATACATCTACACTTTTGCTAGACGAATTAGGAAATTGACAAAAAATTATTATTTAGCCTCATCAATATTGTTGTGTTTCTGATATTTAAGTCGTGCCAAACTAAGTTAAAAACTCAGTTTAAAAGAATTTAGAATGAATTTAATAACGTCTCTGATAGGAAAATTAAATCATAAAATGCAGAGCCATTGGTAATAAAAAAAAATGAAGACAAATGATAGTAAATTTTCTCATTGGCCAATTGACGAAAAGAAAAGAAGAAAGTACACATATTGTGCGAAAAAGAATTTACAAAAAAGAACAACTATTATCTGTAAGGCATGCAATTTGGCTCTTTGTAATGACCAGAACTGTTTCTAAGAATAACACACAATTTATTTAAAAATATATTAAAACATAAACCAATAAAAAAAATCAAAAGACTAGAATAAAAAAGATTAAAACTGATACATTTTTAATAAATAGAAAATTAAAAAATAAACAAAAAAAGCTTTTTTAAGAGCCAAAAATTTTAAAAAGTAGAATTAACTTCACATTTTTAAAACAGACATTTCAAAAGCATTGTTACAAGAAATTTTTCAATTTATGATATGTTTTATAAAAAAAAAAAAAAAAAAAAATAATACTTTTTTTTTTCTTTAAGATTAAAGTTTCATAGAAATATTTGATGTAAAAAAAGTGTTATATATTATTTTCATTGGAATGCATAAATTAACTGAAGGTTTTGCCTTAATTTGACGTACTTAAGATTTACTCAGCAGCTTTGAAACGTGTTCAATTAAGTTAAAAATTATTTTTTAAATCTCTCTTATGATAATATTTAATAACAAAAGGGGCCACGGTAGCTGACGAGTGAGGTCGCAAACTCGTAGCCGGGATTGAGTTGTGAGTTCAAATCCTGTTCAATTGAAAACCAGCTATTAAGCCTGTCTAGGTTCTAAGTCCTGATGTTGGTGTGGTGTGGAAGTTTGGAGATTGGATGCTGTCCTCATTGCTTGACCGTCGTTCAAATTTATGAAGTCGTCACCAGTAATCTTCCTATTGTTTCAAAATGCGATGTTATTAAAATGTCAAATCAAAATATTTGGAGTACATTGATTTTTTTGTGCATTAAAAAGGGGTTAATTTAAAAATTAAAATGTTTAGTAATAATGTTCAACATATTGTTCTTAAATTTTTCCTTCTTTTAAATATTTCATCGAATAATTTTGAAAACATGAGGCATTATTTTTTTTACATGGGTTCAATGTTGCAGTTAAATCGGTAAGTTGCAATAATAAGACCACAGATAAAGTCTGCACACTAAGCCATTCGATTACACGCCTATAATATGCATATATATATGCAAGCACTGAATAAATTATTACGAGTTTATGATTGAACTATCGCATTCTCAAAGTGTATAGTCATGAGATTACAGAGCAATTTAATATTGTTTTAACGTATTTGCTTCTAGAAAATATCTTAGTAATATGTTATAGCTTTCGCTTTCTTTATTTTTGTTTCAAAATGTTAATTTATGCATTACCCGACTGTAAGTTATGATGAATATACATTTGAAAGTTAGTATGTCACTGAATTAAAAATGAGAACCAGGAATTCAGAAAAAAATATTATGATATGATATGGCGCCAAATATTAGGATCTTTCTTTCTCGTCAATGATTACTGACAAAAAAAATCAGCAACCCTTATATCTCTCCTTTGTAACTAGCTAACACATGTGGTGAACTCGAACTTCCCAGTGGGGGAAAGAAAAAATTTTCTCAATCCTAAAAGCGCCGACTGGAAAGGATATTTTGACTTAGAATCTACCGAGTTCTAAAGGTTAAAATGTCAGTCTTTATTACACTTGTTTTTAAGGTTTTCTATATTCTAAGTTTTAATTGTCTAACTGAGTTTTTGATCACTTATAGCGATCTGATAAAACAATCTTTCATAAAGAGTTTTGCAATAATGCAGATTAGAAGAATGGAAGTAGAAAAATATTCTCTATCTTATGACTATAATTTTAGCAGTTCATACAGCTTTTACAACAAAAAGCCCAAAGTCTTTTATACACAATGTAAGTAGAAAAATTAATTGAGCTACTATCTTTAACAAAAATTCCAAAAAACATATACACAAAATATGCATGTAAAGGTATGTTAAGTTTATATAAAATTTATTTTACAAACATGTATTAATACTCACGTTTGGGTTCAGCATGACCAGTGATTGCAAATGTGTTAGCGGCCAATGATGCTTGTACTTTAGGATTATTGAAATGAATTACTGACCCATCATCTTTAATCATATTTACCTATAAAAATAATTATATATATAGTTTTGAGAGAGAAAAAGAGAGGTTAAAAGCCCTTTTTTACAACTGTATTTTTTGGGTAGAAGTTGAATCAAAACAATTCATATATTTTAAAAGTATTCACAATAAAAATATGTATAAAAAATAGTGAATAACAAACACATGACTTTTCACCTAATATTTGTAAAACTAATTTTCTATTTAAAGAGAAATCAGCAGTAAAAAATTCTAGACAATTAGAATCCTACTCATTGATATATAAGGAGTTCTACCAACAACACAGTTTTATTTCCACTAATAAAGGTCACAAATAAGATATATATACAGTGGCTCAAACAATTGAGGATACACCTTACTTTCACTTGATAAATCCAACTTTTAATGAAAATAACACATTAACCAGAATAGAAGACGTATTTTTACTTTTACACGAAATAAAAGGGTTAATTTACAGTAAAAATAACGAAAATCAACAAAAAAATATCTAAAATTAAAAGTTTCACAAATATTTGAAGTAAACATAGGCAGATCTTTACCTCAAAAAATTAAGGATACACCAATGAAATTTTTTCGATATATTACATGCATAGACAGTATCAGTATTTTGTTGCATGTCCTTTGGCTTTTATAATGTCCTCCAAACGTCTTGGTACCGATTCGACCAATTTTTTAGTGGTATATGGAGATATTTTATCCCATTCTTCTTGTAACACTTGCTTTAAATGGGCTTTGTTTCTAATCTGGTGTTTTTGGACCGCTGTTTCTAGTGTGGCCCACAAATTTTCTATGACATTGATGTCAGGGGACTGTGGCGGTGTGTGCAATTGCTGTTTACAATGAAAAAGACACCACATTTTGACATTACGTGCCGTGTGTTTGGGGTCGTTGTCGTGCTGAAATATAAAATTTCCATCTAAACCCAATTTTTGTGCACTTTCTTTAAGATTGTTGCGGAGTATGTCTATATAAAGCTTATGATCCATTATACCATCTATAAAAACTAAATTTCCTACCCCATTTGCAACCATACAACCCCAAACCATGACAGAGCCACCACCATGTTTATCTGTAGGACGTAAATTTTTTGGATCCAAAGCGGTGTTCGGCTTTCTCCAAACGGTGTGACGACCATCGCTTCCAAAAATGTTGAATTTACTTTCATCACTAAATATAACTTTCTTCCAAAAGTTTTCTGTCTTCAACTGATGAGTTTTTGCAAACTCCAAACGCTTTTTCTGATTTTTTAAGCTTATGAAAGGTTTCTTTCTAGCTACTTGACTGCTATATCCAGCATGTCTAATCACATTTCTCACAGTTTCAGCACTTACACTTCCGCAGATTATTCGAGAAGTTTCTGCAGCTAGTTTGACTGCACTCAGTTTAGGATTAATCTTGATATCTTTTAAAATTTTCCTTTTAGCTACATCACTCAGAATACTTTTCCTTCCTCTTCCACTCTTATTTTGAATTAATCCATCGCGTTTAAATTTCCCAATGATTTTCTGGACACATGAGTGACTTCTACCGACAATTTCAGCTATTTCACGATAAGATTTTCCCTTCTTAAATAACCTTAATATAAATTTTCTTACATCAATACTAGTCTCTTTCCGAGGAGCTATTTTCCATTTAAAATTACAGCTTTATATTCTCATAACCAACTTCAAAAGACAGAAATAACAGTTGAAAAGTTTAGGATAAAATTTCCCAAACTTAGATTATTAGTAGCAAGCAAAAAGAAATCAAATGGTAGTTAAACAAAAATTTCATTTGTGTATCCTCAATTTTTGAGGTAAAAATCTGCTTATGTTTATTTGAAATGCCTCTAAAAAGTTTTATTTTAGAATTTTGTCGTTGATTTTTCTTTATTTTTACTGTTAATTAAACCTTTTGTTATGTCTAAGAATAAAAATTCGTTTGCACTTCTGGTTAAGGTGTTATTTTGATTGAAAGTTGGATTTATCAAATTATGTTCCCTCTCATGGTTATAAAAATATGACAAAAAATTTCATATCCATATCTATGAACATATTGTAAAAAATACACATTAACTATTGCACATACTGTAAACAAAAATCCACGCAAAAATATGTAGTAACACAAAATCTGCAAGTTAAAAAATAAAATTCTGCATATTTGCACACATAAAAAAATTGTTTCTGTGATACATAAATTATGCAAAACAAATATTTACTTGAGACTTGCCATTTCAAACACACAAAATATTTGGAAAATTATTATAAAATGGGAATTTTGATGGTTTAGAACAAAATCGACATGCATAATTAACAGTTTTATTCCTTTATTCATAAATACATAGAACAAAGGGGAAAAAGTCAAACTCAAATCTCCCCCCAGTTACCTGAAAGGATCAAAAAAACAAACTGGTTTGCATATAAATTACTAACCTATTTCATACATTTTCTGCTGCAGTTCAAAACAAATTGTTCATAAATAAGCACTTGATAGAATCACTGATCAAAACACCAAATTTATTTTCTATTTCTTCCAAAAAGCTTTAGTACCGATAGACAACATGGACATTCAAACAAAAATGACCCGAGTTAATTTGATGCATGCATTTAAATTTAATATGAATATTTTTACCTGGATCATTAGAATAATTTAAATGTTCCATTTCACTGTCATATTAATATAGCATTTCATTTTAAAAAGACAACTTGTTGCAAGTTAAAAGGAAAAAAAAAAGGTGGGGTTACAATAACAATACATTTTATACAAAAGATCTACACCAACAATCTCTTACTTAAGAGCCAGTCCCAATATTGTTTCAAGTTAATAAGCTGCAAAGGTTAATGATAAACTAATATTGTGAGATCAGTCTTTTTTATAATGAAATGTGCATATATATGAACTTTTTATCACAATTGTACTCTTTTAGGCAGATACAATATTTCTATAATTTTATGTAAAAATAAGCATTCTAATCTGAGATTCTGTATATTGATTACATTATATTTAAAATTGTGCTTTAATATTTCCATGACATTGAATTTTGAGGCGAGGAAAACAAATATTAAAAATCTTTTATGATAGGCATTTATTATTTTTCAGACCTGCATTTAATTTTCTACATTTAGATAAAACAATTGTCTAAAACTTTAAATAATGCAACTAAGCAAATCACAAAAGATGATTAATTAAACATCAGTATCCTATTTGTATGAATTAACATATAACAACAATATTAATAAAAAAATTCTGCAAAAATTTCAAGTAACATTTTTTTCTACTGATTTCTAACTTCTTTTTACTGAAAGTAAAATAAATATTGCACATAAAAATCATGCTTACTTCCTCAATACCAGGAATATTATTAACAGCTAATTTTTTAAGAGAACTTTGTAGTTTCTTATCATCTGTGGTAGCTGTTCTGTGTACCACCTTCTTCTTCCTTCGTGAAGTACCCTATGCAAAATTAAATTTTGGTTAGCAAAATCTTTAACAATCTATGGCTCTTTTATACAAAATTTCACTGATTTTTCCTACTTATGAGCATTTTTAATTGTATTTATACTCACCTTTCCTCCTATGCGTACTTGGGCTTGCAGTTTACTTAATCTTTCTGGATTCATCTGTAAAAAAAAAAAAAAAAAAGTACCATTAATAACAATTTAAAAAATACAAAAAATATTACAGCTTATATAATGTTTCTAGATTTTGATTATGATTTTTTTTTATCATTAACAACTAAAGTAATTGTACAGCTTATACAATTACCTTTGTTGTTCATGATCAAAATCTAGAAACATTATATTATAAATATCAGTCCTTTTTCATAAAAAAAAAAAAAAAAAAAAATCAAAATTCCACATTGAGCATCACTTACTTATACAGTCACATTATTTGATTCAAATAATAGGTCAAATTTTTTTTTTTCATATTTCCCTGATTCAATCTAGAAACACATACCATGTTATAAATCATAAAATAAAACATAGTTATTCAGTTAATCACTGAAGAAATATTTTGACCCACAATATGCAATCCATTTCAAAATTTAAAAATAATCAAGGAATGCTTGCATGTAATCTAAAATCATAGTACATAGATGAATTACCAAAATAAAGCAGCTTGGAAGGTTCTCTCCCCCCTCTTTTTTTTGTTCACATGGCTATTTTAACTAAAATTTTTAATTAACAAAATTTATGAAATCTTCAAAAAATTTGCCATGCAGTTTCTACTAGACAAACATAACACATATAATTTAATGCAGTTTAGTGTAACCACTTGGCAAGATTTGAAAAATCGCCAAATTTGGCAGAACATGGTCAGAGAGAGGTATATATATATAAAAAAAGCTGAACTGGAATCCGAATTCATATGGCAAATTTGAAAGGGTTGCCACACCTAAAAGCACCACAGTGAAAACAGGGTAGCCACATTTGGCAAAATATCACCAAATAATTCCTGTCGCCAAGGCTGGTTACACTAAACTGCATTCCAACCTTAATGTTTTATCTTGAGATTTTATATATTGTACATGTTTGAAATGAGAACTTTTGTAATCATAACATTGTTTACTATCAGAAAAATACCTCCAAAATAAGCATAATTGCATACTTGAAACTCCGTAGATTTGATTGTTTCACTTTTTCATGTAACTGAAGTAATTTTCAAGTAAAAATTATTCTCATAAACATTTCTGCAAAGTATGCAGCCAATACATTATTATAAGACATATATTCTGACAATCATAGAATCAATGCTTTAATTTTCTTATTAAAAATATTGTATCCTTTTCTGAAAACTACAATTGCTTTTAAGCATATGCTGTAATCTTAAATTTATACTTTAAAAACATAAATTGAAATGGGAAGGGGACCTGTAGCATTATGTTTTTCTAGGCTATGCACTTAATGTTTGAAAATATAGAAACAATTCCTAATCTCAAAATGTTACATATTATTCATCTCTATGAAAGATACCAATCTTTCTTAGGACAGTGAAATAATTTATGTCACATTGAAAATCTTGCCAAACAGCACTTTTGCTTATAGAGATTGGTTTATGTACTATAATTTGCATTAAATTGAATCATACACTACTAGATACACACCAATCTTAAAAACTGACCTTTCAGTTCCTTCAAAAGTATTTTTATGAAAATACTTGGGAATATTAAGTATTTTACAAACCACTAATAACATTCATTGACGATTATAAGTTAAGAAAATATTACCTTTTATTTACAAGTACAAATTGCAACTCATCACAATGATATATTTACTTCATAATTATCATAAATATATATGCAATGGACTACATTCATATGATGTTATGATCATGTGATTTTATACCATCAATCTAGTTTTACATTAAAATGTAAAACCTTGTTCAACAACCATCGTATTTCTTAAAAAAAAAAACAGTGCCTCAATTATTTACCAATACATTTTTAACCTATGACATCATTATCAGAAAATTATGAAGTAGTATTTAGATCATTTTGCAATTGATGATCATTACATAAATAAAAAGGCACAAACACAACCAATAAAATGCATCTAACAAAATCTCTCTAGAATAATCCCTATTTAATATGCCTGATTTTAAATAAACAACTTTTATACATTTCCAGCAAGAAACATTTCAATTAAATTTATTCACTTAATTTTTGAAACTTTTAAGTTAGAAAATCTCAAAAAATTACTACTATTAAATTTTACATATAACATCTAATTTAAAAGAATTACAATGTTAATACTGCATTCTTCAAAATATAATATCAAATAAGTAGCCTTCATCAGACAAAAATACATACAGAAATATTTCAATGATTAAGACAAATAGTCTCATCTAAGTAAAATACTAAAATCTAGATAAATTTACCTAGTTATTAAATCTATTCATTCACAATGGAAATTAGAAAACAAATGGAATTTATTTAACACAATTCATTTACTTTTTTAGTTAACTTGAAACAATTATCTGTTCTAGAATAATTTTGTCACTTTTAATTTGTTGATTCATATTATGAATAATTCGCTAAGATTATTTTATATTAATTTTAAATGGAACTTCTAACCAGAGAAATCAAGAGCAAAATAATTATAAAGAATTTACTTGCATTAGGAAATAACTATTATTGGAGACATTCACTTATTAAAAGCATTCAGCTTCCATTCAATAATCTCACATCAACATTATTACTGTTTAAGTAGAAATTAATTCAAAATTCATAGAATACATATTAATTTATTGGGCATTCACCATATGATGGAAATTGTATATTTATAAAATTTAAATGATTTAGAAATGCTATTAGAATCACATACGAATACCAATTAAATAATTTATTTCTATCAGTGCAGAATTTAATTGCAGTTGTAAAGTTGTTTTATTACATTCACAATTTTAACAAAGTATCACTACTGTAAGCCATTTGTTATTGGTGACTAGGGGTGTAAATGAGGTTTTGAATTAAATATTTGTAAAGTCCCCCCCCCCATCCTTTCCCAAATTAAAATAAATTCTTGGAGCACTTTTATCTCCATTACTAGAGTGAAAATGGACTGTCTTGACGAAATTCGACTGTAAGATTTCAAAACACAGAACCAACATAACAATGCTGAAAGACACTTTTAAAACTATTTATTTGTAAATTATAAATTACTTATTAGAGAATTATAAAATTATGTCGGGGTTATGTGGAACAGTTATTAGCTTATTTCTACACAATTCAAAGGATTATATTCATTCAATTTTAAAAATGTATTGAATACAATCCTCAGGATTTACTAAAAATATTAAATCCTCCATTTGAATTCTAGAGCATCTCCAAAAATTTAATTCGAAATCCTTCGAGAATCATTACTACATTGTACAGAAGACCATTTTTATCACGCACCCCAGATGTACAAAAATAGCCAATTTTGGGTAACATATCCATATTTAGAAGTTCGCTAACGATTTGACCCGTTTCCTATAGTATTATACTATCATACAATAATGATTTCGCTCAATTACTATAACTAGACACCACCCAATATGCTACTTAAGATTTTAAACTCGGCACATTTTTTCTCCTCGGACAAAGTAATGCGGCGGTAGAATACCGCAAAATTGTTGCCGGAAACAAACATATTCAATTTCAGTAATAGTTGATTGAAATGAAATTGCTCGAATCATTACATTCTAATTAATAAAATATTTCATGATCATTTTAAACAATCAGCAAACAAACAACATAAAAATTACCTTGAATAAAATCTGTTTCACAATTTACCACTTGAACACGAGGGAAAATGGTTGAGCGAATTCTTAGTTGCCAGATATTTTCTAGAATTAGCTTCCGAAACGAATTATAATGGCCAAAACATGAATTCTTGCTTAAAATATTAGTTTAAAAGTTACAAAAGCAGAAAAATGAATTATATAGTTACTGAAAAAAATTACGATGTCAGATAATTTTTAAAATATTTATTTTTCACTTATTTACAAATATTTTTCAATCTTAAGAATATAAAGATTGTAAGCATGACGTCATGGAAAAACAGCGCCGACAGTGACGTTATATAATAGCACTAATCCTACAGGAAACTTTGAATTTGAGAAAATATAAAATTCCGGTAAATTTTGACAACGTAGTTGCACAAATTAAAGTTACAAAAAGATAATGAAACAATAAAATTGACAATATTTTTGAGAGATCAATTTCAGTTTAACGATTTAAGAAGGTAAATAAAGAAGTTCTGGATGATATCTTATGCTGAATGAGGAAGGACTTTCTATAGTTATCCTGATTTATAACGATTAAAAAGTTTGTAATCTTATAATTCTAAAGCAGTGATTCTTGAACTTTATAGTCTTTCCCCCACTTCCAAGCTTAAAAAATTCAAACGATCTCATTTCTTCTCAACCGTAAGCATGCATAAAAAATTATGTTTAATTCTTAAATTAATTGAAAAATCAATTAATACATAAATTAAATTTATTTAATCTTTAATAAATGTTACTTTCGTTAAAGTAAAATCAAATGCTCGTAATTTTTATTATTAACATGTATAATTTTGTATCAAACTTATATTTATAATAAAAATTAATTTAGCTGATTTTTTGGAAGCTTCATTGAATAAAATGTATAATTAAAACATTAAGATTTTAAATGCTATGCATAACTGAAATAATACACTCATATATACGCACAAAAAGAAGGAAATAAAGTAGTTTTAGAATTTGATCTATTCAAAAATTACTGAAAGAAAATCGTATTTTAATAAGACAGATATGTCTGTTTTTTGCTGCATAGGAAATTAAATTTTTATGCAATACTTGACAATGTTGATTATAAAGCACCTTCACCGTTTATCAGCATTGAGCGATATTTGTATTTAATTAATGTTAAAGCTAAAAATAGTCGTTTCACATAAGAATGGGGTGCTGAATGACAGAAGAACGTTCAACATTATTTCAGATATTGTAGGAAATTCAGCTCATAACTCGATACGAAATTCAGCCAAGGAACTCTGCGAAAATTAAAATTTTAAATTTGAGTGAGTCACGCGATAGCTCAGAAAATTTATCTTGGGCTTTAAATGACATGTGATTAATATAACTGATATAAATCAAAATTGATTTTTGAATAAACTTTTTGAAAATGAAATTTTATATAAAGTATTTGGAATCTATGCATTTCTGAGTGATTTAAAATAATTTTTCAAACTAAAGTTTTACAGTTATTGTTTTTTTTTTTTTTTTTTTCAATTATAAAATTCTCGATAATCGAAAACATTTCGAATGGACCATTTTTCACTTTATTCCTCCAATTGTCCTTTATTTTAAAATTAAACCTGCAATTTTGCAATACAAAATAAATATAATGCTATTTAGTCCTTGAAGAGATAAACTGAGTTAGCTTAGTTCCTTAAAAAATTTGATAAATAGCACAGTTTTGATAGCCATCAGTCAGTTTAAAAAATTACTGAAGATCAGATTAATGTTTTGTTAAAAATACAATTTCTTTTAATAAAAATAATCTTAAACCTCGCTGTATTAACATTCATCGTACTTCCGTGTGCAATAAAAAAATTGCATTCGGAACCCCTGTCTTTGTAAAGATTGAAAAATAAACGGCTATCAAAGGATCTGCTTTTAATAAAATTTATAATTTTGACAGCATCCTAAAGCATATTGTTCAATTCTATTCCTAATTTTCTTTTATTGTAAAAGCTTTTGGATGGAGTAAACAATGTTTAAAAGTTACATAACCATTACCGACAGCTTTAATAAACGATATAAAACCAATAAATTCGGCCATCATTTTTTTTAAACCATCAATGTATTCTCCAAGCATTTTTCTATTCTAAACAATCAGTTCTTATAAAATTCATCAGATTGATTACATTTGTCTTCCCTTCTTACATATTCTTTCAAAGGACAAAAATAAAGAAAGGGGAAAGAAAAAGGGAGAAAGCAACTATTGATCACGGTTTTCTTTATAAATGTATTCGAGAACTGAATTAGTTTTGGAATATCAGTTGGTTTGTCCAATTGAATTGTAAATTTTGGGCCTTATCTTAAGCTTCTTAAGTTACTCAAACTCGTTCATTGTTAGTATCAGAAATTCTTTTGGCAACAGTGTAATTTGCCGAAGGAATTTTTCGAATTTCATCTCCATATTTGCTTCCCAGGAGCATTTATTCTATTTTAATAGCAGTATACTGTACAAGATCTCCAATGGTGCATGGCTTTTTACTTTTGCTATGAAATATGTAACTTCGTATGATGCAAGTAAATGTTTTTTGTTAACAGTCTCCAGTTTCTCAAAATATTGTTTTTCTTTTTTGAAGATTTTTATAGTATGTTGAAAATCCTTTCGCTTTATTGACATATAAAAGTTACTTGGACTCAAGACACCTTTTAAATTTTGATGATTTTCTACTTTTTAAAAACAAAATATTATTCAAATTAAATAAAGAGCTTGTTCATTACCATCACAGATTTTTATAGTATATCGAAAATCCTTTCGCTTTATTGATGTATGAAAGTTGCTTGGACTCTAGACGCCTTTTTAATTTTGATGATTTTATACTTTTTAAAGATTAAACATTATTAAAATTAAATAAAGAGCTTGTTTATTACCATCACAGTTACTAAAAGTAAAGTTAAATTGGAGAAATTTCTCCTTGTATTTTTTTCTCGCCTCTTAGGTGCCTTTTTCTGATTACTAGAGGATTTTGCTTGTAGAAACTTTATATAAGGCTTGTTCAAATGAAGTAGGACTCCGAAAGCAGCAGATGTATTTCGAATGATAGAAATTTGAAACATCTACTCAGAGATAGGCTGTATGTCTGAGAAAGCGACTGAATTCATTTAATTGCCGTGCATCGTTTTTGCTTACGGAAGCGTACCAGAATCAGTGAAGGACATGTTATGGATTCCTTCAAGGATGTGCAGGGTGGAATAACTGAAATTTCGTGTACTGGAGGTGTTTTTGGAATGAAAATTTATAGTCGAATGACAAGCGTGTATCCTCCTGAGACCCAGCATTCATTCTAATGAACATTTGTATTTTGCATGTAAAATAAATCATTATAATTTTAAGCCCTTAAATCCCACAGTCTATTATACTTGACCATCTGGTGCTACTATCTATATAACCTAACTTTAAACAAGCTATAAATTTTTTATTTTAATTACTTTTTATTAAATAATTACAATTAATATAAATATGTATATACATATGACAGAATCACAATATTAAGTGGGAAAAGAAAATTTTTTCAGCGATCAACACACTTCGTCACTGACGGTTATTTATTTCTAAATTTATATCCTGCTAAATAGCTTATAAAAGAGAAATTTTTTTCTCCCATATAAAACTAAAATTAATTATTTGAAAATCAAATAAGTTTTTTTTTTTTGCTTCGATGAGATTCTATCCGAAGGCATGAAGATTCTACCCCGACGCTCTACCAAATTTGCTATTTCAAGACAAATGACATAGCGGAAGCATTGGCTTGTTTCTTAATTCATCCGGTAAATTAAGTGTTTGGAATGTAGTTTAGCCCAACCACCCTTGCCAACATGAATTATTTGGTGAAATTTTGCCAAATGTGGCTATCCTGGTCTGCTTTGCGGACTTAACGTACAACCAAAACAAACAAACAAAAAAATAAGTCTCCAAGTTTGGCAGTTTTTGAAATCGCACCAAGTGGTTGGGCTAAACTGCTTTTTCACCAATTAAATTTAATTAAAGGAATTAATATTTGAAAAAACTGTATCAACATCTAGTGTCATCCACTACAAGTTCAAAAAATGTATTTGAACTTGTAGCGAATGAATAAAAAATATTTTATTAACGATTGAAAATTTTAATAAGATATATAAATATATATAGGTGAGTGTGAACTCATAGTAGGAATTTAAAAAAGCGGTAGGATTTTGAATTATCATTTGAAAATGGCTGCCAACAGAAGGAAGGCGATTGAAGGTAAGTACACTGTTTTAGTTCATTTTTTCGCATTTCATTAGAGTATTTTGATACAAAAGCAACTGATATTTTATTTTAAATACTGAAATAATAAAATTAAGTCATTTTTCAGTATATATGCATGAATTATTTTGAAACAATAGCAACGTTTTCATCCTTGTCCATTCTATTGGACAGTGGGTCTTCGTCATTTGTTTGTATTCGTGCTCACTAACTATTTCCATACAGAAGTAATAGATTTTTTTAACCGAAAGTCACGGGATGCTTAAATATTAATATTTGATGGTTAAATTAGTTAACAGATCTTCCTATGTTAACTAAAAGCTTATATACTTCTTTTTAGAGGGGTATGCTTTTATAAAATTTATCGAAATTGGTCCCAAATTGCCAAAATTAAGTACAGAATTTACTCTCACTGTTTCAGGAATTCAAGTACATTCTATAAATCAGCTTACATATTATGTACATACTATAAGTATGATTATCTACAACTTCTGCAGTTGGTCAGTTAAATATGTTTCGGAAGTGTGGCATATGCTCTTCCAGAATGCTGTCTGAACTCGCATTGAATTGCCTAATTTTGTACTGTCAATTATCGCTTTTGATACACAGGTTTTGGTTAATGGAAGTGACACAGAGGTTGAAAGTTTTTTCAAAAGCATAAAGGAATCTTTAACGATTCCTTCAATCAACTACTACACTCTATTAGAACGAAAATCATATGCCCCTCCCCCTTCAATGCCGTTTATAAGTGTTTTGAACAATACGCCTTGAAAACAGTAAATTTTTCTTTCTTCGAAATGTTTCTGTTTTAAGTATATCTACATGAAACTTCCATTTTTATGCTAATAGCGTTTAGCGAAAAGAAATGCAAATAAAATATCTGAAACACTTTTAAAATTTAAATTTCAGATATTTGTAACGACCAATTTTTTTCATAAATTTGCTCAGAAACTTATACCGTTTTGAAAATTAATGATGAAGCTCATTAAAAACTAAAGAATTACTCATTGATTACAATAAAGGTATCACAAAGTTTTTATATGTTTATAAACACAATTGAAAATGCAAAATAAATCAGTTGCAAAAACATTCAAAAATCGTTTAATGAATTTCTTTTAAAAAATGTGCATATAATTAAAAGTATCAAATTGTGAATCTGAGATCTAAAAATTAACTTTAAAAATTAAGGTCCTGGTAATTCATAGGACCAACATTACATTTATAACATAACGATTTTAAAAATATGCGTTTTTAAAATAATTTTTCTTTAAGTATATGATCTTAATATTATGAATATTTGAAATTATTTATTTTACTTATTTCATTATTAAATTAAAGTTATAAAAGTACGATATTATTACTGATATTCTATAATTTTCGAGTGATAATTATTCTATAAGTAATTTTAATTATAAACAATATATCGCACATAATACCACATTATTCTTACTAAAATTTTTTTTCTTCAGAAAGACAGATTGCGGTAGCCTAGTTGGTCATAGTAGCGGTTTCGCGCATCGATTTTCGTCAAGTCATTATAATGTTTGATTTCAATAGGTGAAATATTTAGGTGTCAATAATTGTAAGCTTTCAGGAGAAACCTCATATCATTAATCTATATGGTATATAAGCGATATACCACTGACTGACTCATCACGAGACCTCAAAGACTATACAACCGATTGACTTGAAATTTTGCATAGTTACTCATTTTGCGATGCAGACGCTCACTAAGAATGGATTTTACAGAAATTTTATCCAAAATATAGTTTTCCTCCGTTAATCTCCTCTTATCTATCGGTTATGTAATTTTTGGCGACTTTATCGTCAAAAATGATATGACCGACGCCAAACGGAATATATTTTTTATATGTATTCTGTGTATTATCACCAATTAAAATTGCTTGGTGAGATTTGCACGTGAGAAATGGAAAAATACCAAATAATTTAATATTGAAGAGCTGATAGATGATTGGCAAGATTTTGACGAAGGGGTTCTTTATGTGAAATTTCGTGCATGTCGAAAATAGGAAACGTACAGATTTAGCGATAGAAATAAATGAGTTTGGAATCCCACGGTTGGTGAAAGTGTTGTTTAGCTCCAAAACTTTGCGGGATTTTGAAAAATACTAAAATGGCGACTTCTTACGGAGTAGCACATACGCAAGACAATCTTCGTTTACTGGAGAACCTAGCTACTTGCACGAACGAACTCAAGACGCTATGCATACGTCAGACATTTTGGACGTCCCGACTTGCACGACATTTTTTTTTAGGATTGCAGTCACTTGCAATCCTAAATGGTCAGAAATCAAAGATCTCTTGAGGCAGGGACAAAATCTTATGATAAACACTATGTCATTGCGAGGGTATTTCATTTGAAAGCTAAGCACATGATGAATCTTCTGACAAAAGGTTATATCTTTGGCAATATTAGGTGTAACATGTATACGGTGGAAAGAATTTATCCATATTATATATATATATATATATATATATATGGGGTGACTTTTCACTTTTTTTTCTTCTTTTTTTTTTTCGTATATTTGAAAGTCGTGGATAACCATTATTATAGACAATCAATTTCTTAAAAATTTAAATTTAGATTATCATTATCGCTTAAAAATTGAAAATTTTTCTTGATAGGTTACGTACAAAATATAATATCGTCTTCCCGGTGAAGCGGGGGCGCATCAGCTAGTTATAGTTATAACGTGCAATTTCATTATGTATGTTAGTTACTGTGTTTCTTAATTGGTTTCTATAATTTTTTTACTTAGTGCGTTGTGGAAGTTTGAAGAGAAAGATGCCAGCTCAGGCACTTCTTCGTCACTTGACTGAGACTTAAAATTACGAGGTCTATCGACAATAACCATCGTGTTGATTCCAAATGCGATGTTAACAAACAAACAATTAATCAATTACTTACTTACATCACAAAATTTTCAATATAATCAAAATAAACTGTAGAAGGACAGATTCCTGGTGCTCGCATCCCTATTTTTAGAGATTTATACTTTAGATGATAAAAAGATGTAAAACCTTGCTGTGCTAAAGACGACAAACAGTTTTTCGATATGATTCTGTTGCAGTGACAAGGACCAGTATACTGGAGCCGGCATTTCGGTCTGCAGCATCTAACACACTTTCTTCCACTACGGTTGTCCGTGTTAATTTCGACAATCTAGTATCCTGTATTGGTACTGTGAAGGACCCATATTCAGTCAGGTTCTGATGTACATGTGAGAACATATAGAGATTTGGTAAGCGACAAAGGATAATTAGATGCGTGAGCATATGCCACATTTCTAATAACTCAAATCAATAGGTTGCAAATGATCCAGGTCAATTTAATATTTAAAATACGTATCAACACATATTTCTCTTTGGTTAGGATTGTGTAAGAGAATATTATTCGTTAAAATAAGACAATAATGGAGTTAGTTCAAATATTAACAAAATTAATAACTAGTGGATAATTGGAAAGATATATTTGGAATAAAATTCTTCCTAATCAAAATAAATGACTCGATTTAATTCTAATGCATTATATTGGGCTCTCGCGCCTCTACCAGATGCTTTTGCAGTTGTCAAAATATGAAAATAAAATTCACATCGAAATTTAGTTTAGAAAGGATCACAAACATGGATTCACAGACAACATTTACTTCAGACATCTCAACACCAACTAAAAAAGAATAAAAATACATCGACTTCCGCTTCTGAGTCACACAGCTTGTGAGCTCACGTTACATTAATTATTCAGTTCGTTTGCTTTTCTCAACAATACAGTTCGAATCATAAAAGTCATCAAGGCAGTATGGAACATAGTGATGAATAACTGTCGAGTAACCTTGTAGACATGAATGCAAACAAGATTCTAGTGTCCAGAGACCGTCAGAGAACTGTGATTAGTGGATCATTAGTGGACCATGAACGACATTTGAGAACCATGAATATGCAGGGACAAAATGGCTTCTATTGATCCAGAATGAGTTGAGCAGGTTTGGACTGTTGATAGAGAGAAGGGAATCGAAACAGGTCTAGAAGAGGAGGAGGATCAATAAGGATAGGACTTATTTTTCTCTTCTGCTGTGTTTGCTTTTTCTATGAGTGAGTAAATTCTAATACCAATGTGTGCGTATGCAAAATACTCGTAATTTGAATCTGCATGCATGTAGAAATTATCTGTTCTAGTGTGCCGCCTCCTGCCTAGATGAGAAGGAGCAAGTGAATAGGGTCACCACATGACATAGTGAAGATGAAAAGCAGTTTAAGGAAGGCTGCCACGCCTCGTTGAAAATCTTTCCCAATAGAATCGTTGCAACAGTGCGTCCATTTCCGTTATCATAACCATACACAAAGCGAATATTGGTTAATATGGCGTTCGTTAAACGATTCATGTGGACAATACTCATTTGACATCTACAACGAAGAGCCCACATTTGTTGAGCTTGAGAAGTCGCGTTCAGCGAGTTAACTATTCATTTTTGATCGTGCTTCCATATGTGATTTTTATTCCTAATAACGTTCTCTATCTCCACTCCGAATTTTACGTGGAGTACACGGATGATCAATAAAGGAGTCTACCACTAAATTTATTGAAAATAAAAGAAAATAACACATATCGAAATTATATTTTTAGCGTACTTTAAAAAAAGTTTTTTAATTAAAAAAAAAAAAAGGAAGCAAGTTCTTAAAACTGTTAATAAGTTGAGAGAAGAAAGCTAATTTAATTAAATGTAACTTGCGAATCAGGTTTATTGTTACTTAAACTATAACGTAAAACTATTATATTCTAAGAAAAACACCATAAAATTTATAAATAGCATACTGTTTTGGATATAATAATTAATTAATGATGATAGCGTTCAATTTATGACCTTGAAGGAAAATGCAGCCGTATTTTTTCCTACTTAAAACAGTTTTCACCAACTTAAGAATGTGATTAATAACGCAATTAAAAAAAGTGAACACATTCAAATATTTGTCAGAAGATATATTTAAAGTAAGAGAAAAAAAAATTGAAGATAACTATCGATTTATAAGAAAAATTCCAATTTTTGTGTTTCATAATTTATAAATATTCTTCATTATTACTCATAATTACTTAACGAGTTCCCCCCTAAAGATATTATGCAAATACAGTAAATCAGAAGTTCCCAGTATATGCTAGATGTGGCTATTAAATAACGAGACTGACGCTGTAAAACATTTTATTTTGAAGTCATACATATTTATTTATTACCATCTTCAACATATACACTTGCTCTATCCCTACAATGCTTCTATTGTTCCAAACAGAGCTGGAAGTTTTCTACTGTCAGCTCCTTCAGGACGCGTGTCGCTTTCTCCTTTACAGCTTCACCGTACTCAAACCTTGTTTTTTTTAATGCAGATTTCATCTTAGGAAACAGATTGAAGTCGAATGGCTCAAGATCTGGCGAAAAAAGTGGATAGTCTAATACTGGGATATTGTACTTGGATAGACACCTCTTGACAGACAATGGGGAATTAGCCAGCGTATTGTCTTGGTGGAAAAATTTGCCATACGGATTCTTTGTCCATTCCTACAATTTGCCACACGGATTCTTTGTCTCAGCAATCGCACGAATACTTAACTGACGGGTTGATCGAGCCAGGTTAACCAATTTTTTTGATATTGTCCTCCGTTTTCGGCGTGGAAGAGTGACCCGGGCGTGAATCATCTTCAACGTCTTCTCGGCCTTTTCGAAAATGCTTAAACCACTCAAAAGCACGAGTACACGACAAAAACTCATGTTCATATACTTTTTTTTAAATAAATTATAAGTTTCAGTGGCGGCTTTTCCAAGTTTCATGTCAAATTTTACAACAATTCGTTTCTCACTTATCATTTTCCCGACGAAACAAAAACATAATTTTAATGCGAATGAAGCCTACGGGTATATGGATTTGTTTACTACAGCGAGAGGTACTGTATTCGATTAGAAGACTTCACGTAAACAGGGGTCAGTCTCTGGCGTTTAGCGCATGCGTACTTCTTTTGTAGAAGCATCGGTCTCGTTATTTAATAACCACACTTTGGATATATGCTCAGCATTCTGAGATATTAATTGCATATTATTTTATTGTGTAATTAATTTATCAGGAATTATGTTCCGTAAAACAATTCTTTGGAACCAAGAAGTTAGAACCAATGCTGTTATACTATAAGCTTCTCTTGGTATTGGATATTTACTAAAACATGTGACGTCGGGCTATTTGGGGTTTGTTCTTCAGTAACCTCGAGGATGACTTTTTGTAATTTGAATTGCATACGATTACAAATCTTTGCCAACCAGATGAAACGTGATTAGGTAAATTAGAATAAGATAATTATTAAAATAAGAAGTGTAAAGAATTGAATTAGATGTAGTGATATATAAGCGAAATAGACTTGAAAGGAAGGAGAAGGAAACGGAGGATAACGACAAACGGAACATATTTGTCAGTTGAATTCAATCTACTCCTAGTTATAGAGTTAGGAATCTGTTATAAACAAGAAGTTTGTGAATCGGAACCAGTGATTTGGTTAGCTAAGACCTTTGTTATAGGAACATACACTAGGATTAATGAAGTTAAGAGGAATTCAGGAGAGAGAGAAAGAAAGAGAGAGAGAGAGAGAGAGAAAAGAGCGTTTTTGAATATTCTTTATTAGATAATAAACTGTATTGCCTGGTTCTCATACACCATCAATTGGAGTTTTTAACTTATTGATTATTTAATTAAACTTTAAGATGACCGTAGAGTTAAATAATGAAGGAAATACGTCCAAAATTGATGTGATTTTTGAGGTCGAAAATGTGATTGAAATGCGCCATACTTTGATGAGGAGAAACGATCTGAATTGGAAGTCTCTGTTAGTTGCCTTTTATAGCTGTACTTAGATTATAACCCCTACTTAATATCAGTTTACCCAGTATAATTTTATCATTTGAATTTAATTTACACCAAAAGATTTGACAGCATGAGCTTAGCCTTTCAATATATTTTTTCTTTATTATAGCTCATTTTTTACACTGTATTATTATAATTTATTATTATTGTTATGGTAAAATATAATGATAATTTTTCAACTAAGGAAAGAAACACGAATTTGTATGACATCATAAAGAATAATTGATTTAATTCAGTATATAATTTTACACATTAATCACATTAATGCCTCTTGCTAAGAGAAACCACTTAGCAACATAAAAAATGAATGAGATTCGTTTATTAAATGTATTCAAATAATAACCAAAACATTCAAAATACGACGCATTAAATGTCCTGAACAGTTTGATTAACTAGGAATGTGTTTATCACGAACACAACTCTACATACCACACAGCGATGTTTCGTCTTGTAGAGGTTCAAAATTACGAGGTCATTCGCCAATAGCCTTCGTGTTAATTCTAGTGCGACGTTAATAAAACCAAACCTTCATATTGTAAATGAGGTAACTGCAACCATTTTCATTCTTTTAAAAGTATGGATTTTAACACTTGATGGGTGCTGGGACGTACACAATAAGAGGCCTACATTACTCTCATGGGACGTATACATAACACAGTGTTCGTTACTGTCAGGAAAAATATTTTCTAAAATATTTTCTAATAAAATTTGGAATTTTCTTAGAAAATTCCAAATATGATTCAGGTCAAGTGACATTGCATTGTGTGATTATACAGCAAATACTGTCTTCCTCAAATCAAATCTTTAAGCTCGGATCAATGTGACTTCTTTATATAGTGATTGTGTAGTCAGGACTAGCACAAGTTTGTAAAAAACTTATGCTATTCAAGGACATTTCTTCAACTCTCACACAAATCTCGCATCAAAAATATGTAATGGAGTACGAGAGGTTAATGTATCACCCTCCACAAGGACTATAAAATTTCAAATGCGAGTAATTTGGCTTTAATTGGAAAGTTGATAGCGGACTTCAGGTCACATACAAATAAAAATTCGTTGAGAATTATTTCATATATCGAATTTAAAATAACTATTGAAAAGAACAAATTCCTATTTATGTTGAATTCAAGAATGTTCGACTCTTTGACAGATGGGCTCCCTTTTGCAATATATGGTTGCGAGAGTTACATTATACGCTAATCCAGAGTCACTAAATAATCCCCCCCCCCTATCCTAGACGCATGAGTACGGTTCTGAGAAATTTCTTCATCAGTTGCTACTTGTTTGTGCTTCATTGTACTTATATTGACCAAGCACGTTACTTGAGGTGTAGTGATACTTATGCGCCGTGGTTAAGCCTTCTAGAGTGATGGTAACGCTTAGAATTCCTGTCATATTTTGTATATTGCTTTCGATTTAACTTGTAACCATTAAGGGGACTTGGCACCTTTCAATTGCCGAAAATCGATGAAAATATCGATTTTTCAACTTTTAGCTCAAAATGTACCTTGATACCTCTGGTATGACTGTGCGAAGTTTTGAAACGACCTGATTCAAAAAATAGTACAATTTAGATTAAACATGTTTTACTTTATTTTATATCAGACATTGAAATTAAGTAGCAGAATAAATTTTACAAAATATTTTAAATTTTCCATTGTACATTTCATATACTTTTACTTTATTTATCTTATATATTTCGTTTATTTTTAAATATATTTAATATATGTTTCTTTCAAAGAGTAGTCAGATGAAGATTTTCAAATTTTTTGCAATTTTGGGTTCAGACAAACTTTTTATCAGAGCTTATATTTTTGTTAAATGCTTTCAAATTGAACTATATTATACTTTATTTTAAAGGTATATATATATATATATATATATATATATACATTAATATTGACAAATTATTACAAAATTAGACATTGTTTCGATATTTTTTTACTGATTATTATTCTTTAAATAGCATTTTCTCAGTTTGGGATTTTTCATGAAACCATGGTCTTTAAAACTACAAAATTTTAACAGATATATATTAAAAAACTTGAATTTTGGTGTGTTTGTTTGCTATAATGTGCTTAGTAAAATTAGAAATCAATTTTTCAATATTTTGAATAGAAAAAATATTATAATAGAAAATGTAGCAGAAATCATGTTTTTTGACCTATTTTCTATAGATGTATACTTTTTAATTTTTTTCTCAAAAACTAATTTGTTTATTGCAAAATCGATCCCTAGTGTTGTTACATATATTTTTATGAGCCTGAAAAAAAATTTTGGTGTAAAAATAATGATAATTGTAAAAGAAGAAAAATTTTTAAAATCATTGAAATTTTTTTAAAAAATTTAATTTTTAAAATTTTTATCAAATTAAGCCCTTTTTACAACGTTTTTCTGAATTTCACTTGGTGTGTGTGTGTGTCATCAAATTTTCGATCGTTAATTTAACCAACTTCCCATCACGCTAGAGCTTTGAAATTTTGGGAATCGTTCGTACTCGCCTAACAATGCAATATTTAGACATTTGCGATAAGTTTTAATTAATATTTTCTTTAATAATGCAGTTTAGCCAAATCACTTGGCGCGATTTCAAAAGTTTGCACCAAACTTGGCTGTTTTTTTTTTTTTTTTGTTCAACGTTAAGTCCGTAAAACGGAACAGGGTAGCCACATTTAGCCAAATATCGCCAAGTAATTCTTGTCGTCAAGGGTGGTTGGGTAAAAATACATTCCATCCATTTAATTTACCGGATGAATTAATTAATTTTAGTTAGTTTTAACGTTTTTATGTATTTCACTTGGTGTGTATCTGTCTGTGTGTGTATTACTGTGTCATCAAGTTTTCTATCGTTAATTTAACCAACTTCCCATCAAGCTAGAGCTCTGTAATTTTGGGAACCGTTCTTACTTGCCTAACAATGCAATATTTAGATATTTGCGTCCAGTTTTAACTAATATTTCAATAATTTTTTTAATAAACTTTGCCGCCATATAAAAACGTTGTTTTTAAAAACGTTGGTTTTTAATTCGAATTATTTCATGGTAAAATTACTTAGTTTAATAAGTAACTTTTAATGATATACACAAAAGATAAGTTTAAATACTTAAATAAAAAAAATTGGTCAAAAGGTGCCGAGTCCCCTTAAAACGGTGCCTTTTGAGACTTGGCTAATCATTAATCCTGTTGATGTGTCTCCTTTTGTAGCAACTAAAGGCTTATAAAAACTAATTTGAACTCGCAACATCCGTTCGTTGTGAGATTCTTCAAGCAAGAATCAATGTCTTCAAGGTAAAAGAAAATCAAAGATTATTCCTAAAATATTAAAATAAATTACTAACTAAACAATATTAAATTAAAAATGACAAGAAAAAGCTTCAATAAAAAGTGGTGTATAATATATACCCGTTTCCTTAAAATAAAAATAATAAATTTTTTCCTATTTTTATACCGGTAGTGATTTTAAGTTATTGTTGAAATTTATTTATTATCTCTTAGTTTTGGACATCTGCGTAAGTGTAAAGAGGTTTCATTACATTCGTGTTCACAATCCTAATACAAATAATGAAATGCACCTGTCTGCATCCATTGTATCTTGAACCAAGAAATGAATAATTTATCTTATTTTCTTTTATAAACGTGTTGTGACATACTGGAAAAAATACATTTTTTTAACGGAAAAGAGATTATTAGAGACAATATTAATGTAAATAGAAAAGTGTTCTCGAATTTTTTTTTTTACACCCCCTCCCCAAAAAATTAAAAAAAAAAAAAAAAAAAAAAAAAGATGAAAATATCCATTTGTGCATGCCAGATGAAATTATTTAGCTTGCTGATTCTTCAATTCTAATAGTTTATTTCGGGCAAAAGAAAATTCATTTTCTGATGAAATTATTTTCTGTTGAAATAAAAACTTTTTAGTGCACAGTTCTATTATAAAATATCTGAATATAGTAAATGTAGTATTGTCTCTCAGGGAAACAAATAACAATTTTCTCACTGACTAAAAACATTCAAAATAATTATTTTTATTAACGATAAAAATATCGAACATTTTTATTCATGCTTGCCTGTTTTCATTAATAACTTTTTTAGAATTACTAATGTAATTTTTTTTTATTTCTGCTGCGTATATGTACATTAATACTATTATTTTATACAAATATTCGGTAAAAACTGAATAACAATTGTTAAGTTTCAAATAAATTTGTCGTATAAAATATCCAAGAGAAAATAATTTATTACATTACGATAATAAAAGAAAATTATGGAGGTTAATATGATAAAAAAATGGATGTTATAATTGAAAAAGAAATAAAGATTACAGAATATTGGACGATGGATTTTTTTGCCCTGTCGGTACATCAAAATATGCTTTTTATCGAAAAAAAGTCACTACCAAAGAGTTCTAATTTATTTTTAATGTTGTCAGAATCAATACAAATATTTATTTTTTTTATGAGCGACAGCAAAATACCACAAAGCAGTTTCCATTTAATTTAATCTTCATTTTAATAGATTATAGGCAAATTCTGGTAAATGAATGATCGATTGAATTATGATAAATGAATTTCCTTATATTTATTTATTAAGGATTTGTTCAGTGTATTTCACATTCTCTACAAAGGTAGATATTTTTTGCTAATGATGCATCTAAGTGCTTTTTATTATAGTCAATGCGTTTTATTACAATCGGTAATTTTAATTCTACCCTTAATTTGGTTTTCATTCCCCTATAGATCAGGAATAATGAACATTTAATCCTCGATAATTCATGCCAAGGAAGGGCGAATATCGCCACTTTCTAGAAACCGCCTAGAAGTTTGTCGGGTTTTAGCTTGTCCCTTAAAAAGGTATGCACGCCAACATACTACGAGGTGTAGCCTATTAAATAATTAGATTGATGTTTGTACAGAAGAAGTACGCATACGCCAAACGCCAGTGACCGATAGCTGTTTAGCGTGAAGTCTTCTCTTTCGAATGCAGTGCCTCTTGCTTCTGTAAACAAATCCGTATACCCGTAGCCTTCGTTCGCATAAGAATTGGGTTTTTGTTCAGTCAGAAAAATTAGAAGTAAGAAACGAATTGTGAAATTTCACATGAAACTTGGGAAAGCCTCTACTGAAATTTATAATTTATTTAAAGAAGTGTATGACAATGAATGTTTATCAATGCACGTGTTTGTGAGTGGTTCAAGCGTTTTCGAGATGGCCGAAAAGACGTTGAAGATTATTCACGTCCCTTTTATGTCAAAAATGGAGGACAATATCTAAAAAAAATCGGTAGTCTGGTTTGATCTGACCATCGGTGATTGCCGAGATTGTAAGAATTGAGAAAGAATACGTTCTATCTGTTTCCCAAGGTGATATATGCCCTAAAAGGAACAATATCCGAGTCAGGTGAAGCTTGGAAAGAGAAAGCGATACGCGCCCTGAAGGAGCTGACAGAAGACTTCCAACACTGTTTCGAACAATGAAAGATTAGCTTGGAATATTGTAGAGATAGAGGAGGGGTGTATGTTGAATGTGATAATAAGTAAATATGTATGATATCAAAATAAAATGTTTTACAATTTCAGTCCCATTATTTAATAGCCACATCTCGTATTACTTTAACTTATATTACTTTTGTCTACTACTTTCCTCCCACCTCTAATTCCCCTCTCTGTTCTACACTTTCAAACATCCATAGTAAACATAGTTATTTCTATTAACGCGTTTGGTATGGTCGGAAATTATGAAAAATGCCCACAGATTCGACAAATAACTGACATCACAGATGTGTATAATGTATCACCTCTACCATAGGTACGTGCTATCCGCTAAATATCTAATTTTTCTTAAATTAATGAAGGTAAATAATGTTTATGACTGAAACTAAATTCCGTGTACCGCGATAATTACTAGATTCGGTAAAGGATCATTTACTGAAATATTTACTGATTATTTACATTCTCACATTTACTGATTATTTACATTCAGTAAATGATCATCGAATTATTATAGTCTGATTAGTTATGTGCTTTATCAATTGCATTTTCAACAAATTTAATTCTTAACGATTCTTATTAATATGAGACGGATTATATTCTATAGAATGATAAAAACTCAATTAGTATACGAATGTGGTACTGTAACTAAAACGTACATCCAAATTAATGATTATAATTGAGAATTCTGCTAATATCAATAACAGCAAAATTGAATTGAGTCAAGTATAAACACATTTTAACTGGATTCAAGTCAAGAATCAACTCCTAGAACATTGTCTTATCCTTCTTGCACCCAGATTGTGTGCAAATCGAATCAATTACTTCCTTTCGACGCCAATCACGCCAAAATCTCCTTCAAAGTCGCCATTTCCTCTTACGCCAATCACGCAAATATCTCCGATCTGTCTATATGATAATTTTTTATTCATATAACTTCTTATATAGTATTGCTACTTTACATATAAATCCTTTTTTTTTTTGTCACAAAGGGAGGTTCTCAATTCGAATAATGTAACAGAGTAGTCCGGAAGTTGAAGCGTGAGAACCCGTTAGAAGACTTTCCAGTAAAATTTGGAGTAGAGCAATTTTCATGAAAAGTAATAGCCAGTTAATTCTAAAAAAATCGGAATATGAAGAGTCTTTAAATGGGGATACGGCTAGTAATGTGCTTTTCTTTTCATTTTTTTTCTGAATCTTTGAGGGGGAAAAAGTTAATGATTGAAAAATGATGATAGCATTGAATAACCAAATACAATTGTAAATTGAAAGGAAGATGTGTATAATATTAATTTTATCAAAGTATTGTTCTTATCTCCCGATAAATTTTATTTTATTATTCATGATTATAGTCATGTCGTAAAAACGTAAAATGATTCATATTTATTTAAATACAAAATGATTTTATCAATTAGAATCAGTCTTCCTGTGAGTTAATAATGTTATAGAAATTCTAGGTGTATGAGAGGGAAATTAAGTTTAACACGGAAGATAATGACAAATGACGCTTTATTTGTAAATCTTCAAGACTACACACAAATAACTCTTATGTTATCCAGAAGTTGTAGTACAGCTTGGACAGTAACAGAACCAGCAGGATAACACAGCACTTGCAAAGATAGTGACAATTGTATCCTCAACGTACAGGTGAGCAGCTTACTAGTTCACACTACGGACAACCTCCGAAGTGATACCCTACATTTCCAAGGCTGGCTCTGACAGTTCCCGGTAAATACAAGCCGCTTCTCTTCAATTTCCCTCGGGTCGCTATCGGCAGTCTATAGGCAAATCCACTCAGCCAAAGGCTGTCCAATTCCAATAGATTTCCCTGTTCATATCATAACTAAGTAGACTGCTAAGAAAGACTATTCTGTCAAAGGCTCTTGGCATTTTTTGCCTATTCCGGTCATGTATGACGTCACTGGCAAAAATACAGAAAAACCCGTAACTTTTTTCCCAATCGAGTTTTTGCCTAAATTTCAGCACTTTCGAGAACCTTCATTTTGTCGCAAAAGTCACCAAGTCGCCAATTCCGACGCCTAGGTTATGGTGTCATTGCTTAAACTTTCCTCGGCTGGGTGAAGAAATCTCTGTATATAACTCTTTTCTTATGAGAGAACAGTTAGAGGAAAGCATCATCTCTCGTTTATTACAATATCAATGCATTGAAATTATATCACAGAAACTCTGTTTCAACAAATTATCCATGTATCGAATCGTTTTATACTTTCCCTTGGGTCAAAGTTTAAGAACTCGGATAAAATCTTGAAAACCAATTCTCATTTTTTACATTCTTACACTAATTAAAATGTTATTCCACTTAATAATTTGCTACTATATTTCTGTTTTAAGTAGCATTCTTTCAGTATAAATCAAATAAGGAATGTTAAATAAAAACTTTTAGCAAATTGCTAGAAGCAAATCATTCAGTAATTGAATTGAAGGGGACGAATTTTAAATGTAGCTTTCTATTTTAATTTAATCAAGCAAACGTTATCAAATATTTATCTTTTTTTATTGTAATAAAACTCTTTTTGTTCGTATTGGTTGCAGGAAAACATGATTTGAAGGAGAGAAATCCTTTCTGTTTGAAATGGAACGAAGAAATAGTGTTCTTTTTCTTCATTCTGAAATTATTTCGACTGATGTAAAAAAATTTGAATTAAACATATAAATGGCAAATAATTGAAAAATTTATATGAATTACTCAATTCCATTTTATGTAAAATTTTCTGTTACTTATCAAACCCGATTGATTAATACACGGAAAATAATGTATGAGATGTAAGTTACTTGGAATTGGAAAATATATTTAATTACGTGAAACTTTTAATTTCCATTGAATTATTTTAAATTAATACAAATATCATATATTAGGATTGCAAGTCTGATGAGAAGGTCCTTTTCAAAGGAATAAATTGTATGATTCATTAAAAATTTGAAATTATGTAGGAATGAAGTAAATTTAATTAAACTGCTGAGAGAGAGAAACTCCTCTTTAAAATAATTTAATTACATTGTAACATTTCTAAGCTTTTATAGAAACTCAATTGTTTTTATAATTCATATTTGAGTAAGTGTCATGATTTCTTTTCATTTCCTTTAGAAATGATATTTATATAAATTACTGTTCTTGAGAAGTATTTGATGAATTTGTATTTTTTATTTAGATGCAAAATACCTCAAGCATGATAAATGGTTTTGTATGCTTTGAAGGCTCCCATATATCCGCCATTTTGATTTAATGAACGTATTGTTAATCCTATGGAATTTCTACTATCACCTTCCAAATCTTTATTATTTTATCTTCTTGAGTATAAAAAAAAGTGCATCCAAAAGAGCGAAAAATAATGAAGGTTTCCACGGAATTACATTTTAACTCCGATTAAAAAAAGTGCATCCAAAATAATGAAGGTTTCTACGGAATTACATTTTCCCTCGGATTCTTAAACATATTTTTACCTCTATTTTAACGATTCATTTGTGGGTGTGTTCTCGGGCTTTTAAGAATATTTTAAAAAAGTTTCAAAAATCGGAGAAAAATGTGATTTTGCAGAAACCTTTATTCATTTTTCCTCTTTCGTATAAATAATAAATAGATAAACTCTGAAACATGACTTCTTTATAGCCTTATCTTTATTCCATTAACTGAAACAGGAGATAAACTGAATTATGACTTCTCTATTATTTTTCCTTTTAATGAGAGCCAGTTTTAATACTATTTTACAAGTATTTAACCTCCTCATACCTAAGGTCAACTTTGAACCATAAATTTTAGAATAATTTGTATCATTTGGTTCTAAATACATGAAAAAGTACTGAAAAAAATGTTAAAAAAGTTATTTTTATTTTTGAGAAATTAAGTATCTACTGGAGAAGACATTGGGACAAAGTGACATCAAGCATAATGTAAAATGAGCATAATGTAAAATTTGAACCACAAAATATTCCTGTCCGAATTGTTTGCAGAACAGTCCTAATTTCCAGAATTTATCAATCGTTTTTTTTTCTTTTTCTCTTTATTTTATACTATTAAATAATTTCTCAATTTTAAGTTGTTTCTTATTGAAAACTCGTGATATCCAAAAAATATTGTCTGCGAGTACGGGAATTTTCCAGTTTTTTCTGCCCAATGCATTCGAATTCTGGGATATTTTAAATTAGACATAATTACAATGATGATTAATTATATTTCATTTCATTTTCTGACAGATACAGATTCTTTCCTGTATCTTTTAAATATCTACATTTGGTGAATTCAGTTAGGAATTAAAGAATATCATTTCGAGCTGAAATATATGCCATAATTATAGTTTCAAATCGAGTGATTATGATAGCCATTGACCCAATGTTTCCTACAGGCAACACTGCGTTCTAAATCAGAAGTGGGAAGATTTGAGTAAGAAATTAATAATGTTATACATAAACAGCAAGTTTAAGGTATTTAACAGTGTGTTTGATAATTTTTTTATTACAAAAATAATAAAAAATATGAACACTTAGGAATGCGTAAGTGTATAATTTTCTTTCTCTCGGAAAACACCATTTTTATTTTACCATAAATAAGGTACGATTACAAAATGTTCACTAAAAATCCTTTTTTTCAGAACTATCATCTATTATTAAGAAAATTAACTAATTCTAGGTATCAATGACACCCTTTATTTAACTCGGCGGCATTTTTTGAAAGTATTGTTTAGTGTCTCCTACATATGACGCTGGGACTGAGGAGGTTAGTATTATTTTTAAAATTATAAGAAGAAATAAAGTTTCTTATATATGAAGAAATTTTACGTAAGTTTTTCTATATTTGTTCCCAAATAACTAAATATTTCTTTTCTTTTTTTTTTTTTTTTGTAATAAGAATATTTCCTTCTTCTTTATCTACAGTTTGAAATTCAACCATCCAATACTGCTCTAAATTGTTGCGAATAAAAAAAGTATAGTGGCTAAAAAAAAAGCAAGAAAAAGCTCTTTCGCTCGATTACAAAATGTTTCACAGTTATAAGATTCAAAAAAAAAAAAAAAAAAAAAAAAGTTTCCAGTTTTCAAAATCAAACACCGTAAACACTGGAGACAGGACTTCAGCAAAAATTATTGCATTGATTGCTTGACGAAAAGAACAAAAACTACTTTTTTAGAACATACTTTAGAAAAATATTCAAGAAAAGTTAAAAGAAGTTTCAAAAAAGTAAAGAGCCAGAACCCTCCAAAATTTAATTTTTTTTTTCGTTTTTTTTTTTGCGCGAAAAGCATTTTGTTCCTAAGAGAAGAAGAGAAGCTCTTTTTTCGTTTCTTCTCTTCAATAAATCCTATTACACAAACGCATGAAAAAATATTGTTGCTTCTTTACCGTCTACTCACTTAGATATTCCAACGTCTCTTCTTCCGTTTTTCTCAACAAAGAGGAGAAGATAAAGTGAAGTAAAAATAGCCACAACGGGCAGTAAACATGAATATTTTAACACTACAGAGAATTGTTCTACACGAACTAGGGAAAAGCATCTTGCAGGCAAAAAGAATGCACGTCTCGCGTGTTATCTTTCGCGTGCATTCTTTGAGCAACGTTTAGCTTTATTCGTGGAATGCTTTATAAAGATTCCTTTTTCTTTTGTTTTTATTCGCTTCAGACTTACAGCGCAGGAAGTGATGATTTACTAATGTTGGATACTTTGGCATTTTAATATTTTATGAAATAAATTTTCTTTTGTATCACGTGTTCTTGGGATTACAGTTACGGTAACCTCTAAATAAGAAATCCATTACTTTCCTACATTATTGAGATTGCCATAAACAGTAAATTTTAAAGTTTAAGGTTTATAAGAATCTTCCAAATTCTGTAAATTATAGTTTTTTTATGCCTTTTTAAAGTCATAATATATTCGAATACTTCTAAACTCTTGGTTTAAGGATTATTTTGGTTACGCACGAAAATCCAGCTAAAATATATATCGTAGCTCCAGTTTTTTTTTGAAGAAGCTTCTTTTATTCTGAGTCCATTTAACTTGGATTTTCTTAAGGTTCTGTGTTTGATTAATAAAGACTATTGAAATATAATTTTTTGAAATTTCACATGAATATTTATTTAAGATGTATAATAAATTTTATTTTTTTTTCTCATCTTTGTCTTTGAAATATATCTTTTTTGTCACTTTTTGAAGCAGAAATTAGAATTTTGGATTTGGTAGGCACACACACTTCAAAATAAGCTTTAATAACGATATTAAAAAAATTAGGTATTATATTTAAATAAACACAAAATTCCCTTTTGAAAGGTATTAAAATATTAGCTATTTTACATATTATGTACATTGATTTTTAAATAAAACTCTCAACAGAACTTTTATTGCGAAATATTCACGTTTTGAAAAAGATGTCTGGGTATATTTTTTGTTATCGAAAGAAAATTTTTGTCTCATTTTTAACGCAAGTTTCCTTAATAAATTTTTGTTAGTTTTGCTTCAGCTAGAAAACTTTTCCATAAAAAAACAAGCTGCTTTTTTTTTAAAAAAAAGAATTGAGCTTTTAATAATTTTATCTTCATAATTAAAGGAGATAAATGTACATTAGTTTTATATGATCTTATGGAAACTATTTAAAGTTTAAAAAAAAATCTTATAACTGTTTACATGTAATCCACATATAAATATTGAAATAATCCGAATGAAAGGAATAAAACAAGTACTTGAAATTGCTTCACGCTTCAAAGGTTTCAATTCTGCAAACTATCAGATTATTTTCCAGATAATAAGCTTTTATAGAGTCTGTATTTCGATGTCAAATATTTACATCGAAAGGTAGACACTTATTAATTAGAGTTTTACTATTTACAATAATTTGTTTGTAATATGTCTAGACATGTCTGGTCTTTTCAATATTATTTCATGAAGCACTTTGTAAAAATTCTAATTTATGTTCCAAGAATCAAGCAGACGTAATTATCTAAAAACTTGTTTTTTTTTCTCCCTATTGTTGCTAAGTTCTGACTTTGAAAAAGCTGTATAAAGTTTTTGAAAATTTTGGATAATATTATAGCTTGCTGCAGATGGATTCTTGTACATGATGTATTGAAAGTTCACAATTTTCTATTTTAAGGTTACTCTCTAATTTTTTAGTTACAATAGTTTTTTCTCCTACATAAATGTTGATCTTACAAGAAACTTTTCGCTGATATTACATGAAATATCAATAGTCAAAATTAAAACTCACATCTAATTGAACACACACACACACACGTGTGTACGCGCGCGAGTATATATTTCAGCGGCCGGTGGTTTTTCCGACCCCGTGGAAGGGGAGAGAGTTGATGACCTTGATGCGGCAGCCTTGTTTCGAACCCTGAACCAGTGGATCAGAAGGAAAGTTGACTGGTCGCTTTTTTACATGCCCTTACCAACCCGGCAGAAAAGATATCTCATCTGGCTGGTTGAGTAAGGCCTTTTAACTTCTAACGTTGTTGTAGAAGAGAGTCGCTGCATACTCCCCCCTGCCGGGGGTTTTCCGAACCCGAGGAGGGGGAGAGAATTGTTGACCTTGATGCGACAGCGTTGTTTCGAACTCTGGACCAAGGGGTCCGAAGTTGACGGTCTTACCAATCAGGCTGAAAAGATATCTCTTCGGCCTGGTAAGTAGGATCGTCAACTTCGGTCCCACTCTTCCAGGGTTCGAAACAATGCTGCCACATCAAGGTCAACAACTCTCTCCCCCTTCTCGAGGTCGGAAAACCACACGCGGCCGAAATATAACTAAGGTGGAAATTGTGGAAATAATTAAATATTTAAACAATATAATGAATTTATTGTTGTACACTCTTTACAATAATTAGCTTTACATTATCAGCCGAAAAACACAATTTGACAGTCAAAAATATTTTCCTTTGCGAAAGTAATAAACGAATAATTCAAATGAGAAAATGCGCTTTAGACCCATTGCAATAATGGTACAGCTAAATTAGAAAGCAATGAAAATTTTACATTTACAAGGCTGATTCAGAAGAACATGTTTTTGAAGACAGAGGCGTTGCTAAGGAATATTGGTGTTATCATTGTGTGCTGCCATCTGTTAAACCGCATCAAATCAAATATGATGCTGATTCACTGATTGCTTTTGATTTGGCAGTAAAAATTTTATTAACGTGATGTAAATTCGATTTTCGAATTCCTTTGTGTAGTAAGGAAATATAACAAAAATAGCTTTGCTCTTTTATGTCCTTTTCTTTTTGAGAGAGAAAGAGAGAGAGGGGGCCTTTCTTTTTTTTTTTTTTTGAAAAAACAATGGTTTTGTAACAATAAAGTGCTTTCTTTCTTTAATTTGTTCTTATGGACATTTATTGGGCACTTCTTACTTCAAACAATTCATCTTCTAATAATGCAAAGTAAAGTTCATATATAAACTGAAGAAAAGTGAGAAAGATTAGAGGTTTAGTTTATTAACGTTACACTAGAAGCAACACAAAGGCAATTGGCAGAATATCCAAAGGGACCGAGCTCACCCCAAAGGGTTTAAAGCGGCAAAACGGCTCTCAGGGAAACAATCATCCCCGCACTCAGCATTTATTGACAAAATAACATAAAAGTTTACATAATTTCGAAATCAAGGTTAAATAAAGTGAACAAGGTATTACACAACAAAAAAATATACATGACAGAAACACAAGGAAAAAAAAAAAAGAAAAATAATAACAGTTGGAATTTTCTTGCAGAAATAAGATGAATAACAAGTTAAATGGCATAATACAAAAACGTCGACGAACTCGTAAACAAAAATGAAGTGTCAGGCAAAGATATGAACGTGTATACGAGGTATACAATTATAGCTACACAATAAGGAAGGATTAAAATTTTGAGATATATAGTAAAAAATTAAAACAAAAAATTTATTGGGAAATTTTACGAGCCCTAATACGGATCCCGCAATTTTGAATTTCGGTCAAGTGACGAGAACGACACCTGAGCTGGCACCTCCCTCTCCTAACTTCCCCACCTTGGCAGCAGAAGGAATTTGTACCTCGACAGATTTAACGTGCATCAGCCCGGCTACATGACGGATCTTTATTGGCATCATGACTTAAAACTACGACTCGATGAAAGCCGCCCGCTGCGAGCCCGCGACCATGGCTATCGCGGCCATGAGAAAGATTAAAGAGACGGGAAGATAAGAAATTGACAAAAGAGCAGTAATAGACAGGGGATCATACTATTGATAAGATTGACTCAATCCCGACTCCGATCCACCTGTAATAGTGATCAATTAAATAAAATTTGTTTTTGAGTACGCGTGAGGGTTGCTTCAACTGGTATAGTAGACATAAAGAGTGTGAGTGAACGAATGTAAAGGTTATTGGCGCAAGAGCCAGATGTGGCTATGCTTCGCCAAACAAGGTTTAACTGTGGTCTAAACGTGAAAAAGTTGAAGAAAAGACAAAAATTGGTTGATAAAAAGGAGGGTCGAAAAGGGAGCAGGATCGCTGGGGTATTCCGGGAGAGCGTAACTCGTGTTTACTAAAGATAGTAAACCCGGACAGGAAAGAAAAAAGGTCACTAGGGTGCCTCTGGGTTATGACGCCCATACTTAGTTGAAGAAGATAAGTCCATGAGGTCCCCTGATATAATTCCCAGGGGAAGGGTGACCGGCTATACCCCCAGACATTGGATACTTATTTTAGTCGCCTCTTACGACATGCATGAGCTACAGTGGGACTATTTTGTCGTTCCTGGTCAGCACACGGGTCAGTAGATATAAAGAATGTTGATTGTTCTATTAAATATTCAATTACAGATTTATTTGTG
Organism: Nephila pilipes; assembly: GCA_019974015.1. Classification (NCBI taxonomy): domain Eukaryota; kingdom Metazoa; phylum Arthropoda; class Arachnida; order Araneae; family Nephilidae; genus Nephila; species Nephila pilipes. The sequence goes on from BMAW01065914.1 coordinate 288,460, forward strand.
TAATTATTTGATGTTCGAGAGAATTGTAATTATTAGTGATGGAGCAAGGAATTCTAAATAATGAACGAGAATTATAATGAACGCATAGTTAATGAACGCATTCACCCCAGTTTCAATTAAGAAGTTAGAGACTTTGGTTATGAAACGTAAAATGACATATTTTATTCAGAGAGTTGGACTTTAACTAGTTCTTTGAATAGAAGCATAAAAGTAATTCATAGAAGTATACTCTATTCAAAGAACTAGTTAAACTTAATTTCTTTCACTTTAATTTGAAATTAAATCTCATTGAAGATGTTGTAAGAGGAGTTGGGAGTATTAGATGCTCAAGAATAACCTTAGATCTCAAATTCTTTCATACTTTCTAGAAGAGAAACAGCTTTTGAATATTGTACAGTACAATTCTTGTAGTACCTCAACTAATTAATTTCTGGGTTGAAAATGTTCTACTGCAATTTCAAGTTTAATTTGAAAAGTGGAAGAAAAAAAAAAGAACGTACGCATCTTTTTGAGCCTTTAGATTCAACGATTACATTTTTAATACAGGTAAAAGTTTTTGCTTTAATAAGTCATGCGATCATAAAATCTTTAAAACACTAAAAAAATTAATAATTTTAAACGTATGTAGGAAGAAAAGATGAAATTTTCAGCTGCATTTTAATGTGCTTAAATCTAATAAAATACTTAACTTTTTTTAAAATAACAATTCTTTTTAATACGTATTCGTTATTATGTCACTACCATCATATTTAATACTATATTTAGCAGTATAGTTTTATATAGAAACTGATATTTACACAGCTAACAAACAAAAGAAAAACGGTGTAGTCCTGTTTTATCAAAGTCAACTTTTATAAACTTTGCATGAATGATAAATATCATTGGAAAAAAAAACAGTAATCCAACAAGAAATAGAAAGAGAGCAATTCTTTTCTATTACATTTATTTTCAGTCTCTACGCGCCAAATATACTTAAGCAAATAATTACACTGTTCACAAAATATACAAGGCTTCCCAACAGCCCATACTTTGCCGTAACCCGCTCCCGTGGTCAGAAAAACAAATCACATCAAAACAAAGAAAAACCCTCTTTACACGGTCAAGATCTAAAAGTACTCTGAAATATTACCCATGAATCCGTGCGCTCTTACTTAAACGAGACAAGGCGCCTCCTGGCGGTATCCATATAAATTATTTCCAACAATCCTAGCCCGAAATTTATTATTTTGCAGGGTATCACAAGTAAACTTCATGTAGAAATATATTGAAAAACGCCGAAAAAAATATTCAGCCTCATAAAAAAAAAAAAAAAATCTGAACCATATGTCGATTGATTTATATTTTTTGGATACATTCTTGTTTTGATCTAAAGCATCTGTTTTGATCCATACCTATAAGTAATCATTCAAAAGATTTTACTCCGTGTTTAAATTCTTTCGAGCACTGACATTTCTTACAAAACTTCATGCCCTTCATATTCATGGCAAAGAGCCATGGAAAGATACGAGTTCCTTCTGTTTCTCTTGACACATGACAAAAAGTATATTTGGTTGATAAAGAAAAAAGCCCCAGTAAAGTAAGACACATAAAATAAAATGTTTGACACTTCAGCAATTGGTAGGATTTGGATTGAAATAGGAAAATTTTTATTCAGCTCACACTTGCTTAAATATAAGGGAAAAAAAATCGAAATTGCATACGATTACACGTTTAATCTTGACAAGAGAAATAATAAAGTCAAAAAAATATTTTCTAAAAGAAAATATAATTTTATTTACACTCTGTTGCCTTTATGAACTGTTAAAAATTGAAAAAATATTTCAGAAGCTGGTCGTCTTTATAAAAATAATGCATTAACCTTCTTACTATGTTGAAAAAAAGTCGTGTTTTGCATGTATGAGTCTAATAGACCTACATTAGTTTATATTTATTATAAACCATAAACATATTAGCAAATATTGAAAAAATTTATTTTTGTGTCTGCTGAAAGAAAGAAATAATTTCATATCTTTTGCAACTCCCCTCTATCTTTTTTCTCAAATTCCTCCCCTTCTACCCGTTCGATCTTTTGTTTATATAAGTAGTTTTTTGGCTTTAAGAACTCGAAAAATAATAGGTTCATTCGCTAAGTTTCCCTTAACTAATATATTGGATTTTTTTTATTTAAATTTCAACTTCTTTTCAATTAAACGAAATGTGGTTATGCAAATTAAGTAAACTATGGAATTGGGATACATAAATATAAATAAGCCATATAAAAGTGACCGAGATTTGAATAGATAAGGTTACGGTAATTAGAAGAGTGCCAGTAAAAGAACGTGAGAGTTTTTCTGTGAGTCTTCGTGATTTGTTGAGATCAGGACCCAACACTGTTTAGTTGATTGACTACTTGGTGAATTTACTCGCATCGTATTCCGATAAGCGTATTCTTCTATACATTATAGGAGGTGTTAGAAGGTGGTACGGAACTTGAAACTGCGATTTTTAAACATAATTGATTGTTTAATTACTTTATTTTCGCTTGAATTTGAGTTGAAATTTAGATTGGTGAATCGAGTAACATAAAAGAGGACAGAAGAGACGGGTAATATTATTAGGCCACAAAATAATAGAAAATCTTTTCAATCATGGATTTATTATGAAGGGTTTGGGTTGATGAACCTTTTGCCAGTATTTTTGATAGATCTTTTTTTTTTAGTGATAAATGAGATTTACAGTAAATATTTACATGCGCTTAGCAAATGAAAAAAAAAAAAAAAAAAAAAAAAAAATCTGAACGTGAAGTACACCTTGTTTTCTGCGATTCTGGATCTCTTTTTTTTTGGATAATTATTTGCTGCACCTTTTTCTTTCAAGTATACTCGAATTCTGATGTTTTTTGGTTTTCTACCTGTTGCAATTGCCCATTTCTTTTTATTGTTGCTGAAATATTTTTTCCCCATCCAACTATATATTAAAAGATCGGACAGCTGTTTTCCTTTAGAAAAAGACGTCTTTTGTGTTGCATGTTTTGAATGTACGTAAAAAGCGCTTACATGCATTAACGCAATAAACGTATTTATCACAACTAGAATAATTATATCAGCATAAACACGTAGGTTATTTTCTACTTTCCCTTTTGCATGCATGTGCGGTTGATAATTTATCAGTTGTGTATAATTACCCTTTTAGTTTCATTACATACATACCAGTAGAAATTGAAATGTCACTAGGAAGGAGTTGTAAAAGAATAAAATATGGAGCAAATTGTCCCCACATGAAGTGTTTTGCATGATCATAATTTGGCTTCAATTCACGTAATATTCCTGAAAATAATAAAAATAAGCCATTTTAAAGTAAAAAAAAATGTCCTGCTTTTTAATTTTTAATTCTGAACAATGTTATTTAATAATGTGTTTAACTACACCACAGAGTTTTAGCAACTATATATGCCATGCCTGCTCGTAGAAAAACTTGTACACCTAAATGCCTGCTCGGATAACTGGTATGCTTGAAATGGGAACTTCCTAACATGAAATCTCGAGAAGATATAGTCGTAAAGCCAAGGCAGTGCAAATGTTAGTTACACAGAATCAAGAAGGTTCCATTAATTGCAGATTCGGTATAGGGTCACAAAAAAGGGAAAACGCTGCGTGAAGATTGCCATATTGTAGGTATGGCAATTTCTGATGGACGAGCAACTGCAGCATAGATCCAAGTAACAGTCCCGAATGGAGTTACTTCATGAGCAATTGCAAACATATTGTTGGATGCTGGGCTGCTTTCTCTGACTCCTCTGCGATACATTGACTGAATTTTACTGTCAACGAAATCTAGATTAGTGTATAGCTAGAAGCAAATGTACAGGCGAATGGTGGACGATTGCATTCTGCGACGAGTCTCGATTCCGTTTGAGGTAATGATAATTAATGATGTGATCGTCACCATTATGCAGAAAAAGTCTATCTTGCTGGGATTTCAAGGCTCAACACGGGTCTTACATCTGGATTAACAGCTTGGGGAGGGGACAGCTGCGGATTTAACTTTTAAGTATGAATTGCTCTGGCTGAAGTGCGACTCTGTTGGTGTGTTTGCTTTAGATAATTTAACGTTTGAATACGAACAGGTTATGTGGAATATCATTGAGTAGAAATTTTATCCATGTGACTATGTAATATATGAAGCAAAATTTCACGAATGCTTTTAAGTTTGATTTTAATTGTATATAGTGTAATTTATGATGCGAGTGTATGTGTGTGTGTTGTTCCTGATGTGTAAAAAAGAATTGAAAGTGCATCTTATCCAAGGAATTGAAAAGGTAAGATGCATTTGTCAATCACATTTTAACTCAATAGTTTTTTCCTTTCGCATATGTTTCTTATGCTTGATGCTCAACATATATAACTTGCGCTAGTGGTGAAGCGACGGGAAGGATATGATATGTACCCCCTACTCTTCTCCCCCCTTTTTTTCAGAAAAAAATTATATAAAAAATTTGTACTCCACATAAATATTATTTTCACCTTGAAAGTAAACAATAAAATGTGAAGTTATTTTTTAGATATGAATTGAAGCGTGACCCCCCTTCCTTCCAATGAAAATCTTTTCGCTATATCCCTCATTTGCACCCATGCAACCCTACACGGAAATAGTGTATATAATGAGCTCTATTATACCTTAAAAATTTGTCTCACGAGTTTTTGATCCTCCTGCGTATGCTGAATCAGTTGAAGATGTGTTTAATTCACCATAAATTAGATAAGCTTATTTTCATTTTTTCTTTTCCTTCTTTTATATTTTTACCATCCACACAATTATGCGTTTTGCATTGATTTGAAATAACACCTCTTGTATGTAAATGATTCTTAAAATGTAAAAACTGTTTTCAGTCGTCACAAAAGGCGGTGCTTCTAGTGCTTCATCGACCCTTCCCCCATATATATATATATATGATGTGTGTGAAACCACATTATCTTCTTTTTTAACTATCTTCCTCCTTTTTGACATACTCTATTTTTTAACACCCAACAAAATTTACCAACTAACTTTCATGCGCTTTTTAACTGCATCTATCGCCTTTGCTTTGAAGAGTCGCGCGAGAGTTGTAAGCACTCCTAGCCTCTATTAATTGCAGTTTAAGCAAAATTCCTGGACTTCACTATTTTTGGGTAGCTAAGCCGACGTTAGTAACTGGTATTTCTCTTTTCACTACGCGTTTTGCTTCGTATTAGTGTTAATTGTGGAATGTCTTAGTTATATTGCGATGTTTTTGCATAAACTGTCATCGATCTGATTAAACTATGTTAATTTGACAAGGGATTGAATTCTTTCGATGAAATTATGATCACAACAAAATGACTTTAAAATAAACTGTTAGATGATCTTAAAACTGTTAGTTGATTCAAATCTTTACACACTCACTCGTATACACGCGTGTATGTGTAACGAAAGGGAGTAGTAAGTGAGAAAGAAAAATAGATTTAGTTGAAATAACGTTTGCGTTCTAGGCCAGGCGAAAATACTTCTTCAAAACTGAAAATGGAGTAAAAGTACCACTGTGCTCTTCCATTCTGAATGTTATTTCTATTTTGTGTAACCGATTATTAGAACATGGAGCATATTGCATAAAACATGACATACTTTATAAATATCTGATAGAACGGGGCAATAAAAAATGGATGAGAAGAGTGATAATCACTCATTTCGCCATTCTCTTAAGTTAGTTTCAACAAGAGTCATTAAGGTCATCTTGGTCACTCTTCCAGAGAATATTTTTCGGGCAAAAAATAGTAAGATAAACATATGTTTCCACTCTCTTGACTTTTTAGTATTTGGGAGAATTAATGACATTATATTTGAGATAAAATACACTACGAAGTTCAAGAAAATCAAGATAAAAGAGTTCATCCCGAGTCTTGAAGAAAAAATAGTTTTGAATAAATGCCAGCGTTTATTTTTCTCTTCTTCAAAATTAGAAAAGATAAAACTTTAAAACTAAAGGTATTATGTTCGTTTTTGAATCAAATACAGCGAATTTCAAATTTTCAACATCATTAACATGTTATGCTACATAAAAAATCAATGTTTAAAAAATCCTTTCAAATAAAAGTTTTACTTGGTAATACAATAGTTTCTTGATATAAAAACTTTGATGCGTTCTTGATCATGTATCCAGTAATCTAAAAACGCAAAGAGTAGGAAAATCGTCAATATATTCTTCTATCTCAAAATAAATTAATCTCAAGCTGAAAGTAGTAATAAAAGTAAAAAGAAAAATTATAAATTGTTCCATGAAAAAGTTTTCCGAGGAACATATTTAGCTATCAAAGGTGCTAACTTTTCAAAAAAATAATTATTTAATTATTCATTTAAAAATTAAAATTAAAGCAAACGATAATATAACAACATAATAGATAATTTATTTATTTGTTCCTTCACTCATTCACTTGATCTTTCGCTCACACCCTCCTTCATTGCTTCATTAATTCATTCTCTCAAACACTCACTTATTCATTAGAAAATGCATTGATAAAATATTTTGAAAAGGGCTCTAGTGACTATTTTGTCTTTGACCAAAATAATAACCCTCTTGGATGGCCAATAAACTATGACGCCCCGATTATCTATCTCTCATTTAATTGCGTCGTAACTATTAAATTAAGTTCAGTCAACAATTAAATAGTAATGAAGGAAATCAAATTGGTTTCATTAGAATATTTAAATTTTCAAAATTCGATATTTCTAATACTATACATGTAAAACAGGTTACAACACGTGTCCGAGCTAAAGACTGATTATATAAAATGCTACTTTACTTTACTACCAGGCTATCTAGATCCGATATAGTACTAAATGTGTAATCTAGATCTGTCTAAATATCTATTCACCTATATTCATTTCACTCTAATAAGTTGGGTCAACACCTCCTATAACTCTAGTCCCACTAATCATCTTATTAAATTATCTGCAGGTCCTAAATGTTATATCAATCTTATTAAGTACATTTCAATATTTCTTATCTAATTTACATGACACACGTTTTATTTACCAAAAGAGGTTCTTAAATCAAACAACATAATATGAAAGTCTCGAAAGGTTAATTGAAGGGAAACACACAAGAGAATTTCGTTATAAAAACTGTTTATTCATTTTGCGACAAACTAAATAATGATATCTTCGACTTATATTCAGTTTTAGCACATATATCCCAAATTTTTATTTTCTCTTTGAAAGATGTCTTGAATTTAAATGTCTGTAATTAATCTAATGTCATTTTTGCTAATTATAATCCGTATTTATTTAACATTTGCTCTCTTTCACAAATACATTGTAGTTTTTTTTTAAGTTTCTGCTTTATAAATGGAAATAGCAGGCGATAAATTTAACAGTTCTTCATTGACTGAAAAATAGGGGAATGTCCCCATTAATTAATTAATCAATTTAAATGTTACCCCCCAAAAATCCAATAAAACATTTTACAAAAAACTTTTAATTGCTTAAAAGACAGTTTTATGTGTTAACGAATTAAAATTATAAACTTAGTTCACATAACAATAAGGGTTTTTTAAAAACATCAAGTGTTGAAAATATTTAGCAAAAATTTTTGTGAATTATCTTTATCAGAGTGTAGGGGAACAATATAAATTTATTTGCCTGAAAATAATCCGTAGTTGTTTTGAGCCATAAAATATCTATGTAAAGTATTATTGCTATTTTTAAAATTTTATTACTTACTAATTTTGCGTAGTTATTTGCATAAATGCATTAAGGATTCCTCAAGTTTCTTCCAAGAGTAATTATTAAGCAATAATTATCGTTTAAAATATTATAAATTAAAATCGAACTATTAAATGTTTATAGATACTATTTGTGACAAGAAGGCCTGTGCTCTCTCAGAATTATGGTTGATTTGAATTCGTTAATCTTCTTCTACTAAATTTAATGTTAAGGAAGTTTGTTTCACTGTGACCAAATGATCAGTCAATGGAAGCACATTAGTTGAAATGTGTTGATTGGTTGGTTTTGTTAACGTAGCATTAGAAGCAACACCAGGGTTGTTGGAGACGGTCATTGTCATTTTGAATATCAATCAAAATAGTCAGTCATTGTAATTTTTTGAAGACGACATCTGAGTAAGCACTTCTAACTTCCACACCATGCCAATGGGAGGACTTTGAACCTCAATAGATTTAACATGCATCAGCCTTGGCTACACGGAGGGTCTTTAGTGGCATCAAGGCTCGAACCCACAACTCGGCGAAAACCGCCTCCCGTGAGTCTGCGACCACATCTAAGAGAGAGAGAAAAGAGAGAGAGAGAGAGAGAGAGAACAACTCCGTAACAAAATAGATCAAATTCTATTAAATGATATGGTAAATAGATAAAAATATTAGGATGAAGTATTAGTTTATTAAATAAATTCTAAGGGATTAATATTAAATGAAGGTTCATGTACGTGAAGAAGGGAGATCGAGCGGGGTATCCCGTAAAAATCGCACTGTACGGACCTCGTGTTTCGTGCATAGTGAGTGGTAAATGTCTGTTTAACTTGGGAAGTGCCCCTTTCAAAGAAGGATCAGAAAGTCACCAGGGCGGAGGAGAATAATCTTTCGAAGGGAAGGGGGTAAATGTCCTTAAGGGTATGTCATTTGTAGATGCAAAGAGAGAAGCTATTGTAATCCCAGGGACCTTCCAAAATTACCAATCCCTGCGGGATGATCGAGAGGGGGGGGGGACAGTGTGTATCATTTGATTTCAAGAAAAATTTGTTCCGCCCTTAATGTTAAACTGGAACCACATACATTTACTATTTTAAGTATACTTCATCATAAGATTACATGATTGAGACTAGTAACTTATTAACGTTGCACTAGAAGTGCACTTTAACTATTGGTAATGATCTTCTTAATTTTGAATCATGGTCAAAATGACTAGGACGAAACCTGAGCTGATATTTTAATCTCCACATCATTAAACTATATGATTAGGGTCATTGTTGTCCATCGAACGTGTATAACATTTTTTTTTCTTGTCAAGTTATGACTTTGAGCCATGTTTCATTAAATAGAGCTGCGATTTGAAATCTTCCTGTGAAAGAGAAGTTAGAAGAGTGATATTGATTCTTCACTCATCTCGTTCATAAGTCATCCTTGTTACTTGACCGAGGATTTGCTAAAAGCTTGTTAAGTCGGATTAATTGGGACCAGAGCCAGTCCGGGATATCAAGAATCCGGGTTAACGGGAGAATGGAATAAATTGAATAAAATAAAACGTACTTACAAAAAATCCTTTTTATACCTTTATATCTTTCTATCTAATCCTTTATATCTAAGAAATAAATTTTAAAAAAATTCGCGCTGACCGAACCAGGTTATCCGGAAATAGAGTTAAAGTGGATCGACTTAACTAGGTTCTACTATATATTGTGATAGACCCTGAGTAGCGATACAGGAACATTAATCTAAACTGAGTAATTAAATAACATGAACTTGAGAAAGATAAAGAGATTTTCATACAGAGAATTTGCTAGATTTCCACATTTGCAATTAAACGAGACTGAAACTAAAGTGAAACTTAACTTTCAATTTTTTTTACTGTTTTTCTGAGTAATAAATTAAAATAAATAAAATATTAATAAATAAGGTTGGTAAAATATTATAGTAGACAAAATATTAATAAAAATATAATATTAATAAATAAAGTAGATAAAATATTATCGTAGACAAAATATTAATAAAAATATTATATTAATAAATAAAGTAGGTAAAATATTAAAGTAGACAAATTATTAAAAGTATTGATAACATTCTGTTCAGGAATTAAAATTAAACCAAACAGTAAATTAGTAAGTGAAATATATCTTAGAGAAACGTAACTCATATTGTCATAAAATGAGAAAGAAGTGAGAATAAAATAATTTTTTACATATTAATATATTTTCAACATTATTAAGCATATTATCAAATTCATTCAATAATAATAATAATAATAATAAAATTGAGCTTGACGAAATGGTTGTGCATGGAACATTCTAAGCTGTTCTACGTATTAAATGTTACACAATTTTTTTAATAAAATACAAAAATAGTGAAAGAAATACTATGATTTGAAAATTCATTATAATACCAGAGTTGTTTGACCCAACACATGCCTATGTGAAAGCAAAATTAGGCGAAAGTTTGATGGCCCTTGAGAAAAACTTGTAGCTCCATAATTATCTTAAACTTGTAAACAACGTGGCTTTATCTTATTTCAGATATTTCTTGAGAATTCGTTATCAAATCCATAAACTAAAGAGCTACATCAGTAGATAAATTTAAAAAAATAACTTAATTTTTTACGTTAATTTAACTTAAATTGAATAAGAACTTTAAGAGAAGTTTTTAATTGCTGAAAGGAATTTTTTTTTTAAATTTCCATTACATCGGAATCCATTACCGGCAAAAACAAGTATCAACAGAGAGACAAATAAACACACCCGCTTAAATTACACAGGGTGATCAATTTGAAAAAGTACCCGTTGATTTTTCTTATTACCCTTAAATCTGACGGATGTGGCAACTATTATAACACTGAAATATAATTGTTTGAACCTTGTTTAAGAATGGGAGAAAATTTTCATCACTGTTGGACTGTTACAACTTTATTTGTGAGGTAAAACAGATATATAAAGACGCACAATATTACTCAATCCTGTGATAATTTTATTTTTGAGAAACATAATTTAATTTAAATTGCTTACATTATCATTTCTTACACCAAATGCTGAAAATGCTCGCCACCATTTTGAGTGCAAACATGTATACGTCGAGCGAAGTTTTTTGACACACTTCGCAATATTGTTAGTGTTATTGGCGAGATTTCTTCAGTTATGATTTCTTTTAATTCATCAATGTTTGCAGGACTTCTCCTAAAAACCCGATCTTTCAGATAAATTCACAAAAAAATCTAACTTGGTGAGGTCTGGTGACTTTGATGGCCAGAAGCATATTGGGTGAAAATGCAGTTTAGCCCAACCATTTGGTGCGATTTTGGAAATCGCCAAATATGGGAAAATCAAAAGGGTCGCCACGCCTAAAGCCACCACAGTAAAGAGAAACCACTGTAGCCACCAAATAATTCCTGTCGCCAAGGGCGGTTGGGCTAAACTGCATTCCAACCACTTATTGAAATTAAAACGACAATCAAAGAATTCTTTAAGCCCTTCCATTGTCAGATTTGATGTGTGTGGAGTGGCTCCGTCTTGCTGAAGTCATCAGTAACTGTCCTGTATCTCCAGTGAAGCAATAAAAGTTTGAATTATGTTCAGGTACTCTTCGGAATTGATGGTTTGGGTAAAAAAAATTGGTCCTATCACTTTTCATCTTAAGAGTACACATACATCTTTTGGATGTGTAGAAATGATTCCCTTAGATCATGGGGATTCTCTTGACTTCAAAAGCAAAAATTTTGGCTATTTACATAGCCATTGAGGTGGAACGAAGCTTCATCTGAGAAGTAAACATCATTAAGCTTTTGAATGCTATTGCGAATAAATCGGCGAAACCAAACGCAAAAATGCAGTCGTTTTCCTTGTTCATTTGGACACAATTCCTGAAAGGGGATAAGATACGGATGAAATTTCAAATGGTGTCTCACCGCCAGTTGCGCTGAACCACAGGATATCCCTTGCTCCAATTGTAATTTTCGTATGTTTTATGTAAATCGTATGTAATTTTTGCATGGTTTATGTAATTCGTATGCAATTTTCGTATGCAATCTGGGGGTTGTCCCAAGGAAATATTAATATTATCAAGCTTTCCCGGTGTTAACACCGTTCATATTCATTGTTTATCCACATCCATGACACTTCCCGTAGACTGAAATTTTTTAACCATTTTTAAAGATACAGAATTTTGAAGGTATTGGTCTTAAATGGAAACTTTAAATGAAATTCCTCTCGCGTTTTTTAAAATGATTTAGACATAACGTAATTATCTTAAAGAAAAAAAAAAGTACTTTCACAGAGTAACGAGCCATTTTCATTAAAATCAAAGAAATAGTTCATGCAGACGGTTTTTATTGTTGCCATTCATAATCTTACGAAATGAGTTCTCAAAAAATAAAAAAATAAAAACGTTGAAAGAAGCAGACGATTTATTCAAATTATTTGCGCATATTCGGATTAAAAATTACTTAAAGACGTTCACGGGAATTTATGTTTAAAAAACGAGTTTCCGCTTTTAGAAAGTGAAAAAAAAAAAAAAAAAAAACGATACTCGCACATTAAATATAATAATATTTAAATAAGCAATGATGTTGAATGTCTTGATACGTATATTATAGATGTGAATAATACAAAAAAAAACAAACGAGTACTCTTTTAAATTGATCACCTTGTAAAAATGTTAAAAATATGGACATGAAATGGAAATTATTTTATTTGGCGAGATTTAAATAACTTAAAATTAAGATCCTTCTAATCAGTTTCGGCTGAACTCTTTTATGGCTAAAATATCCTATTAAAAGGATGAAACTTCTATCAAAATTAAAAGAGATCAGCAAACTTCCGATAAGTCTTTTAATTTCAATGCAGTTTGAAATAACAGAGTAACTGAACAGAATAATAGACACCTAACGAGATTGTTAGCCGCCGGAGTAAATTAATTTCATCTAGAGTAGAACCTCACATTTAATCCTACTTTATAAAGTCCTTTTCACTGTCGACGGATTTAATTTATCAAATAGTATTTAGAATTTAAGCTTTCCCTTAGTTCTTAGCTGTGCGTGTCAGTTTTGATAACCTTTCATCGAGGAATGAGTTTAAAAGTTTAACTTACGTGAGAGATAAGCGTACAAAGAAGAAAATCTTTATCTTGTTCTGCAGAATTGAGACATTTTAGATAAAAGTACTTTAATTAAAAATTAAGGTAATGTGGTGCAATAGATGAGTATAGGATTTTTAATTTGCTTAACTTTGGTATCGAAGTTCGTTATTTAAGATCTTTTATCAAAAGATTAGTGTTAGTGACTGATGTATATAAGAAATTTATTTTTTTTAAAAAAATTAAGTTAAAGATATCTGGGACTATTTTGAATATTCCTCAAACCACGTCAATTATAATTTGATTGAGTTTAATTAATATTATATACTCTAAATAGTTGATGAGATGGAATTCTTTGATAGAGAGACATTTTAAATTAATAAAAAAGTATTTTGTATAATGTAAGGTATCTATAAATTAGTTCTAACTAAGGATGTTAAAGCATACTTATCTATATACAGAGATGATAATGGAATTAACATACACTCTACAACAACAACAACAACAAAAAACCCGACGCACCAAGAAAGAGTTGCCCGATTGTAAAGAAATTTCGTATGCAAAGACATTCGGACCGAACATGCAAATGACTAAAATTTGGTGTCCAATGGATGTATAGTGGGAGCTACAGCGCATCGGAACTGTGCACTCAGTAGGTGCATATAAGAAGCGATTCTCAATCTGATGGTCAACTCTTCTGTTGCATTGCGATTTAGGATACCTTTCAACGACTGGAAAAATGCCTCGCAGCAGGATTCGAGCTTATTACGAGCAACAGTCAGAATTTGAAAGAGGTCGTATAATTAGATAAAAAGTTAGAAAGAAACAGTTACGCACATACTGTTGTAAACTACACTCATTGATGTTAATTTGTTTTTTTTCGCGGTAGCCGTAGATTGATGTCATAATGTTTTAAGTATTGCTAAAAAATAATCGAGATAGAAACTAAATTTTTATTTATTTTTAAGACTTCTCTGCATATAGGCGCCATTCAGTGTTATATATTTCTCCCCATATTTCAAAGACAATCATTTGAGATCTCAGCAGATTGAACTCTATATTCTTCATACTGAGGGTTACTTCAGTCTATGGCTTTCTGAAAACTTACAAATCAACATTAATAGGTATAATACAACATTATGCACACAAAGATCAGTTTAACTGAAGAATAAATTTTATGCAGTTATTGCTGTCATTTCTTAGCAATAATTAAAGCTTTACGATATTTCTATACACAAACCTTCATCTTTTCACCCAGTTTTAGTATAGATATAAAATCACACATTTTCATAACTATAAAATCATGCAACAATCGGAACATTTAACATTTCTTCATGGTTTAATAATGCTAAACAAGTAATATAATTTTTTTTTAAAAGTCAATTCCTACATAGGCCAACAAAGAAATTATTTATTTCAGTTACTTTTTATCAAATAATTACAATTAATATAAATATGTATATACATATGGCAGAATCACAATATTAAGTGCCAAAAGAAATTTTTTTCCTGCGATCTACACGCTTCGTCACTGACGGTATTTATTCCTAAATTTATATCCTGCTAAATATCTTATATAAGAGAAATTTTTTCGCCCATATAAAACTAAAATTAATTATTTGAAAATCAAATAAAAAATTTTATACCTTGATCCGAAGGCATGAAGATTCTACACCGATGCTCTACCAACTTTATCATTGTAAGACAAATGATATAGTAGATGCACATTGACTTGCTTCTTAATTCCTCCGGTAAATTAAATGGTTGGAATGCAGTTAAGCCCAACCACCCTTGGCGACAGGAATTATTTGGCGGTATTTTGCCAAATATGGCTATCCTGGTCCGCTTCGCGGACTTAACGTTTAGCGGAATAAAATCGCCAAGTTTGGCAATCTCCAAGTGGTTGGGCTAAACTGCATTTTTACTAATTAAATTTAATTAATATTTGAAAAACCTGTATTAACATCAAGTGTCATCCACTTCAAGTTTAAAAAATGTATTTGAACTTGTGTGGATGAATAAAAAGTATTTTTATTAACTATTGAAAATTTGAACAAGATATATAAATATATATATAGGGAGAGTGTGAACTAATAATAGGAATTTAAAAATAGATTTAATCTTCATCTGTTTTTTTTTTTTTTAAAAAAACTTATTAACGAAGATGCACGACAAAAAATATATACGCAATCTATTGTTTTAATACGCAATACAGTTCAACATACCAGAAAACTTTATGATAATGTAAATTTAACTTATCAGGTGGGCAATATTATTCAGTTTGAACATTTTTAAACGGACTTCGATAATTTTAAACAGGTAAAACCTCATTTCGTAATTACAAATGATTTCAATAACTGTTCAAAGGATATTTCTTACATTTCCTACATACCGAAAAATAACTGTTCATTGTAAGAGATAAGTGTTAGACCTGATTCATCGTATGTCAATATTAAAAATGGGAGAATGTAATAAAAAGTAAAATAAGTTTTCGCAACCGGTGAATAAATGGCTGGCGTTCAAAAATAACACAATTGAAAATACGAATGGTTTGCAAAGAAGCAGAAATTTCAAATTTAAGGCATTGTTCCGTTTCAGTTAAATTCTATCTACTCATTTTAACCGTATAAAAGCCGCATACGGGTCGTGGACAGTATGATCATGTATTGCCGTATCAGAGAGAGGACACGCTATCGGGATCAAGGAGCCATGATACTAAAATGAGTTATAACTGGACTAGAGGCATGGATTATAAGAAAAATCTGTTCTTTTGAACCAGTTCATCTAAAAAAGCGAGGACAGGCAGCTCATTGCTTCGCCAGGTAAGTGTTCTTTGCTGTTCCGAACCGTTTCGCCTTCTTGTCAATAGCAGGAGACTCCGTAAGCAGCTCTTCCGTTCGTTTTCAACTGTTCAATATTTGCAATTCCTTTTATCCCTATCTTTTCATTTTTGCCTATTCAGTGTTCCCAGTACTTCCCCCACTTACCTGCTCAATCTCACCTATTTAGCGTTCTCAGTTCTTTCTCCCGTACCTGTTCAATCTCACTTGTTCAGAGTTCCCAGATCTTTATCCGTCTATCTGTCTATATTCACCTGTTCAGTGTTTCCAGTTATTTTCTTCACTTTTTGTTCATTCAATCTATTAAATGCCTTTAGCTCTACTCTTGCTGTTCTTTCTCATACACACCGCTTCTTTTTTCACTTACGTTGTTCGTTCAAAGTATTATTTTCTCACTATGAAATCCTGCTTTAAAATTAGGAAACTATTTATTATTATCAATTACTTGATTAATTTTGAACATGTAATGATAAAAAAAAATACCCATATTGAGATGTTACCAAAGATACTTTATTTTTCCTATCAGATGATAAAATTAGAAATTATGTTCCAAGATTTTTGAAAATATTTTAGAATAATTTTTAAAAACCGGAAAACTTACAAACGAATCATTAAAATAGGGGTAAAAAGGCTAGTTGTTTTAAAAATCGGAGGATAAACGTAATTCTTCAGAAGCCTTCATTGCTTTTTGCTGTTTCGGATGGACTTTTTTGCAATCAAATAGATAAAATAGAATAGACTTGAGGATGGTAGTAGAAATTCCATAGGATCAACATTACGTTCACGAAATCAAAATAGCCGGTAGACACGACCCTGAACTTATAACTAAAAACTCAAAAATAATAACTACATCGAAGATGAAAATTATTACAACTATAGTTTACTTCAACAGACTAACCAATAAAGGGAAATAAAGTAATGATGGAAAAACGCCATTTATGAGTGTTTTCAATAATTAGGAATACCACTGACAATAATTACAAAACCCACATTTCCATAAAAATGAGACATATGGTAGTCAATCAAGGAATGATTTGTGAGCCTAGGCATGCCACCTATAGCGCAGTCATTGAAAGAAAGATGTTTGTAACTGTCGTGTCTTACTTGAATTGCTCGATATTATTAGAAACTCGTGAGAGGCTCACGGTTAAATGGTTTAACCTAAATGAATAAAATATTTCAGACAGAAAAGATCATTCTTAAATGTTATATTAGACAAAACGACGCCTGCCTTGACTTGATCAAGGTGCGTTGACACAGACGGTCGTCAATGAAATCCATTCTTGTTTTATAATTGCTCTCTCACTCAAATCAAACAAGGAAGAGAAATGTGTTGAATACAATAAGTATTCGACGAGTAGTAGGAAGTAATTTAATCCTTCAATTTTAATGAGCTGGAAATTTCCAGTATTAAATAAATAATTAACCAATACTAGGGGTAAAAGTGATTTAATTTGTGAAAGTCATGACAGAGAATCTTTTAGCACTTAATATTCTGCAGCTAGCGTCCTCCAAGAAAAAATCCAAGTAAAAGGACAGATACTTATTTTGAAATAAACAGGCGGAATTGTGGAAGGCTAGAGGCAATTCTAGAGGACACTTTTTTCATTCAATTCAGTGTGACTTGTGACCATTGTTAGCGAATAAGATTATGTAAACAGGACGGAAGCTTCAGTAAATGCGTAGAATACATATGAGGAACTTGGAAAAATTCTTGCTAATTTGTGTAACTTTTATGTAAATATTCTGCCTGCATATATAAATGTCGTATTAAACCTTGAGCAGAAAAATTATTTATTTATAAAGATTATATGAGCTTCGCCATCAACAGAAACGAGAGAGAGAAAGAGAGAGGGTTATATTTTTTAATTCCAAAAATTTCTTTAATCATTCTCTCTTTTCATCTGCAACCATAATATTATTTTCTCTTAAAAAGAACGGTTTAATCAAAGTAACGAGGTAGGAGAAACGAAAATAAATTTAAATTTTAATAAATTTTTATCAAGGGGAAATATGAGGCCCAGTAAGTTTTCTTGTCTTAGAAGAAAATCTATTTTACTGGTGTTAAAGTCTGAGATGGATAAAAAAAAGGAAATCATTATAAGATTAACTGAAGTCAGTACTATATGGAATTATTACTAAAAAAACGGATTCCTAAATTTAGTTACATGTTTTTTTATTGGAGCTAGAAAATGTTTCAGTAGGAAAATCCTTTTATATCTTTTAATATAATTATGAGATAATAAATTATAATTTAATTACAAGTGAATGTGTTTTCGTCAGTAAATAAATTATAAAAGACAAAAAAAAAATTATCAAAGCGAATTAATAATAATAATACACAAATACCATTCTACGTTTTTATGCCCAAAATGAAATTTTATCCAATAACTTTCAAATATTTTTTTTTGAAAATGATTGCATTACACAGATTCAATTCCCTTCAACAATTTTAAGAGCTTACAATAAAATTAAAAGAATCTAAAGAATTTTCTTCTTATAAATTGTTCTTCTAACAGTCCAAATGCATTCAGTTTTTGAAAACGTTCTTATTTTTGTTTTAGTTCTAGAAACTAATTTAAATATTCCATTTTGGTTCATTCTGATTAAGTAATTTTGATTCTAAAGAACTTATTTTTGAAGTTCTACTTTGCTTTCATCTGATAATCTTATCGATTTTCATGTATTTATCTGTTATAATACTGCAAATAATTGCGAGTCTTAACAAAAAAAAAAGGTAATTTTGTTTTGCTGTGAGAGAAAACAAGTGTTTTCTATTCTTTCAAACAAAATTATATTCTTTTGATGCAAAAAACTTAAAAGTTAAAGGAAAACTGAGCAGGAAATCTATTTTCTATTGCTGTTTGCTAAAATGTTATTTTAAACATTCTCAATGCTCTAGTTTCTATGAAAAGATTTATTTTTTCACGTAAAACTAACCATGTACATATTCTACAAATAATATTTAAATGAAAATAGCAAACGATAACTTAAACATGCAAACAAAGTTATACTCAACTAAAAGTAGTGTCACTATTCGATAATTTGAATTTAAATTTATTTAATGAGATGAATTTTGCTTCTATAGAAGCAAGCCTTTTAAAAATATTTTTAGAATTATGTTTGATTTCATTTGATGCTCAACAGCAGAACTGATTGGAATTTGCAAATATACCTAAAGTTTTTATGTATATGTATTAAATAAGGGATGTATTAGGAATATGTTTATTTAAACCTGTTTTGTTCCAGTTGCTCTAAATGAAAATTCAACTTTTCAAAATTGAATATAAATAGCTTATTATTCAAGAATATTTGAATATAAATAATTAGTTGCTAACTCATTGAACCAAAAAATCTCCCTATTTTAGATAATTGATAAATTTTGCATGCTGCTTAACTGTATTATAAGCTTATTTCACGAAAAAGAATATTTGGAAATTAAATGGTCTGTAATATTAACTAAATTTCAGTTAGAGTGAGTTTTTATATAACGGTTTGACGAATAAAATTTCAAATCTAGAAAAGAATTAAATGTTCTATTACTCCATTCACTTGAGAGTAGATAATTCTAAGTTTCTTGTCATTAAATAATTTTTTTGATAATTTGAATGCTATTTTTATATCAATAGAATTGACATATAGATAGCACTTTCCTATATTTTTAATATTTCCAAAACATTGAACATTTGGTTATGCGAGTAAAATGGTGAATATTTTTTTCTGTCTCAATTAACAAACAATCACATCTATTATATATTTTATATAGTTTTCATACATATTTTTTATATGCCTAATATTGAAATTATAATAAATAATTTTCAAGCTTTATACATTCGCTAAATATATTACGAACTTTTCTTTACGTTCTTTTCATATTTCTCTAATATTTGACATGAAAATTTACATATAAGAATAGCAATAATAATTCGAGATAAGAACCAACGTTTTTATATAGTGGCAAAGTTTATTAAAGAAAATTATTGAAATATTAGTCAAAACTGGTCGCAAATATCTAAACATTACATTGTTAGGCAAGTAAGAACGGTTCCCAAAAATAGAAAAATTGATGACACACTGATACACACACACAGACAGACACACACCAAGTGAACGTTAACATTAATAAAAACGTTAAAACTAACTAAAATTAATTAATTCATCTGGTAAATTAAATGATTAGAAT
The DNA here is from genome assembly GCA_019974015.1 of Nephila pilipes. NCBI lineage: Eukaryota > Metazoa > Arthropoda > Arachnida > Araneae > Nephilidae > Nephila > Nephila pilipes. Next base: position 308,265 of record BMAW01065914.1, read on the forward strand.
GCAGTTTAACCCAACCACCCTTGGCGACAAGAATTGTTTGGCGGTATTTTGCCAAATGTGGCTACTCTGGTCCGTTTTACGGACTTAATGTTCAGCCAAAAAAAATCGCCAAGTTTGGTGCCAATTGTTGAAATCGCGCCAAGTGGTTGGGCTAAACTGCATTATTAAAAAATATTAGCTAAAACTTGTCGCAAATGTCTAGATATTGCATTGTTAGGTGAGTAAGAACGATTCTCAGAGTTTCAGAGCTCTAGTTTGATGGGAATTTGGTTGAATCAACAATCGAAAATTTGATGGCACACACACACACACACACACACACACACAAAGTGACATACATAAAAACGTTTTAAAATAATTTACATTATCTTATCAGTTTCGAGATGTGATGTTGCTAATGAGTAGGGTTATTTATGGGAATGCGACAAATTTTTTCAAAGTGTAGTTCATTCTCAAACAATTTGATACTTTCATTTATTTTATTTCGTCTCTCAATATATAAGTTTATTAAAAAGTTCAGTCCGCTTATTAAGTGAAAGAAAATAATGCATCTTTCATATACTTAATAATATTTATTGCACAATATTATTTCCATCTTTTCTTATAATCTCCTGCCTGCGCGAAGATAATTTGTTGATTTCCAACTATGAAAAATGCCTTGTCTTCAGAGGTGAAGAACTCTTCCGGTGCTTGGTTGACATGTATATTATTTTTGAAACTTTTTTTTCCATCAAAAATTTTTGCAGGGAGAGAAACAGCTGGTAATTGGATAGAGCTAGGTCTGAGGAATAGAGTGGATATGACAAAATTTCCGAGCCTAACTCTGCGATTTTCCAACGATTCGCCAAATAAGCACGTGCTATTTGGCGAATCGTCGCTATTATCATGAAGCAGTATGATTTGCTTTCGACTGAATACCGCCATCCTCTTTTAAGTGCTTTATTTAAATCACCCATTTGCTGACAGTATCTCTCCCAATGGAAATTTTCGTTAGGTTTTAAGAGCTCGTAATAAGATGGTCCTTGGGCGTTCCACCATATACAAGGTGTGGCTATTAAATAAAGAGACTGACGTTGTAAAGCATTTTATTTAGAAGTCATATATATTAACATAATATTACCTTCAATACACACCTCTCTTCTACCCTTACAACGCTCCTTGCGAATCTTCCATTGTTCGAAACAGAGCTGGAAGACTTTCTGTCAGCTCCTTCAGAACGAGTGGCGCTTTCCGTTTCACAGCTTCAAGGAACTCAAATCTTGTTCCATTTAATTTAGATTTCACATTAGGAAACAGAAATCGAAAGGCTTCTCCGGTGAATAAGGCGGATGGTCTAACAATGATGCCGTACTTAGCTAGAAACTTCTTGACAGACAACGTGGAAAGAGCCGACGCATTGTCTTGGTGGAAACATTTCCCGTAAGGATTGTTTGTCAATTTCTACAGTTCAGCAACCGGCCGAATACTTAATCGACGGTCAGATCGAACCAGATTACCGATTTTTTCGATACTGACATCCGTTTTTGACATGGGAGAGCCATGCGGTCGTGAATCATTTTCAACTTCTTCTCGGCCATCTTGAAAACGCTTAAACCACTAAAAAACACGTGCACGTGATAAGCATTCATTACCATACACATCTTTCAATAAATTATAAGTTTCAGTAGCAGTTTTCTCGTTTCATGTGAAATTTCGCAACAATTCGTTGACCACTTATCATTTTTTCGGAGAAAAAAAAAAGGTCAACAAAGGCTACTCGTACACCGTTTTGTATACAAAACCGAGATACGCTGCATTCAAAAGAAAAGGCTTTATGCTAAACAGCTGTCTGTCGCGTATGATTGACGAATGCGTACCTCATTTGTAAAGGCGTCGTCTCATTATTTAATAACCACATCTCGTGCATGACATTCTCTTATTCAAATGTAAGGTTAGTTTAGACGGGGGAGGGGACAGATTGTTCCAGTATGCTTATTTCCTTACAGTGTGTGTTCTTGTAGGTAAACCACTTTTCATCACCAATGGTCATTAGATCCAAGAAGGGTTCGTTTTGCGCATAGCAAACTGAGATGTGCTATGACCACTCTTATAAGCACATTTTTCTCCCTGTGCTATGACCCCTCTTGTAAGCACGAGGAAGTTTGCCTCCTCAAACACTGGACGAAAATTAGTTATTCATTTAATATCAAAGTCATTATACAGTAAAACTCCATTAACTCGCGGTTTTACTATTGCTCCTTAATTATGCGATTTAGATTAATATTTTTCCAGATGATGTCGGGACTTCCTGTTAAGGGGCAGACATTAATACTTTTTTCTGCTTTATATATATATCGTAGAATAAACAGGCCATGGAATTCCGATTTGCAATAGCAAACTTAGATTCCGAATGAGAAAAATTAGAAACTTGAGATAGAAATAAGTCAAATTGTGCATGCGTACTAAAAAATAGGCAAAAAAGAAGCGCAGGAGTAGAAAAGAAATCTCTTACGAAACCAGAACCCGCAAAACGTCAGATTGTAAAGTGCAGACGATGAGTTTCGTCATAAAAGAAAGAAGATAAAAATTCGACTAAGTGGAGAAATGAACAAAAGGTTGCCTTTGAGACGCATCCAATGACAGTTCTAGGCTTCGAAAACAAAGAAAATAAGACCTCAATGAATATTTGGATTGGATTTTAATCACCCTTTCAAGGAAAGGGAAATATTCTAGTTTAAACATATTTTATAACGATTATTTTCGAGATCACGTGGTCATTAAGATTCAATACATTCATTTGCTTTTTATTTGTCCCATTTTAAGAGTTATAAAGATTTTTTTTCTTGTTAAGGGGTTTTCGTAACAATTAAAAATAATAACGAAACAGTGTAAATGTAACGCTGAAAATTCATATCGATGTTGGAATTTATATAATCGCTCAATTTATTAACAATCTAAGGGAGTATTAATATAGTCAACGATCAAATAATCGTCTGAGCAATTTAAAAAATAAGCTTTTTTGAAATATTTTGCTAATGAATGAATAAGTGAATAAATGAGTGAATGAGTCAATGCATGAAGGAGTGAATGAATGAGTGATTGAAAAAACGAGTGAGTGATTAATGAATGAATGAATGAGTGATTAATGAATGAATGAGTGAATAAACGAGTGACTAAGAAATGTATGTATGAATGAATAAATGTGTGAGTGATTAATGAATGTATGAATGAGTGAATGAATGAGTGACTAATTAATGTATGTATAAATGAATGAATAAATAAATTATAAATGACAAATGAATGTAGGAATGTATGAATGAATGAATAAGTAAGTGATTAATGAATGTATGAATGAATGAGTAAAAGAGGGAATGAATCACTGTGTGAATGAATGAGTGAATGAATAAAGGAGTGAGTAAATGAATGAATAAGTGATTAATGAATGTATGAATGAATGAGTAAAAGGGGGAATGAATCACTGTGTGAATGAATGAGTAAAGGAGTGAGTAAATGAATGAAAGAATAAATCGATCGATCGATCAAATTTCGATTTTGTTGTCATATTATCATTTGCTTTAATGCTGCTGTAATTGAACAATTTGATGATTATTCACAAAAATTTATGTTGTATTCCATTTATATCAATACTACAACCCACAGTTTAGTAACCATGTTCTTCGATTACTGCAAGTTAAAGGGGTCTGACTGTATAACAAAATGTTTTTAATTTAATATTGCAGTGAAATGTATTAAACATGAAAACGTAACATATTGTTAGTTGTCTCGTGATACCTCTTGTTCATTACCTAATGTTTGATCCATATTAATTCACTTAAAGTTCAGTTACCAAGTAAACAACCTAAATAATTAGACAGTTAAATCCTTAATTTTATTCTTATTTTAGAATAATAAAAAATCAAATATGCGTATTAGCGAATGCAGAACAGAACTCTTCACAGCTCTGCACTTTAGAAAATTAATATTATAAAATTCTACTTTTCTTATAAATGGAAAACTGAATCCTAATCCGTAATAAAAAAAACTTATAAGCTAGATCCAATTAGATGCTCATTCCCAGATTATCACTTTAAATTTAACTGATGTTTTCTTTATTTTCTGTATGAGAACACGTCCAGTCATGTTCTACAAACCTTTTGATCTCTCACTCTATATATATTTCCCTTTCATTCTCCCATATCCCATTCAATCTATGTAAAGCAACGCCAAATTACATAATTCTCAATTCGAAGCTGTTGAATCCAACAACGTCATAGAAAAGTCTATAAGATCAGTTGAAGGGAAATATGCGTATCAACTTTATTATCAACTATATGGAAGCTAAAACAGTTTATCACGTAATTTGTTGCCAACAATTTAATATTATCTCATTTATTTCCTCTTTTAGTTCCAAAGTTAAGAGTTATTTAAAGTAAACTAAGCATTTATATGAATAAGACAAACAACATATATTGATCCAGTGTTTGCTAAAAATGTCGCGATTCGAAAAATGTTCCATAATAATCCTATTTTTATGATACAACGGAATTTTACTTAGAATCAAGAAGCGGATACTTTGAATATATATATTTTTAACATTTAATTGATTTTAAATGAAGTAATTGAATTCAAAATATAATTTATAAGTAAATTAGAGTATATCATGTTTATAGTATTTTTACATGCATTTTGTGAGTTGTCTTTCTTTAATTGGTACTCCATTTTATTGAGATGCAAAGCAGTAACAATAGTCATTACGAGTTGCCTAAATTTTTTTTAAAAGTCAGATATTTAAATGCTTTTTTAAACTTCTATTTTTATCGAACTACGAATACAAGTTTTCTGTATGAACGAAGCAATTGTAGGGATATATCGAGTTATAAATGTTTTTAAATAAAAAAACTCATTAAAGTTTCTCGCAGAAATGCAATTTCTTTGCAATACTCGTAGCATATTCTAGATAAAAAATAAATAAAGGTAAATTTATTTTTTTGTACCAGCAATGATTCGTCTATTGGGAGTTAAGAATATCATTAAATAAAATACGTTTAGGTTTTAAAAATTCAAATTGCCTTTGAAAACATTGATTATCTATTTTACATACTATTAAAATATAAAATGTTCAGTATATATATTTTTTTGAATAATTTTAACTTAAAGTAAATGCTTATTGATGCATTTAAAGGAAAATATATCTTTTCAGAATTAATATGATTTTTATTCTTTCCGCTACAATAGTCACTTCCTACACAAGTAAAAATACACCACATGATTTTAGAATAGCATTTAAAATGTTAGGTAATTTATATGCTTGTTTTATAAAAGTTATTTTTTAACGTCAATGTAAAATTTTATGGAATGGAAGACTAAAAATCTTATTTTCTTTATTTTTTTTTCAGTTACCAGGCCATATTTTTAAGAATAATGCTCGAGTAAATATATGCATTTCTAAAAAAACTTTAATTTCTTAGCCTTCATTTCATTTGATTCTGTAATGTAATTTTTTATGATTCCTTAAATATTTTAGTAATGTTTAGATAATTTTTTTCTTTTAAATAGATAAATTCGTTAGAAAATAATTTAATTTAATATACGAAAGGGTAAATGTTTAATTATTACTAAGAGATAATTGAGATACCTGGATAAAATTTATTCCGCATATTAATTGATCCTTGTATACATAATGTTGTAAATTGCAACTGTTAATGCTGATTTGCTTGGTTTTAGGAACCGTAGTTAGAATTAAAATTCAGTATCGTCAAGTATAAACTATTATCTCAGGGCATCTATGGTTTCAATTATTATTAAATAATAATTTGAGATAAAAATTAACGTTTTTAAAAACAACGTTTTTATATGGTGGCAAAGTTTATTAAAAACAATTATTGAAATGTTAGTTAAAACTAGTCGCAAATATCTAAATATTGCATTGTTAGGCAAGTAAGAACGGTTCCCGAAATTTCAGAGCTCTAGCTTGATGGGAAGTTGGTTAAATTAACGATAGAAAATTTGATGACACACACACACACACCAAGTGAAATACATAAAAACGTTAAAACTAACTGAAATTAATTAATTCATCCAGTAAATTAAATGGTTGGAATGCAGTTTAACTCAACCACCCTTGGAGACAAGAATTATTTGGCAGTATTTTGCCAAATGTGGCTACCCTGGTCCGTTTTACGGACTTAAATTTGAGCCAAAAATAAGTCGCCAAGTTTGGGGCCAATTTTTGAAATCGCGCCAAGTGGTTGGGCTTAATTGCAATATTAAAGAAAATATTAGTTAAAACTTGTCGCAAATGTTCTAAATATTGCATTGTTAGGCGAGTAAGAATGATTGCCAAAGTTTCAGAGCTCTAGCTTGATGGGAAGTTGGTTAAATTAGCGATCGAAAATTTGATGACACACACACACACACACCAAGTGAAATACATAAAAACGTTTTAAAATAATCGAGTTAGAAACTTAATTCTTATTCATTATACTTAAGACTTCCCTACATTCATCCAGAGTTACACATTTCTTCCAATAATGCTTGATCTTTCGAAAGCTGTCATTGTAAAACCCAGCTGATTGAACTCTGTCTTCTCCATATTGCAGGTTACTTATTTCTAAGACTTCCTGAAACCAAACCATCAACATTAACGGTTCAAATTTACAACGTTATGCACATAAAAATCAATTAAGATTCAGAATAAATTTTATCCAGATATCTCAGTTATTTCCTGGTAATATTTAAATCCAAGCAATACCCCTACGAAATCAATTAAAATAATATTCAATATGTCGTATAATAATGGTAGCAGTTGATGAATTTAATTTGACCCATAATAATAGTAGTAAAAGAAATATAAATCTAACACGCACCATTAATTATCAAAAAACTAGATTAAATAAAAAAATAAATTAATAATATTACTGGTAATTTTTAATTTGAGGGTTCAGATATTTTTTGGATTTTTCAATAACTTTGTTACTGCATTTCATACAACTTGTAAAAAAAACCGCTTCGGCTGTGAAGCTTTGCTTTTTCTATATGAATTATTATTAGGAAAATTATTGGAACCAACGTTCTTCATTACTCTTAGCATAATTTGTTGAAATGACAGAAACGTCATATCTAGTATTTCGGGAGAAATATTATCAAAGACTATGTTTACTGCTTCTATCAATTCATCAAAATTATTGGGCAAAGCTTGATGTTGTATGAATGCATTGAGTTAAAAAAAAACCCTAAGCAACACATCAAAGTGGCTGTGATTCCATTTGTATTTCCCATTTATAAATCACGAAATCTTTCCTTTAATATTCTTTCTGAAAGAAATGGTTTGATGGTGCTCTGAAACTCGTTTTATGGACTTCCGTTTTTCAGAATTTGGAATAATGTACATTTTTGGAACTTCTACAGCGTGAGTGGCTGATCTTACAGTGCCTCATCTGTTAAGAGAATAACTAGTATGTCTAAGTTTTTCTCCATAATCTTTGCATTTACTTTTACAGTTTTGTTTTTACAAAGAAGATTAGCGTAGGATACACATTGGTCATTCTGTTACACTTAAATTGTCTTGCAGCTAACATAATTGCTCCTTTCTGTTTTTCTTTTGATGCAATAAAATTGGGCAATTCCAATTAAAGCTTTGCTTGAAAACTCTCTTTCTTCATCTTAATTTTACAGTGGATAAATATTCAACTGAAATAAAACAATTCATTTTGTTCAACAGACGAAATTAGATTGTGTGTTTTGTTTTATTAACAAAACACACAATCTAATTTCACATGAAGTATTTTGTCGAACTGGAAGCAACACGAGGACTATTGGTGACGGACTTCAAAATTTTGAAACTAAGTCAAGTGATGAGAACCACACCAGAGCTGGTACCTCATTCTCCACACCAATGAGAGGACTTTAAGCCTCGACAGATTTAACGTGCATCAGCCTCGGTTACACGGCGAGCCTTTAGTGGCATCAAGGTTCAAACCCAAGACTCGAAGAAAACCGCCGGCTGTGAATCCGTGACCATTATCACTAGGCTACTGCGGTCACATTGATTTTGATAGAATGCTTTGCAATTTTGTGCAACATCATAACTTACAACTATATTCGCCGATCATTCCTATATAAATATTTACTTGCTACTATTATTACGGAAGAGAGAGAGTATTCATTTACTGTAATGTGTATTTTTAAATACTATTAATTTATTTCAAGAGAGTCATTAGTAAAACATTATAAAGAATAATTCTTAACAAGATCATCTATTTTCAAACATTAAACTTCTTTTCTTCAATTCACTTCAACTCATTTTAATGAACCAGAATAACAAGATGTCTTTAACAATATGTCATGCTCTTTCAGTTTCGTAAAACCATTTAAATTGAAGAAAATTGCAGTGAATGCAATTGGAGTTCGTAAACAAAATTTTAGAAAGCATTTATATTTTAGATATGTTTTCTTCAGTTTACTTCCTTTCACAAAGATTTCTGAAAAACCTCAGTAAAATGTTCTTTAGAATATGCATTTTTTATACGAGTATATGCCTTTCCCTTCGAAACTCATTTTCTTCATGCGGGTAAAAAAATAAGTCGAGAAAAAAGAAAAGAGAAAAGAAAAATAAATAAACTGAATTCACTCAGGATGCATCGAATTTATTCTTTTGATGCGCGGTATTCTTAAAAGAATTTTATGCCGATGTAAAAAAGTCGTTTGAAGAAGAAAGGATCTGGCAATACGAATTACGCAAGAAAGCGTTCGAAAAGTCTCTGTCTACCACTGGTATTTCCCAAAAGATAAAAAAAATCATTGAGACATCATGAAACAAGAATTCAAAAGATATGATACAACAAATATATTTAGAGATATTATATTCTCCGAGCTAGATGTTTAGAAAGAAATCTGCGTAGGCCGTTAAAGTGCATTGCTAACGAAGTAAAACGTCTTTGTTCTGAAAGTACGGTGGAAAATGTAAGGAAGATTAAGGTATCGATTTTTGTGCTACCTTCGACGCCTGTTAAAAATCATTTCACTTATCTTCCTTGGAGAACCGAGAAGAATGTTGAGTGATACTAAGCGGTTTCGAGAGCAGATTCTTAACTGTGATAAGGAACAATTGGAAATTTACCAGCTTCCATGATGGCGAACCTATCTTTTTTGAGATATTATTAATCTGCTTTTTTCCTCGTTGCTTTGAGACTAAAAATTTATCACCAATGCTTTGGGGAGTAAAAAATACTTTTAGAAGTCAGATTTAAAACAGAAAAATGGACATAATTAATATTTTCTCCTTATAAGTCGCAAAAAGATAATCTTATTACTTATTTATTTGCTTTCATGTGCTTAAAACAAAGGAGAGTTGCTTACTGATATTATTTTAGAACATTGGCTTTAAATTGGTATAATATAAAGAGATATTAATTTAAATATGTATTTAACACACGCCTTATTAAAAATTTTAGAAAAGAATGAAACAAAGAAGGTTTTAATAATTTTTATAGACAAATTTTTAATATTTGAGAGCAAATATTACACCTACTATTAAAATTTATAAAATTAATAATAGTTTAACTTTTTAATTATAAGAATGCAGATAGTTAAGGAAATATAAATGCAATTATATTTTATTTAAACTTCGAGAAAGTTGTCTTAAAAGTTCTAATAGCTTATAAAATAAAAATATTAGCAACCTCACTTTTTAAAATTTCATTAAATGGTGCTTTAGCAGAGTTTTTAGATATACAATTCTTCTACTTTAATCTGCAAAATGTATTAGAAACGTTGAGTTTTAGATATGAACCCCGTTCCTTCTCCAAGATCGTGGTTGGGATTCAAAACTTTCCCGATTAGCGAGCAATTGATTATCAAAACGCTGATGTGCATTCAGTTTTTTAAGTTTATTTGGAACAGATGTCATTTTAAAGAATTTGAACTTAATTTAAACAAATTTGCGTTTGTGCAGTTATCTTAACTTATTTTGTACAATTTTTAACAGTAACATAATTTTTTGACAGAAACAAATAGAAAAAGTTATCGCAACATTCACTTTTAACTCTAAAAGTTGCGCAAAGATTTTAAAATAGAAATGTAAGAATTACAAAATAAAATGTATAGCAAGGAAAGAAAAGTAATTGTTTCAACTGTCTTGTTACAAATTTTATGAAATAAGCTGCTTTGACGCGCGATTGATATATTATGTATATCAGTCTGGTTTTTAAATGAATATATTCTTTAATATGAAGTTAGGATTTATATTTTTACAGGAATAGAGATAATGATTTTTACTGTAAGAAGCATAATGTAAAGAAGATAAAAAAATTCAGAAATAATTTCTTCAGCTCCTTCGAATACTTTTCGTTTGTTAAATTATGATTTGTATATGTAATCGGAAACCACGTTTTTGATAATTACGAATATCTCAGACAAATTATGTCATCAGAATTTAAGCAGCGTGTCTTTAACATATACTTTTAGTAGAGAACTTGCAAGTATTTAAAAATTCTCGAAGAAATTAAAGAAACACGCTTTAAGTAAATTTTTCCCGTTACAAGCATATAAATACAACTATAAATTTTGACATTTATTTTGAATATATTTAAGTCTATGTTCAATATTTCATAATTCTCTGCTTGTGATGAAAATTGTTAAATTTAATGTAAAATTATGTGAGATACGCATTTTGCTTTGTGGAGTAATCTTACTTAAAAATGTTGTAAAAATGTCTTTTTCTATTCTTATACCCCTTTTGAAACATTATCTTATTTTACTTGACTTTCTTTTTATTTTTAATAATAATTTTCCCTTATTTAACTTTTGTCTTTGATCTTCCGACAAAGAACAGGCTTAGTTGAATAATGAACAACTTCTTTATTCTTTTATATCTTTATCGTGTTACTTTGGTGAGTAGCGCAGTTTACGTTTAGCGCATCACCTTGCTATCCGAGCAGAGATTTGTCGCTCTGGAGTGTTACATTCTCACAAAGGTGTTGTCTAAGTAAACATCGAACACTCGCCCCTTACAAGGCGCCCTCTACAGGTAAGCGATAATAAATAGGATATCTAATGAAGAAGTAAATGTGACAAAACTCTACGAAAAATTTATAGTCAAGATTCTGTAAAACTATTTTTGAAAAAGATTTTAGCCTTATTTTTCTCTTATTAAATTCAGAAACCTGAAAGAACTTTGTAGAGATTCTCGTAAGTGTAGAAGTAAATTGTTAGAAATATGAATTTGAATTAATATAAACGAATTAATTATTATAAATTTAATTAATATTAGCAAATATAAAGCAAGAATGACAAAGATTTGCAAGAATGCTATGAATAATGAAGGCGGAATGGTAGGATACGCGATATACGAATGTAAAATGATTATAAAATAAGAAAACAACACAAAAGGATAATAACAATCATTTTTATTATTTCCGCCCTCCTAAAAAACTGTTTTAAGGAAATTTGAGAGTATGAGGACATCATTCGTTCTGTTTAATCGTCAACAAACGTTCCTTCGCGCATGAATAGCTCGAAACTTGTCTGAACTGCGAGTACTTTAGCTGAGTGAGTAGGTATATCGACGTACCGACTCGCACAGGTGTTATAAGCACGAATACGCCGATTGAAATGTTTTGCATAATTACATAGTTTAACCATGTTTCTCCTCAAGTTATTTCTAACAAATTAATCAATATTTATCCATAATATTACTTATTTGTTCATTGTGTATTTGTAACTTTATTTCGTTTTGTATATTACAAAATTTTAAAATTTTAATGCAATATTAAACCTTTTTCTTTCAATTTGGCTTAAGAAACAGATCCAGTGAAAAAGTATCAATATCTCTTAAAAATACAAATAATCTGTTGATTTTGTTGATTCATAAGCACGAGTTGTGTTTGTTGAGTAATGAGACACACACAACGCTGCTACAGAAGAAGTATGCATGCTCCAAACGCCAGCACCGACAGTTGTTTAGCGTGAAACCTCCTCTTTCGAATGCAATGCCTCTGGCTTCTGAAAACAAATCCGTATGGTCGTAGCCTTCGTTCGCATTAGAATTATTTTTAGGAAAAATGACAAATGATTAATGAATTGCTGTGAAATTTCACATGGAACTTGGAAAAAAATGCTACTGCAACTAATAATATATTGAAAAAAGTGTATGGCAATGAAAGTTTATCACGTGCACGTGTTTTTAAGTGGTTTAAGCGTTTCATGATGGCCAAGAAGACGTTGAAGATTTTTTAGGTTGACCTTCCACGTCAAAAATTATTGAAAATATTGAAAAAATCGGTTAAATTGGTTCGATAAAACCGTCGTTTAAGTATTCGTGTGATTGCTGACCCTGTAGGAATTGACAAAGAATCCGTACAGCAAATTTTTCCGCCGAGACAAAACGCCGGCTTATTCTACATTGTCTGTCAAGAGGTGTCTTGCCAAGTACAACATTCTAGTGGTAGACTATCCACTTCAATCGCCGGATCTAGAACCATGCGACTTCTAGATGTTTCCTAACATGAAATCTGCATTAATCATTGAAGCTGTGAAGGAGAAAGCGACACGCGTCTTGAAAGAGCTGACAGATGAAGATTTCCAGCACTGTTTCCAACAATGGAAGATTTGCATGGAACATTATAGGGATAGAGGAGGGATGTATATTGAAGGTGATAAAAAATAAATCCGTAAGAGTTCGAAATATAATGTTTTATAGCATCAGTCTCGTTATTTAATAGACTCACCTCGGATGAATATTATATATTATTTAATAATCTATGAAAGAACATTATAATTAGTTCCTCTCTGAAAAAACGTTTAATGAGCATTTAAAATCCCCATTTATGCTTGATTCAGAAAGAACTTCGCTTTAAGTAGTTAATTCGCGTTGCTTAAAATAAAATAATTAAAAAAAAAACCCTGAAATGAGCAAAATAAAGATTAATTATAAGAGGCTTATTCTCTCTAATTTTGCATTTCAAAAGATTTCCTTTTCATGTAGAAAAAAAGTAGTGTTCGAAGCGATTAACGCAAACTTTAATCTCTGTTTCTTCTCATTCTGTACAAGCATCGATCGCACTACAATTATTTTTTACATCAAACTTTTAGCTTGGTTCTTTATGTAAAGCTTTTTACTTCTATTGGTCATAAGTGATTTTGCTTTTATCATAAGCTGCAAAGTTCCCTGCAAAAAAATTAATTTAAACGATTAAAGCGAAAGAAGTTTCCCATCTTCCCTACTAATGTTTTTATTGTAAAAAGTTTTTCTAAGGAATATACATAGCTCGCTAAAATTGCCTTTTGTTCTTCTATCGTTCACCGAACTAAGTATTTAATAATTTTAGGGCTCATTCTTTTATTCACACTACTGCATATACGAAACACCTAAAACAATATTTTTTCTTATCAAGCTTTTTCGGCAATAGAATTTATTCTTAAATCTTTCCAGAGAACAAATTTTACTACGTACTTATGTTTCTTTATTTTGTTCACTGTGTTTTTTTTTCTATTATAATGATGGTCCTTACTTTTACATGGAATGAAACTGAATGTGACAGTTTAGTTTTTGTTGAATTGTGTAGTAAGATTAGCTTCGCTAAATTTCAGTTTATTTTTGAGTTTGAGTTGATCGGGGAAAAATTAAAGACGAAGAAAGCAACTGCCAATAAAAAAAAAAATGTTATAATATATTTTAATGGGTGATTTAAAAAAAGGGTAAGATTTCAAAAGGAAAAAACAGTTCGTAGGTGTGAATAAAGATTTTTTCCTTCCAAAGGGATGGAAAGATTTATTACATATTATGGAAGGTGAAATTAATATCAACAATACAACACCATCATACTGTCAAATCCACACACACACACACACACTCACTACTACCACTACACACACACACACACACACACACACACACACACGCACACACGCATCGCACGCGTGCGCACACACACACACACACATGCAGAAAGCGAGCGAGCAAATATTGATCTAAAGTTCCTCTTACTTTAATCCGGCATATTTTTGTATCTTACCTTTTCCCTATCTCCATTAATTTATAAAAGTAAAATATACTAAAAAAAAGTATAAAAACGTAATGATGAAGCTCAAATGGTTTCATGCCAGTATGTTTTAACGTGAAGGAAAGCTGAAATTTTTTATAAGCATAGGACGGTTCCTGTAATAAGTTTCCAGTTTAGATTAACATTTACTTTCCACTGTCGCTGTACAATGTTTGTATGGAACCTTGAAGCCTTTAGCCGTTTAATCTACAATCGACAAGAGTCTGTTTTGAGACTGGCTTTGGCTTTTTACTTTTTCATCAAATTTTAATTAAATTAAAAAGATACTGTAGTCATTACCTCTTAAATAATAAGAATTTAAATAAACTAAAATATTTAAGAAATTGAAGTTGACTTTGTGCTAATTTCATTTTAACATGTGCTTTTTTCCTTTTTAATTTTTCAAAAAAGCAGAATTATTTTTTCGAACTCGAAGTGCATTATTGTTTTCATTAGATAAGCATTCTGAAGTACAAAAACCTTGCCAAAGTTAACAACAAAAAGAATAAAAACAGACGATTCTGCCATAAAAATCAATTATTAATTTCAATATTAAAATAAGAGCAAACATTTATTTAAGTAAACAATTTATTAAAGTAGACAATAATAATCAGATCAGATCAGATATTAAATAAAGACAGACGATAAAATATTAAATTTAATATATGTTAGCAATGTAAATATACCTCAACAAACTAAATGTAATTATTGTAATCATAATGAAGTATTATAATGTCAATATTTTGAGCCTTGCACAATGAATCTTTTATTTTATACCCATGCATTTTTGTTGACGCCTTTTTTTAAATAAAAATCTCAAAACTGCAACTTATTAACAAAATTAAACGAATTAAAATTAAACGTGATAAATAACAATATGCAGTGAAAGTTCGTAGCAAACGGAAGTTCCGGCAGAGCTGGAGGCGGCTTTTGTTTTTTTTTGATGGGGCGAAAGAGTTCTTCGAGCCTGCGAGCGACTTAATCTTCATCGTAAATCACATAGCGTTTTGAGCTCAAGCTTGGGTTGAGATTGGTTGTTTTACTTAAGAGCCCAAGTTTGGGTTGTTTTACTCGAGCATAATTTGCTCAGAAAGAAGTGGAAAACAGATTAAATTGTTCCGAAGTTAGCTAAAATACTGTTAAAAAAGATTATTGCAATGGGGTTTTTATTGTGTCAGGAGAATTTTAAGTGAGCAACCAATCAGGGAGTTTCTTATCGTGCTGGTGAAAAACCAGTGAGAGAAAATAAATCGGATGGTAAAAAGAAAGTGACAGCGCGAGAGCTTGCATAACTTTGATTCTAGGAAATTCTCGAAATGGAAAAGCATTTAAATCTTTTTTTTTTTTTTTTTTTTTTTTTTGTAAATCTTAAGGAAAATTTAGAACTTTTAAAAGATTTAAAAGGAAAAGATAAAAATTTATTATGAAAGCAAAGCAATTCTAGGTCTATTAACATAGTTTTTCGGGATGTAATCTACAATTATTTGAAAGGTTCTATTCTCAACGATTTCTAGATTAGCATTAATTTTTCAAGCAATTTTTTGGATGAGATCTTTTAAGATTGGGGAAGATTAGAGTTTTGAAAGTCTAAATTTCTCATTAACAATCTAGCTTAAGATAAGTCTAAACATGGAGTTTCGGAAACTTTCAAGTGAGTTCAAATTTAGATTTTTGCGGTGTTGCCCCATAACGAGCTGGTATTAATTAGACAAAAGCCATTACTGTTTTGAATTAAGCAGCTTAAGAAGGGATAAGTCAGACTTTGGTCAGGTGTCGTTATTATGACTATGTATTACGAGAAACATTAATTTGGTAGAGAGTATATGAAATATATATTTTTCCTTACGTTATGTTTAAATTAAAGAGGGCAATCAACTAATTCGGAGAGATGGTGAATCCTTCATTACGATTAACATATTAATACGATTACAAATTTGTTTTTTAAAAGTTCAAAGACTGTTTTGCTAATAATAAGATTGAAACATAAATTTTTTCCAAGAATTTTAAAAACACTCACATTAAATAGTGGAGAAAAAATAAAATTTATTCGCAATCATTCTTAAAGGATTAATATTTCACAACAAAATTTAAAATGTGGAACAGTAATTTGTAACCGTTTCATTCTACTTCAAAGTTTGTATGATGAAATGATTTACATCGGATGCAATTGTATATTGTAAAAGAATTAACTATTCATTTACGCGTGTTGTATGAACATATTATAATTATTTATTAATGTGTTGAATTTATTTCAGGAACTTATGTGTAAGAATTTCATACAATACACAATAACAGAACTTCTGTTAATTTAATTTGATTTAAATCTTATCAATTTTTATGTACACGGTATAGCCGAGTGGTCATGGTAGCGGACTCGCAGCCGGCGGTTTTCGTCGAGTCGGGGGTTCGAGCCTTGTGCAACTAAAGAACCACCATTTAGCCGGGGCTGATGCACATTAAATCTGTTGGGGCCCAAAATCCTCCCGATGGCTTGGTGGGGAAGTTAGAGATGGGGTTCCAGCTCAGATGTCATCCTCGTCGCTTGAACGAGGCTCAAAATTACGAGTTCTGTCGCCAATAGCCCTCGTGTTGCTTCTAGTGGAACGTTAATAAAAGAAGAAAAAAATCTATTTTATATGTGAGTTACTTTAAATTACTATTAATTTTCATGCGAAAGAAATAAACAACAGAAAAAACAGCAATATTGACTAATATTTCTATTAACAATATAAAAAATTCGTTAATATTTAAATTTTATAATTTACATTATACATGAAGTTCCCTTTCTCAGTATAATAATTTCAGTTTCATATAATATCTTTAATAATAATTTGTAAACAAGGAAATCCTTCAATATACACTGGTGTTCAAAATTAAGAGAATTCGCATATTTTGTAGAATTTCGTGAAAAGAATTGAACGAAATGTAAAAATACTGTTTCGAAGCAAAGATGCAAATCTTGTACGTCGAATACGTAAGCGTATACTTGTGTATAGGGACGAAACTATTCGAAAAACAGGATTTATAAGCGCGCGTGCCATAATCCGCATTTCATTCGCTAGCGCATTTCGCCGAATTTCTTGGTATTTTTTTTTGCAGCAATCGCTTATATTAAAATTCAAGCAGTAAAACTGAGAAACCATCAACGTTTAGATGATGGAATGAGGTGACGAATTGTGGGTAGGCTAGAAGCATGCCAGTCTCAAATCCAGATTTGCAGAGAATTCGATTTAACGCCCCCGCGTCGTGTCCAACTTATGGAAACAATTTCAGGATCCCGGGTCCTTCGAGAGAAAGCCTGGGCAAGGTCGTCCAAGAGCCACGATGGCCAGAGAAGATCTCCATTTATCCATTACAGCGAAGTGTAACAGGGATGCTACAGCTTCTCAGATCTTTCACAAGGTGTATGCAACCACAATAACCCGAGTCTCAAGGGTGACTATTTTTAGAAGACTTCATGAGAGAGGGATATTTTCAAGAACACCAGTTGTTTTTGTGTCCCGCTCAGTTCTGAGAGCAGGAGTGTCTATTTAAAATACTGCATAGATCATAGAGATTGGAGCATGAATCAATGGGTGACTGTTCTCTTCACTGATGAGTCCCCGTTCAGGCTAACCAGTCATTTTTGCTGTTCTTTCATAAGGAGAGAGCCAGGGACTCTCTACCTGCCCTCCAATGTCCAAGAAATCGACCATTACGGCATGACGGCATTTGATGGTCTGAGCAAGCATCATTTTGGATGGCCGCACACACCTCCATGTCTTTGAAAGAGGCACTATGACCCTTGAGAGGTATAGGGAAGAGGTCTTGGAGCAATATATCCACCTTTTCAGGGGTGCTGTTGGTCCCGATTTCCTTTTAAAGGATGACAACGCGAGTTCACTTCGAACTCAGTTGGTTCGAATTTGTCAACTCGACAAATTTCGGGAAAGGGAGGATAATCGCCTGACGTATTGTCCAGCCAGATTTCCAGGCCCGAATCCTATAGAGCGTGCTTAGGATGCTCTGGGGAGAGCAAATTCTACTCAAGCCCCTTCCGAGAACTATCCATGATCGGTAAAAAGCGTTGATGAACGAATGAGACTATTTGCCACCGGAACTCATAAACTACCTTATTTCCAGCATAAAATCACTTTGCGAAGCCAAAAAAAAAAAAAAAAAAAAAAAAAAAAAAAAAAAAAAAAAAAAAAACAACTTGACACACCAAGAAGGAGTTGCCCGATTGTAACGAAATTTTGTATGCAAAGACATTCGGACCGAAGATGCAAAGGATTAAAATTTGGTGTCAAATGAAAACAGCGCATCGGAACTGCTCACTCAGCAGGTGTATATAAGAAGCGATTCTCAATCTGATGGTCAAATTTTCTGTAGCATTGCGATTTAGGATACCTTTCAACGACTGAAAAAATATCTTACCTCAGGATTCTAGCTCCTTACGAGCAACTGTCAGAGTTTGAAAGAGGTTGTATCATTGGATTAAAGGAGGTAGGTTGGGCAAATCAGAGAATCGCTCGTCATATGGGTCGAAGTGATGTAGCGATTAAAAGATGCTTGCAAGAACGGGTGGAAAATGGCAGATTTCAACGTCATGATGGTAACGGTCGACCTAGGACAACAGCAGATCAGGAGGACAGAGTGAGTGTCGGATCAGCTACCACAGCGTTATTAACCATCAGACGTATGACCCGCACACGAGTGTCCACCATGACCATTCGCAGACACTGTCTCGACAGTGTGCAGGCGTGAGCTTCAGCGGTGCTTGGATCGATCAGGTAGGAATGGTGCTGACTGGGGACGTATAGTACTCAGCAATGAATCTCGCTTCCGTGTCCTGACAATTATCGAAAATATGTTTGGAGGGCAGCGGGCCCATCCTTTCACTATTGCACCCCATACAGGACCACAACCAGAAGTTATGGTTTAGGTGCCATTTCCCTTGATAGCCGGACCCCTTTGGTTGTCATTAAAGGCACACTTACAGCACGAGCGGTACGTCGGCGACATTCTGAGACCTGTTTTGCAGTACTCTGGCCTTATTTTTCAGCAAGATAATGCCAGACCACATACGACACGTATTGCTATGAACTGTTTTACAACTTGTCGAACAATTCCTTTACCAGCGAGATCTCTCTCCAATCGAGCATGGCTGGGATATGATGGGAAGGCCACTGCATCTACCAGGGAATGTTGATTATCTCGCCTGACAATTGGTACAAATTTGACAAGAAATACTGTAGGAGACCATCAGGGACCTTTATCACTCTATGCCACGTCGTGTGGCAGCTTGCATCCGGGCTAGAAGTGGGTCAACACCTTATTGAGCTCGTTACTTTGTAACTATGTATCTCTGAAATAAATCATTAAATTTTTCTGAAATTTTAATCATTTTCTATTCTGTACATAGTTTTTCTGTCTGCCAATTTTTGTTTTCATCGGACAACTTTTTCTTGGTGCGTCGTATTAGTCAACATAATTCAAACGAAATACGGTTAAATAGCCCAACAAATTATTTTTATTTAAATGTTAATGAGAAGTGAAACGTGATTTGAGAATTTTTTTCTACATTATGTAGCCATAGTAAACATTTTTAATTACTTCATCGAGTTTGATAAATCTCAACCTAAATAATTCATGATAGATGTCATATTGTGCAGTTATTTATGTTTGAAGCAGATAATATTTGTTTTAAGTTGATTTTCATATGTTTAAATATCTTTTAGAACTTGCAGACGATATTTATTTAAAACTGATTTTCCCATGTTTAATTATTTATATAAGATGCAGACGATATTTGTTGAGAATGAAAAGTATTATATTTTTTTTCAAAATTTCATCTTTCGTAGAATGGCAACAAAACTACTGTCTGTTTTGGAATATCGTACTTGTTTGAGTTATTTGTTCCAAAAGTGAATGAAGTCTTGCATTATATACTGCTGTTTGTAGAAAATGCAACACCATGAAAGAATCATCAGAATCAAATGAAATTTAATGCAGAAACGACTTGTACTGATACAAATAAATGATGAAATTTTCAAAACAAAAGAAACAAATTAAGCGTCCGAAATCAGTATTTGGTGCAGCCACCATGCGCTGCAATAAGTGCTGCTATACGACGTGGCATGGAGTCAAACAGATGTTGAATATCTGCTTGAGGAAGAGAATTCCATATCGCTTGTATGCGCAACCAAAGTTCGTCTTTGGAAACTGCAGGACGCGGATCACGAGCGAGACGCCGACCAACCATATCCCACACGTGCTCAATAGGCGACATATCCGGTGAATAAGCAGGCCAAGGAAGAAGTTGCATGCGTTGTGCTGAACAGAAGTCTCGAACAGTCCGCGCAACATCTGGGCGTGCATTATCCTGCTGAAAGATAGCTCCAGGGATGCCTTGAAGGAAAGGAACGACTTCGGGCTGTAGCACTTCACGGACGTACCTGTTGCTATTGAGATTACCCTCAATTCGTATCAAATTGGATCGTCCATGATACGAAATCGCACCCCAGACCATAACTCCGGGTGTTCGACCACTATGTCGTTCAATAATACACTCAGGAAGGCAGCGTTGACCGGCATAACGTCTAACACGAACACGGCCATCATGGGTCCACAAATTGAAGCGTGATTCATCTGAAAAGACAACTTGGTGCCAATCAGCTCGCCTGTCTCTGTGCTCAAGAGCCCACTGCCGACGCAGCCGTCGATGATTCGCCGTGAGGGGAATCCTGTATAAAGGCACCCTTGCACGCAATCCACGGCGCAGCAGACGACGACGAATCGACGAAGCCGACAATTGTACACCTGTAGCAGTAGACCAACGTGCTGCCAGCTGCCTGGAGGAAGCTGTGCGATCATTCACCGCCATGCGGAGCAGGTGTCGATCATCGCGCTCTGACGTCACCTTCTGTCGTCCAGTGCCTGTTTTTCGAGTTGTTCGGTGCTCGTCGGTCCACTGCTTCCAAACTCGCATCACTGTGGAACTGTTCCGCTGCATACGAGCTGCTATTGCGCGATAGGAAAATCCTCCTTCTCGAAGGCCGATTATCCTCCCTCGTTCAAACTCCGTAAGTTGCTTGAATTTCTTATTCTTCCGTCGTGGAGGCATACTCAGGTCTCACTAAACGTTTGCCACTAACAAATAATCATAGACTTTTTTCAACGTCCCGCTACAGCACTTTATTTATACGCTTTCAGCATCAATTCAGAGGGCGCTGCGCGCGCCGCGCACGCGCGATGGCTCTGAAACTTTATTAATTTGCATAATATCCTATAATTGACATTTGCTGCGAATTTCATTTGATTCTGATGATTCCTTCATGGTGTTGCATTTTCTACAAACAGCAGTTTAGAAGTGTTAGTTTCAAATAATTTTTAGTTATCAGCCCCTTGAGAGTTATTTTTAACTACGACGGTATTTCCTAACTAAGGATTTTCTCTATTCAATACCAACAAATTCTTTCTATGTTATGATTATGTGTATCTCATTTATACGTATTACAAGTACTTGTTAACATCTGTATTTGTACATCTTATTTTTACATCTGTATTTGTGGATAGATTGTTTATTTGAAAACCCCCTAAATAAATCAAAACTGTTCATTATTTTTATTTAATCTCCCCGAACAGATAATATTTATTTTGCAGCAAAGCTTTCATCAACAGATATCATAATTAATGTTCATAAAATCGATTATATTTATTAAAGTAATTCAAATTCACGAGAAAATAAAGTAAATATATTCATCGACCTTATTTAATAGGATTCCTTAGGAAACTATTCAGAATTCACATAAACGATTTCCAACTCCTCTTTATTACACCTTCGTTAATCGAGAAAAAGTATCTTTTAATAAATTTCTCATTTGACTTCCATTCATAGCTGAATTGATTTCGAAATGCTTAATAAGATTTAGGAGATCAATTCACTTTTATAAATAGCATGCTATATAATATTTCTAAAGTAGAATACGATTCAGAGTAAATTATTTATCAAAATTGTTGAAAGAGTCCTTTAAAGTGTTCGAAATAAGACTAATAAGATAAATTAAAAACCGGTGAAAACATATTCAGCTAAATGTCCAATGAAATATCTTTAATTTGCTACAAATCACAGAATCCGTTCAATGGATGACTGTTTTAAATTATGGATCTTTGGAATGAAATCAATTCCAAAGATGGAAAGAAGCCTTAGCTGCAATTGGTGACGAATGCTAAAAGCCTAAACATGAGTTACAATTCAAAAGGGCATCAGAATGAATTGTTAATAGCTTCATAAGTGTAATAAAGTAGTTTAAAAGAATTTGGAATTAAGTATCCTGGAACAATTCCAAATCTGTAAATAAGAATAATATTTTTCATACCATTAGAATTGACAAATTTTGTTAGTAATGATTTATTTGGTTTCATTTCATTTCTTTTTCATGTAATTATTTCCCGGAAATTATAGATGAATTTGTGTTCCTATATGACATTTCTTTTGACTTATGCATAAAGTAATAAAATTTTTACTTAATGGAATAATTTGATAAATCAGACTCTGTTTTTTATTCGTGTTTCAGAAATTTCCCTTACCTCTAAATAGGAAATTTAAAATTTTTTTTACGGTACAGAATCTTTTAGAGTAAGAAAGAAAACATCACAAGCACTTTCTTATAGCTTACTCAACCACATATTTTCTTTATTCACGCTTTTGTTACTTAAATATATATATATATATACAAAATTAAAGTATGATGGAAATGGTTTAATTATACCGAAAATTTGTTTATATCTTAAAGTAGAAAGTGTACGTGTTTGATTGTGTCACAGCTCACGTCTACTTTCACCAGTTCACCAGAATGTTCTAAAATGAATAATAGAAAAAATTCTTTTAAGGTTCTTGTCCACCAGCCACTTTGATTTCATGAAACTAATGTTAATCCTATGGAATTTCTACTACTATCCTCAAATTTGTATTATTTTATCTATGTGGATGCAGAGCAAAAAAAAAAAAAAAAAAAAATGAAGGTTTCAGCGGAGTTTCATTTTCCCTCCAATTTTTAAAAATATTTTTACCCTTATTTTAATGATACGTTTGTGAGTTTTTTTTTCCAGTCTTTAAAAATATTTTAAAACATTTCTAAAAATCACGCGGAGAAAAAGTGTAATTCCTCAGAAACCTTCATTATTTTTTGTTTTTTTTCTTGGATGCACTTTTATTGCATCCAAATAAATAAAATAGAAAAATTTGATTGGTAGAAATTATATATAAATATATCATTACTCTCATGAAATTATATATCATTACTCTCATGAAATCAAAATGGCCCGTAGACGGGAGCCGTAATATTCATATTAGATTGAACGAAAACTTAAACAAGATAATTTTTTTACCTGTCAGTTTATGTGTGTTTCCTCATTTTATATCTAATATCAAGTATTACATATTCATTGAAAATCAAATGAAATTTTTTTTCCTTATGTGTTCAGGTAAGGTATTGGTTTTTAGAATTCCTTTGAGAAAAGAACAAAACTTGCAAGATGACAGAGGAGAAGTGGATGTCCAGCAACATAGCAGATCCTATTAAATGAAAAAAGATTCTCCCTTACATCCTTCAAAAATAAGTTCCAGCCGTTCTTCGACAACTTCTATGATTGATGGCAGAACTTTGTATCAGTTCTGAAGAAAGTGCTTTGAAAGAGAGTACATTTTAAGGGTGAAATCTGTTATCGCCATTTTGATAATTATTGATTGATCGTAAAATAGAATAATAAACTAAAAAAAGTTTCTGGATTCAATTACCAAAAGAAAAAGGAAGCGAATTTCATTCCTATAATTGAAATCATGGGTTTATATTATAAATATAGGTTTAATATTTGAAATATTAGTAACTTTGTTCCATGTTTTTTAGGGATTAAAGCTCTTGAAATCGAATAATTTCTCATTCCCACGAAACGCAATAAATGGAACGCAGAATTTTATTACAATCCTGTTTTAGTTATTTCTAGATTATGTTACTAAAATAAAAATAAAGCAAATTTCATTCCTATAATTGAAATTACGGGAATATAGTATACATATAAGTTTAATACCTAGAATGAAATATTAGTAACTTAGTTCTATGTTTTTTAGGGATCGAAGTTCATGGAATTCCGTTCTCGTTCCCACAAGACACAATAACTAGAGCACAGAATTTTACTACCACCTGTTTCAGTTCTAAAGAAGTATTTGGGTGTGACTCACCTCAAATTAGTATAATTTTGCTTATACATTCCCCCCACTTCTCACTAACACTTGTCTCCAGTTACATGTTGGTACTTTAATAAAACCAACCAATCAATAAATCAGCCTCCAGTTATGTAACATCTTTCTATGAAGCAGCGCCATTTATCATGACGACTGAAGAAAAAGATTATATAAATGGTAAATGTTATTTTGAAATACAGAATTAGAAGATTCTTTGGAATATTTTCCCACAAAATGGTATAAAAAAACTTTCTTTTATTATAATAATATTGTAAATAATTAAAGACGTCGAAGTACCAAATAAAACAATATT